>JAVJIF010001914.1:0-67444 GCA_038442645.1 Agave tequilana | reverse complement strand
GCAATTAAATCTTGATCCGATTAATGAACATCACTAGAAACCCTAGGTTTAAAAGCAACTAATTCTAGAAGGTAAAAAAAAAATACTTAAAATTCTTAATCTAGGTATATGATAAAGGACCTTTTCATGACTTCAACTTAAGAACTAGGACAGCATAAGTTGAGATTCGTCTTCTATTAGGCTGTACCGATGTTAGGAGGAACCATAGTTAGGTTTTTGATCTATGTAACTTAGTTAGAATTGTGTATTAATTTCTTTCTTGATATTGTGGTAATAACCTAGGGTGAATTATATTAATCTTAAGATGAAGATCAAGCTCTTTAATTTGCAATAGGGTTGTGGTAGAAGATCAGCAAAACCACGTTTTAATCTCATACTTTTATCAACAAATCTAATCTTTTTCTTCTTACTTGAAGCATACAAGGGAATCGGCCGAAAAGCTTGCATCGCATCCTTCCCTGAGGATCACGACCCGCTCAAGCCCTTTGCTACAAGCGATTCGCATTGAGACTAAGACAATCTGAACTCTATTTTAATCTCAATCAAATTTTGGCGCCATGGCTTTACTAACATACTAACATAGGTAACACTAACAAAATTTGCTAAAAAAAAAAAAAATAAAATGTTATAAAAAGGAAATATTTTGACTTATTTTTGAAAGAAATCTAAGTTAGTTTTAAGGATTAGGAATCATGATTAGGATTTCTAAAAACTTGGTCAAAATAAATATTTGTTTAATTTTTTGTATAGAGAGAATTGAATAAATAATTAGTCTTAATTTTTACCTTAATGAAATGTGCATACCAAATGCATATCTAGGATTCTAAGACAAAGACCTTGTGCCTCATATATAAAAAAAAAAAAAAAAGAAAAAAAAATCACCAATTAAGCTGATACATGTGCCTCAAGAAGCATAAGTATTCATGCCTAAAGGTGAGTTCTAAATAAAATAAAGTCCTTAGTTTGTGGCCTAGTTCACTCGAATTTGAGTCCGCAGGGTGTTTTCTCACCTGGTGCCCTAAAGCCGACCGTTTGGGAGCCATCGACTTAAAGTTCGTTACATGGGTGGATTAGAAAGCCTAAGAAGACTAAGAAATATAATATATTATTACAAATCTAATAATCAATTAGTTAGGTATGAGGGCCTCAAGAAGCCTTGATGCTTATACGAAAGAAAATTAGATGAGTTATACATGCCAAAAAAAAAATTTATATTAACACATCTAATAATCAATTAGTTAGGTATTAGGGCCTCAAGAACCTTGATACTTACACGAAAGAAAATTAGATGAAGTTATAAAAATAATAAAGAGGCATGAGAGTCCAAGTTAAGGAATTCCTAGTAAAAACATAAGGTTGCATATGACTTTTGGTAACGAAAAAGACTATATTAGAAATTCAATTTTAATTCTTACCTAAAATGGAAAACAATTTACTTTATTAAGACTAGGTTTAAAGAATGAATAAAAATGAGGATCCTAAACTTATAGACTACTTAGTCTCTTCATAATAATTCAAATATTTTCCTTTTTATGATTTTGTGGTGCAATCCGCTGAAAACCTCACGAGACAACACTCGTCCTCTAGGGTAAGTGTTGTCTCGTGAGGGTTTTCAGCGGATTGCACCCACAAAATCCATAAAAGGAAATATTTGAATTATTATTGAAGAGACTAAGTAGTCTATAAGTTTTAGGATCCTCATTTTTATTCATTCTTAAACCTAGTCTTAATAAAGTAAATTGTTTTCCATTTTAGGTAAAATTAAAATTGAATTTCTAATATAGTCTTTTTCGTTACCAAAAGTCATATGCAACCTTATGTTTTTACTAGGAATTCCTTAACTTGGACTCTCATGCCTCTTTTATTATTTTTATACTTCATCTAATTTTCTTTCGTGTAAGTATCAAGGCTTCTTGAGGCCCTAATACCTAACTAATTGATTATTAGATGTGTTAATATAATTTTTTTTTTTTATTTTTTTTTGCATGTATAACTCATCTAATTTTCTTTCGTATAAGCATCAAGGCTTCTTGAGGCCCTCATACCTAACTAATTGATTATTAGATGTGTTAATACATATATTATATTTCTTAGTCTTTTTAGGCTTTCTAATCCACCCATGTAACGAACTTAAAGTCGATGGCTCCCAAACCGGTCGGCTTTAGGGCACCATGTGAGAAACACCCTGCGGACTCAAATTCGAGTGAACTAGGCCACAAAACTAAGGACTTTATTTTATTTAGAACTCACCTTTAGGCATGAATACTTATGCTTCTTGAGGCACATGTATCAGCTTAATTGGTGATTTTTTTTTCTTTTTTTTTTTTTTTATATTGAGGCACAAGGTCTTTGTCTTAGAATCCTAGATATGCATTTGGTATGCACATTTCATTAAGGTAAAAATTAAGACTAATTATTTATTCAATTTCTCTCCTATACTAAAAAATTTAACAATTTTTATTTTGACCAAGTTTTTAGAAATCCTAATCATGATTTTCCTAATCCTTAAAACTAACTTAGATTTCTTTCAAAAAATAAGTCAAAATATTTCCTTTTTATAACATTTTTTTTTTTTTTTTTTTAGCAAATTTTGTTAGTGTCTACCTATGTTAGTATGTTAGTAAAGCCCACCCCCACACTTATCTCATGCATTGTCCTCAATGTATGAATGAATGCATATATGCATGAAACAGAACAAGGGAAGGCAGAAAATTACTTAGGGGGTGGTTCCGGAGGTGGTCTAATTGGTCCACGAAATGCGGCCCAATCAAGATAACAAATAATTTGGTGGAACCCACCAGAATTTCCTTACATAACCCACTAAAATATATGTACAATCATGTTTTAGAATTTCCACCCCATCAAATTTCAAATTTCATAATAAATTTCAGAGTTAATTGTCTCAACCTCCTTGTCCCAAAATGGAGAATGAAAGATGGAATTATTGACTTGGACAATATAGGTGCGGGAACGAATACCGACTCAGGGAAGAAGCTCAAATCAAGTAAGGGCTCAGGAGTCGGGCTAGGTTCAAGAATTGGGTCCAAGTCAAGAATTGAAACTCAAGTCCACAATCTTCTTCCCACAATGGAATGTGACCTAATATGGATGATATCTCTTTACTTCCAATATTAAGGAATTCTAGCTCATCGCCATACAATTCTTCAAAACTAAGGTCAACATCGTCCGTCAGAATTGTACAATCAATTTCAGAAGTAAAGAGATTGTGAGAATCTAGGTCAAGTTCAATATGATCATCTAAAATGGGTGATTCAATTTCATAATGAACTGGAATAGGATCCAATTTTGACTCGGGAAAAGTGAAATCAGGTGGAGACACTGGAGTCATTATTGGATCAGGAAATAAAATTGAATCATCAAGTGGAAGATCATGATCATATTCAAGCTCAAGTTCTAATTCAGGAAAGGAAAAACTTGCCAAGTTATCAAGAATTGGAGTTTCGACAAGTTCACATGATGGTACTGAATTAGAATCTTGTTGTCCACAGCAACTGGTTCGTCGGCTCTAAGTGAGTGGTCAATGAAAGCAGAAACGGCCGAACTGTGAGCATGTAAAGCTTGAACCATCAAATCTATGTCATGATCACGGCTAATTGAGCCTCAGTCATGGCAGCTAGCATCTCTTTATAGTCGATAGGATCATCTTGTTCTGATTGGTCTTGAAAAGATGAAGTGTCATCATGATGAAATTGTGAGTCGGTGGACTCACGCATCATCCTATCTAAGATTGATGGTGATTGTTGCTTGGACTTATGCATACTTATCATTTCCCCAATAGATGGTAGTCTATTATGAATTGGTGGATCTAAGTATAAATCATTGAAAGAATGTGGACTAGATGGATATGGAGGACATTTGGTTGAGAATTAGACTCGGGGGACTCGAAACCCCATGAACTCTGTGACGAGTTGAAATTATTATGGAAATTATAGTCATAAGATGGGGGGTGTGGGTTGTATATTCATTCGGATAAGACCATTCCGGCACACTAGATTGGTCAAAGTTAGGGTATGCCGGGTTGGTAATATCGAATAATAGTTAGGGGTGTAATATGGATTAAAATTGGAATTATTCTTATATGCCATATCACACCAACACAAACACAACAAACAAAAGAAAAATTCTAACCTAAGTTAGGGTAGACCTATGACCTAGACGACTCCTAACTGGTTAGACTGTCCACGGAGGTAGGGTGTAGACTTTGACCACAAGTTAATCAGCCAGGTCGGGCAAGAGTGGTGGGAGGTTTTCCGTCAAAGACGTTCCTTAATTAAATAACCACCACACTGCGGGCTTTCGGCCCTCAATCCCCTTCCTAGACACTGATTTGGCAGGAGTCAACTTCCAACACCGTTCCCCCTTAGGATAATCTCCTAATTGAGTCCGAGATGTCCCTAGGGCCAACGTCTACTAATTTTTAAGTTAGGCTTGGGTTAGTGAGTGCTCGGGATATGATTTTTGGGCTAAGGAAGGGTGATGAAATCCCCACCTTATCTTGTTAATGGGTTATGCCCTTAAGATGAATTAGTGCAAGTGTACAAGATAAATAGATAAGAATCACTCAAAGCAGAAAATCAACCAAGAGATGAATCCTATTCTACATGCAATGCGTACGTACCTTGCTCCTCCAGCACTCTTCAACAGTAAATAAAAATAATTGAAAGACACGTGCCTAATATGCAAACGTCTAATCAATTTTTATTTTTAACAACCAATAATTTACTGTTGAATTATTAGCAATTTACAGGTATATCACAGAACAAAACAGAATATATCAGTAAGCAGTATTTTAATTCACAGAGACCTGCAAAAAAATTCAGTGAGTAGTTCACTGCAATTGCCGCGGATCCGCGGCTCTGGCCGCGTTTCCGCGGCAAAGTTGCAGGTCCTCGTGCTCTGCCTTCGAGGGCAGAGACACAGGATAGCTATATGTCCACTGCTGCGATAAGTTTCTGTTTCCTGTTCTCCAAACCTGCAAACAGAAAAGAATAAAGAATTAGTTAAAAATTAAAATTTTTTGTTTTAGAGATAACTTACCGTCCCTCCCCGGCAACGGCGCCAATTTGTTGACTGATTTTTCCTGCACACAAAAATTAGAATATTAAATTTAGAATAGATCGTGCGAGGAATCAGTTCTAATCCGCGGTAGCAAGGCTATGCGGGTCGTGATCCTCAGGGAGGGACTGCGATGGAAGCGTTAAGCAAGTTTCTCTAAAAATTTATCTTTTTTAGTTATTTTGTTAGTCACGATGGTATTTACAATGGGTGGTATTTACAGTGAAGTGGAAAAGAAGAATTTAGGAAGATGTGGATCTAAACTAAAGGAAGAAAAGAAAGAAAGATTACCTCTTCAGTCTGCTTACCGTTTGAACCGTTGCGATGATTTACCTTTTCTTAGAAGGCGTACAAGCATGGCATATAGGATCGTCCGCCTTCTTAACTATGGAATAAAAAGCAACTAGGGAATAAAAAGCAACTATGAAGACCTGTTCATCGCCATAGGCCATCAAGGTTCCTTCTTCGGCTAGGTATTCTCGAAGCAGTTGGATCTCATGGTGGGCAAGACATTAGAGAAAGAAACAATGTCATAAACCAAAAATAGAAAAACAATGATAGACAAAGATAGAGACACAATAAAACATAAAAATAACAAAACAAGCTTTGATTTGATTTAAACAATGGAGGAAAATTTACACTTACACTGGCTGTCACCATCGGTACAAGAGGATCCCTTCCTCCATGAATGCAACATCTCCTCTCAGCTTTCACAAAAAGAAAATAAAAATTTACAATGGAATCTAACCTAAAACCTAAAACCCTAGCTTTTGGCCCTTTGCTGGACGCTGGACACCCTTTGCGTTGCACTGCAGGTGATATTTATAGGTGCAGAAGGCTACAGAGTCCCGGACGAATCTGCCCACGAAATTTGATACCCAACTCTATCCAGATTGCCGCGGATGCGCGGCTTTTGCCGCGCCTCCGCGGCAATATGTGTCTCCTGGCCACGCGCTTTGGCGCGTGGCCACTCCTGGTCCGTCAAAGTGGGCGTTTGCTACTGGAAGGTGGATCCTGGCCTTTTAATCTAGGTTTTCGAGATAACTTGGTAATCAAGTTACTCTTATCCAGATTTCTTCAAATCTTCTCTCCACGAAATTCCTCTTATCTTGGCTCTTTATCCTTATCTTGCAGGTGTTTAGGGTTGGATAGAAGTCTATCCTTCCCTAATTTCTGATATTTGCAACTTTAGCCCTTGTATTTGCATTTTGAATCTTTGTATTTGCGCTTTTTCACCTGGGCTTCAAACATGGGCTTGGATCTGGGCTTTTGGGCTCTTTAAGCTTTATTTCTTTATTAATTTGACAATTTGAGGCCTGCACATATTAATAAAGAAATATTAATAAATGTGCATTAAATATGAATAAATGTGCGAATGCGATGGTATATATGATGAAAATTATGCATTTTTCACTACCTGTCAGCTACCCATACTACAGTTTGACTCGGGAGGTTGTGATACCAAATCCCAACGTACCGGTTGCTTGACACATCAGGGCTGAAGAATCCGAGCTCATAGGTCTTGTTGGGAGAGATTAGAGATTGCCCATCGACGATTGCTTGATTTGGGAAGAGGACGGATCTTGCATTACATAAGTTTGCCGTAAATTTTGACAAGTACATGGTGGCTAGCAGTAGGAAGAGAATGTGGCAATCATGGCTGCGGCTTCTGTTGTTGTTGGCCATTGGTGATGTTGCAGATACTAGTGATTCTGTTCAATATTCGGTGAACCGATGAGTTCTCTTGGCTACCATCGGTCACAGACTTTTCGTTCAGATATTTTTTAAATTTTATTTTGGTGGGAAGCAGACATTTTGTTTATGAGAAAGGGATTGAAAACAACAGTGGTTCAAATTGGCTGCATTGTATCTTTAATAAAGTCAATTGAGGTGGAGAAAATCTCCAAGCTAAACAAGTTGATTATATGGTTTTTATTCTGTTAATCTATTCCATTTGAGAATTTGGCTCGCTAAATACTAGCGCTAAGGGCTGTAAGGAAATTGAGCAATACTTTCTTGAGATAAATCACTGTAAAAAGGAAATGAGTGATTTTAGTATGTGAACGCTATCATCTCAAATTTAAAATGAGCAACACTATTTGAAAATTCATATGGTTGGATGTGATCTAATATTCACTAACTCCTTAAAAGTTAAAATTCAAGAAATTTCAAAGATGTCTTGGTCATACATTTACAGACAAAAAATAATCTCGAAATGTTGATTTGTCAATATGTAGAGCAGTAGAACAATACCACAAAATCACCACGTCCCACGCGGTTCCAAGACTTCTGGAACAATCAGCTTGGAAGTCTTGGGAAGAGATTTCTAATTTTTTGAACATTTGACTTCCAAATGTTAACATTAACAAAGTCATATCACCTATTCACCTTTTGACTTTTAGCCACACTATTACTTGGGTTGGATTTCTCTAAATCCTAATGGCATTGCCCCAAAATAGCGTTGTAAATTGATTTGAAATCTTAGGGCCTGATTGTTTGTCAGGATGAAGGAGGAAGAGAGAAAAGATGGCCAAGGGGGAGCTGACACTTGGCCATCTCTTCCTCTCTCTCCGTTTGGCTACCGAGGGAAGAGCCCCCTCTTTCAGAAAAAGCTCCTCCCCTCTGATTTTGAGTGAAAGACGACAAACCTCACCGATCTCGGCGCTTGCGAGAGAGGACCGGGGGGGGGGGGGTTCCCCCCTTCTTCCTTCATCCCATCTTCTCCGGATTGTTTGCCAACGGCAGAAGAGGAGAAGAAACTCTTCCCCTCTTCATTTGCGTTGGCCAACCCCTCTTCCTTTCTTCCTCTCTCTTCCATTTACTAGCCCGTCCCTTAGAAGCAATGATCTCCCAATTCTAATTTTCCAAATAGCACCTTCATTGATGGAGCTTATGTTAAAATTATAGCTCAGCTATACTAAAGTTTGAGCTTCAACATTAAATAGAGAAAACGAGAGAACATAGAGAGCACGAGAGAGAGAGAGAGAGACCCACTAGCAACCATCACCGGAGCTGCAAGAGAAGGGACAAGGACACGAAGGGGGGTAGCGATCCTGACAGGTGACACCTGAGGAACCACCAGAGGGCTTGGCAGGAGGTCGGTGCAGCGGTGGTGCAAACTGAGGGTAGGGGGAGGTCTAAATCCAGATCATCTCCACCGCCATCACCATTAATGCCAACTAAGGGGGTGGGTCGAAAGCATTTAAGGCAGTGCTCTCCCATTATAGACCACCTAGGTACCTTTAAGGGGTAGGGCTGATGTAAGGAAAGGCAAAGGCTTTCTTACCATAGGGGCTCTCCTCAACACAGCTTGTGACGACCACAGTGGCAGAGTAAGGGTCGAGGTCTAAGACTTTTACAGAGGAGGAGCTCAATGAGATTTTGCTAGGGCTACAGGAGAGGGATCCCTCCTTCAACCCAACATTGGCCAAGCTGTCGTCGCCTCATCTCGAGGGGATTGGATCGAGGTCAAATCTAGATCGATGGTGAAATGGGAGAAAGCGGCGGCAAAGGAGTTTCTTGACCTGAGATCACCCAAAAGAACTAAAGATGATACCCTCACTTCCAAGTGCCACCACTATGGGCAGTTGGGTCATTGGAAGGATAAGTGTCCGTTGGGGGCCACATGTTATGCTTGTTGTCGGACGAGCCACTTGGCACCAGACTATCAATATCGGAGCAAAATTGAAAGGGAAGAAGGAGATGAAGGCGACGAGGAGCTCTGGCGGGGAGGATAAGACAATGGTCCCGGCCATTTATGATCACAGAAAAGACCTCGTGTCAGAATCAAAACCACAAAGGCCATGGCGGATTGGAAGGTTAAGCTACAGAAAAAATATGGGGCGATTAACATCATCTTCGGGAGACCGTATGTATTACATTAATCTGCTAATGCATGTATAGTACCGATAATATGATTTATTTTTTTATTTACAAATTAAGTTTTGTTAAATACCTATTTTATCTAAAAAGTTAATTATAGAATTGATAAATTTTTAAAAAGAATTAAAATAATTATTTATACTTGATTATATTTAACGATACCATTGTATATATTTAAACCAAATTGTGAAACATATCAACAAATAAATTTGTTTTGATTTATATTGTCAAAATTATTTTTGAAAAATAAATATTTCTATTAAGTCAATTATTATTTTATTATACTTAAGGGATATTTTTATAAACAAAAGAAATACTTAAAAATAAATAAATGTGTGCATATTAAAAATATAAATATTTATATGAATAATAATATTGATAAATAATTTTATATATATGATATATATATATATATATTTATGAATTAACACACAAATTTTTTAGAAAATATAATTTTTAAAACAAATAACTATAATTTATATAATTTTTTTAAAAGATAATAAATGTATATAAGTATGCCCAAGCCCAACTCCTCTTTTCATTTATTTTTCTAACTAATTTCCAAGCCCAAAAAGCTCATGGGACTACCCCCTTCTTTCTCTCTCTTTTTTCTTTTCTTCTAATTTTCTTTTCTTTTCTCTTTTTCTTTCTCTTTTCTCTTACTTCCCTTCCTCTCCCCAGCTGCCGCGCACCCCCTTATCCACTGACTTCATCTCTACCTCCTCTACTCTCTTTAAATCTCTCTCAAAATCTTTTTTACTGCATACACCCTTTCTTCACCACTCTTGCCCTGACGGCCGACCGCCGCCAGCCACGACCCCGCCGCCGGCCGTTGCGCCTCCCTAGGTCTCAGCCTCCTCCTCATGCTCTCTCTCCCCTCTTCCTCTCCTTCTTCTTCTACTTCTCCTCCTCCTCTCTGCATGTCGCCCAGCCTCGCCGACAGGCCTCCGCATCGCCGTGACCACCGCCACCGTAGCCTCCTCATCTTCTTCCTCTCTTTTCCCTTCTTCTTTTTCTTCCGTTCACCCCATCTCCTCCTCTCTTTTCCCTCTCCCCCGCCGCACCAATCACAGCCGGCAGGCCCGCCAGGCCCTGCCCCCGGCCGTTGTCTCCTCCCCCTCTCCCTGGTTCTCTTCTTCTTTCTTTTTCTTTTCCTTATTGGATACTTCCCCAACCCTGAACCCGATTGGGACCAGCATCTAATTAACTTAAGCTATTGGGCAAAGTTATTGGATCTGAACCCAATAGCGACCCGAACCCGCATCCAAAATCAAAGAAAAGTAAAATTGTATGCTAAATAAAGTTATTATATTTTTTAAACTTTATAAATTGTGAAACCAAACCATTTATATTTATTTAAGTGTTTGGACGATATTTTGACCATCCAGGAATTGATTTGGGTGATTCTCGAACCGTTGCGATCATAGAAAAAGAGCTACATTCCTGTGATAATTGTAGTGAGTGTTTATTTTAAATACTTTTTTGATCGATTATGTTTTAAATTAAAATATAAGTGCTTCTAAATCATAGTTTATATTTATTTATTTCTTGATATTAAAATCATGGTGATGTAGATATTATTCAATTCTAAATAAATAAATATTGTGTAATGATTTATCTATAACTTAATGGAATAATTACAATCTTTTATTTAAAATAAAATATAGTAAACTGTAAATTAGTTTTCTTGTTTACAAAATTATCGGATAACTGACCTGAAAACCCTGACTACTATAAAGAAATTAAACCAATGAAATAATTATAAAAATTAGTAAAATATTGATTTATATAATATAATTATAATTACTGGAATCACTGAGACAAATATTGTTATGTGAATTACTTGTTCATGTTATTAAAAATTACCAGAAAATATTGTTATATTGTATTAATGTGATAAACACTGCTATTTTCATGTTATTTTGTTTCATGCTATAACACTATTATTGTAATGTTAAGATAACTTCGAAGCTATTGGAGTCGTTTGGATTCACAAACACAGAAGAGAGAAACAGCAAAAACGAGAGTAGAAAAAGAAACTTCGATTGAATTGAATAACAATGAAAGGAAGGAAGAATACTTACATCGGTGTCACTCTCTGTACAAACATCACTCTTCTTCTCCCATGATACTCTTCTTCGATCTAAGTCATATAAAAAAAAACATTTAAAAGAGAAAGAAAAACCTAAATTAAACCTATACATAAATTTATTCTTTTCTCTGCTTGATCCTCCCCTATACACTGAGAATTTGCAAGTATTTATAGTATATACAGAATGGGGGAGAGCGTCTGAAGATAGGGGGAGCAAACGCTCCCCCAAATCTTACCAGATAGCCACGGATCCGCGGCTTCCGCGGCCTGGATGTGGCCAGTTGGCCACATCCAAGGAGAGGAGATATCTGGTTTGATCTTTTTCCCCTTTTTCCAATTGGATTTTCTGTTTGAGCTTCTGATTTTGACGATATCCTCGTTGATCTTCGATTAATTGATTTGATTTACCAAAATCTGAATTTAAACAACTGGATTTGAGATCATCTTCCTTTAACCAAATAGATCTAGTTAAATATGACTTTAACTAGTATTTATTTGATTTTATCCTCTTTCCCCCATGATTATCTTCTGCAAAATAGACATTTAAGACAAGAAAATTAGCAGATTTATTTCACGATAAATGTAGGAGTTAATGAAAAGAATGCAAAACACGTGTACGATCATAATGTTAACATGTTTACATGTTACAAACACTGTTATTTACATATTCTTGTATCACTGATACATGGATTCACCCGAGTATATGACATAACTGTTCCCATTTCATTATTATTGATATGACACTCTTATTACCTGATTATGTTGGCAACTGACATATGATGTGTGGAACTAAGTGTCACATGAAGCTAAGTGCTACACAGAACAAAGTCCATATACATACGTGGTGGAGTCACCTCTTGAATCTGGGGGAGCCACCTCTAGAACCATGGGGGCCACCTCTAGAATCCCACATCTTATGGATCTTATATCTCATGTTATCCTTTTTAATGATATAGACATTACTCAAGTCCTGTTATCCTGATACATACTATAATCACTATTATTGCTCCTAATTTACTGTGTAGGTTAAATATAATAAATATAACACGGGCTGGGGAAAACTGGATGCTTGACTAGGTCTTGTTGGGTGGATGTTCTTGGATCCATATTAGCCCCACTGTAAGGGACGTGGTAGTGCTGGCTACCGACTGTATATAGCTCATTGAGCTTCCTGTTTCCTAGTATCTGATCCCGTCCTAGCGGATGACCTTGGTCATAACAGCCAAGGGCCTATTTAAGGCCGTGATCTTAGGTATGTACGGGGTACATCCGCCCGATCATAGCTCCTCGACCCTTGAGTTTCAATTAACATAATAAAACGACATAAACAATGATAAAGACGGGAACGCTTGTTATTTGGTCACTGTTTCGTTCGGATAATGGTACCCGTATGCCATGTTCGGATAAGTTCTGCTAGGGTACGGGCTCTAGTATGAACTACCAGTGATATGAGACAGTAGAAGGGATTGATTAAAATATTAGGCGATACTGATTGTTATTATTGTATAATTTTAATACATCACTCGTTACCTATATATTATTTTGTCTGTTTATATTGTGTTACGACTCATGTTATTGTTAATCACTCTCATCATTTATGCCACTGTTAATATTAATAACTATTACTGTTCATGCCACTTTTACGGTTAATTTCTATTACTGTAATTTAAACAATAATATGAAATAATTAAGACTTACAAATTGATTTCGTTAGTATATAACCAAAATTTTGTATCTTATTACTCATATTACATAATAATGATATGTTAATGGCTACTAATGCTTTAATGATAATGCAATAATATAATGTTAGTAGACTTACATTGCATACCGACTGTAAATATAAATATATTGCATTACTACTATTTAAACATGTATTATATGTTATCATGATTATAATACTATTATAATATACTATTATTGAGATTTCGTAGTACCTAATGCTTCACGGGATATTAGTAGGAGACTCAGTATTTTTATTACTCGTATGTATCTTTATTATTTTGTCTCTACTTCCTTATCTATGCTAAGATTTTTGTGTATATTGTGTTTATTTTTTATACTGAGGCTTAACGTATATATGTGTAGGGTATTCTCTTAGTATATATGCGTCGCCGACTCTCGTCGTATCCTCGCTATAACGTATTCTGGGAAGCGGGGGATGACACCTTCGGTGCAAAAAATCATTTTCAGTCTCAGGGAGGCTTCTGATAACTTCAAGGAGTGGCGATGGGAGCTGCGAGAGTTTGTGGCTTCCTTGCAGAATTCCCCTACGGAATCTCGCTTGATCACCCTCAAGTTCAATGTCTTCAAATGTCATGGGGAAGTCGAGTTGCGTTTAAGGCAGTGGTTAAAGGAGGAAGATGCACGAGAGTTCTATCCCTTGTACAGAAAATGTCTCCAGATATCTTAGGATCATTAATTTGCAGGAAATTAACCACACCCTGCTGGTCAACTGGTAATGAAGACATCTATCCAATCCCAATCAGATGTGGGGCAAATTGATAAAGGATAACTACTTAACTTATTGGGGGAATTGGAGGGCGATACGTCGCAACCTGACCTTGGGTTCCGCCTTGTGGAAAGGGATGCAAAGGGTGAAGGGCAATTTTTTTGGGTCTAGGATCTCGCATTACCACTGGAAATGATGGAAATACCTTTTTCTGGGTTGTTCAATGGTGTTTAGCTCTGATACCAATTGAAGGACTTGGAGCACCATCCCAAAAGACTAGTCTTTTAGGGAGAGTAACTCAAATCTTTATATACCCAAGAGCATCATCATGTCTAACCAATGTGGACTATTTGTTCGACCAAAATCCTAACAAATGGCTCCATGACTGAGATTGCGACAGTGGCAAGTCAATGGCGTCGAAGTAATTGGTAATTCCACCTAAAAATATCCTTGGGAATTGGTTGGCTATGCCTTGAGTGCAGCCTTGGTCGCCGGCACCATAAAGTGGGCATGGGATGAGAAGGGCTCCTTCTCCATGAGATTCACCCACGAGTTCATTAACAAGCGGGGGGATGCAATTCTCACCAAGGATAACCCAAGGAAACATCATTGGGTACGTCCAGATAACTACAAATTTTGCATCATGGAATAAGAATCCGTTCAACATATACTGCTAAGGTGCCATTTCTTAGTAGACGTCTGGCTAGCGACACTTAGGAGGTTAGGCTTGAGAAGTATGCCAACCAATATCCACAGAACCCCGCTCAAAAAAATCTCTCTCTAACATGGTAATTTTCAGTAACACATCTGGCTTCCCTGTTGGCCCAGGGTCGGTTAGAGCTCGTGCTCCCCTCGTGTCACAGTTCGAAACACGCGGTGCGCGGTATTAATTATTTTCAGCCACCGTCGCCGTTTCCGATCACGACGTGCGGTTGGTGTGCTGTCAAAAAAAAAGAGATAGAAAATTTAAAAACTTCTTGCCCGAAAAACAACCAAATGATCTTATATGAATTAATTTTATTTTACAAAGAGAAAGATTATTTACATTAACTAAGTTAACTACATTATAAAAATGTTCAGTGGGGTATATCGGGTTTGGATCCTTAAGGTTAGGATTCATACAACACCCAAAAGCTATAGGGCCACAATTTAAGGATCCGAACTCGAAAACGAGTCGGATTTAGATCGGGTTAGCGGGTTGTTGGCCCCGTTCTCCCAAATACTATATTTAGGCCTTAGGGCTCCCAGAAAAAAGAATGTGGGCCTTTATTTAAAAAGAGGGAAAAAAGTTTTCATCTTGAATTCTGAACGAATCCAAGTATTAGGGTTCCAATTTGACGTCGCAGTCCAATTTTTCGAGTTAAAATTTGACATCTCAAAATCAAGTTGCTGTCCGTCCCGCTCTTTCTGACTAATGCAATCCAAATGAGAAGAATAAGCCCTCGTAACTTGCACGCTACATGTTTGATTTATTGTCTCAATGGTGACGTGGGATTTTTACTCTTATGGAGTTATTATCATCACTGCATAAAAAAGTAGTATTCAGTTTTTTTTTTCTTCCTTTTTTTTTTTCTTTCCATTTCTGTGTTTATCGTTCTATTTTAATTTTCGTAGCATGCTGACATATGGGTTTGAAAATATGATTCATCTGCTCTTAAGATTTTTGAAGGTCACGGCGTTTGATAGTCTTAGTCTTTTGCCATTCGCAATTCCTGGTCTTTGGCTCTTGCTGGAAAAGTTGCAGCAGAAATAAAATAAAAGTTAGAATCCAGTCAATGATATTGAAAAGTCTTGCCTGCAATTCTCTGACTCATTCTATTTGGTTATTTTAGTCATATCAGTGTCATGGTGGCAATCAATATCTAAACAAAGATTGCAGCCATTGAGACATCAGGATTATCTAACTGGTTCAGAATTGTTCCATAACTGTGGGAAGCCATGCCGGGGAGACTCTCGAAGTCTCTAATTTCAGACTTTGTCTTTCTTCTCTTTCTCACTTCTTTCTTTCATTCTTCATTGTCAGCAGAAACTACCAGCCTGAACCAAGTCATTACAGATGGAGAGACTTTAGTTTCTTCTGCCAGAGCATTTGAACTAGGCTTTTTCAGCCCTGATCCTTCATCCAATCGCCGGTACTTAGGAATATGGTTCAAGAGTATCCCAATTCAAACAGTTGTGTGGGTTGCCAATAAAGAATCTCCTCTCACTGATACGACCGGAGTTCTTAGTCTCACAGCTGGTGGAAATCTCATTCTGTCCAATCACATTGGCACATTCTGGTCTACAAACACTTCAAGCCAGAAAAACCCAATTGTTCAGCTACTGGACTCAGGCAACCTTGTTTTAACAGAAGGAACCTTAATCATATGGCAGAGCTTCGACTATCCTTCAAATGTGTTTTTGCCTGGAATGAAGCTTGGATGGGACTCTATGACCAATCTCAGTAGGCAGCTAACTTCATGGAAGAGCCCACATGACCCTTCACCTGGGCTGTACTCCCAAAAACTTCGCATGTCTGGCTTGCCGGAGATTCTCATATGGAAAAAATCAGTCCTGTGGTTCCGGAATGGGCCGTGGGATGGACGTGGATTTGGTGGGATACCCTTGATGAGGTATGACAACCACTTTGCCTTTCAGTTTGTGGGAAATAGTCATGAGGTCTACTTCCAGTATGGCATCATCAATATTCCGCTCACTTCATTGGCGATCTTGCACTCAACCGGTGTTTTGGAACACCTAGTCTGGGTTGGCGATCAGTGGAGTCCATACTGGTCATTTCCATCAGACCAGTGTGACAATTATGCTGCATGTAGAAGCTATGGGGTTTGTCATCTTGATAGTAAATTTTCTTGTGAGTGTTTGAAGGGGTTTGAGCCAAGATTGACAAAGGAGTGGGCGTTAAGAGACTGGTCTGGTGGATGTTTGAGAAGAGTTGAGTTGGATTGTGGGAAGGTATTAGAATCATCAGATGGGTTTGTGAAAGTGAGCAGATTGAAGCTGCCTGATGCTTCTAATGCATCTGTGAATGGGAGTATGGATTTTGATGCATGTAGAAATTGGTGCCTGAAGGATTGTTCCTGCAAAGCCTTTGCTATGACTGGAGGTAGTAAATGTGTGATATGGTTTGGGGATCTGGTGGATATTCGGCAATTTGCAAATGGAGGGGAGGATTTGTATGTCCGACTTGCTGCCTCTGAGCTCGGTATGCATTCATTCTTGGTGCCTAGCAATAATATAATTTCTCTCCTAGCTTAGAGTTGAACCTGAACTGCATCTCTTGGTTCTTGATTTCTGTGATCTATCAGATTAGCTGATTTTTGGTGTTTCTTGAAGCTTAAACATGTCTAATTTATATTTGAAAGTTTAACATTAAGATTGAGCTTGAACTCTTCAATAAACAAACATGAATGAGCTACTGTGAAGTCAAGCAATAAGCTAGGGGTCAAGAGCATATTCAAATCACATTTCCACCTCTTGGACCGTTACGTTAAAAGCAGTGATGTAGAGTATTGCGGGGAACCTGAAAATTCAGGTGATCCAAGGGACTCCACTAGTCACAGTAGTGATCATCAAACTTCTTTCTTAAATCAAAAGAGGACCCACCTCTATGCCAACCAGAATAGCTGGAGCCATCCTGCTAATTTTTCCATCACCTCATCTTCATGTTTAATGCTGATTAGTCTTTGCTAAGCGATATTGTACCTTGTACCCTGCATGTTTCATCTATTTCCCCAGTGGTGATGTGGGAGTTTTACTCCAAAACAAGCAATTATTAATAATTCCATTTTATCATATTTTAAGAGTGCTAACGTTCAAGTTATATCCTCATAAATTGATCCATAAATTAAGGCTAGTTAAATTTAATATTAGACAGTTTGGTATATACATGCCGGTTTTTGTGTGCTAGTCAATAACGTTTTTTTGTGAGTAACATTGCTCATCCTAGACATGATGTGTTGCAACTGGCATTAAAAAAAATTGTGATAATTGATTCCACATTTTGTATCTTAATAACCATTGTGTATTTTCACACTTCAATTAAATTAGATATTGAGCAAATTATCTCCTATAACTACTAAAAGATTAGATGTTGGACATGGGTAACTATACATTCTCATATAAGAGACACGCTTGACAAAGTAACTTTATCAATAAGAAAATGGTATTCTCATTTAAGTTTTAAGTATGTCTATTGCATATGCTGTCTAAAAATTCAAAAGAACAATGCAGTTTACTGATTCATGCTCTTCAGGATCATTGCATGGAATGCAATTTTGATTTGTTGTATTAGATGGCTTAAGTTGAGGGCAGTAGAAGATATGATGGATATGGAATTTTTTTTTGTCTCTCTCTCTCTCTCTCTCTCTCTCTCTCTCTCTCTCTCTTCTCTCACGCACGCACGCACGCACGCACGTCATGCATGTTTGTTTCTCTTGCTCTTGTGCATGTGTATGAGCCTGTGCAACAGATGCTCTATGTACATTTGTGTGGGGGCGCATAAATATGTCTTAGTGCATCCGCGGAGTTGTGTCTCTTAATGTGCATGCATGTGTCTGTGTGTGCAAATGTCTTTGTGTGTTAATGCATGCATATGCTTGCACATATTCATGGGCAGATGTGGAAAATTAGCCACATAGAGGATATCATGAGTGGTCTTAGGGAAATATGCCATAGGAATCGTCTTGATCGAGAGTCTATTTTGAGATCTTGTAACATTTGACCCCAATAACCATACTATATTTTGTGTTATACCAGATTGACTCAGGTAAAATTATGGGATTTGATGCGTTTAAGTATGGTTTACCTATGAACACTTAAACCCTGATTGTGTTTTTTCTCCTAATATACTAGATATTTCATCTGATAAACCCTACAATTGTCTTACAGATTCGAGAAACGGAACATCTACGAAGAAGAATCTTATGATTATCATGATGTTGATTTTTGTTATCCTTTCCATAATATTGAGTGGTCTTCTGTTGTGGAAGAAGAAAAGAACACAAGGTTAGTATGCTTTCATATATAGGAAAAAAACATCATTTATTCCATGTCATATATTTATATTTCAATTATTTATAAATCCAAAAATCTGCCGTCATCTGGTTTAAAAATCCCAAGGACTCGAGGATTTTAGTTTCTCGTGCCTCCGAAACGTTTGAAGTTCTATTTGGGCATTTCAGGTATTCTAGTTCAGGATTGGTGTGCAAGTTTCTGTTCAAAGAAACTACGAGCAAGAAATAGTCTTGGAAAGTTGTTAGGTAGGTAGGTAGGCCTACATTTATTTTGTCATATGGCTTAAGCTCATGTAATCAATGAGCAAACTCGTCAAATTTGTTATAGGGAGTTACAATATTCTCAGGTCTTTGGAATATAAGAATACTTTAATAGTATCATTTAGGCATCTGCTTTCGTGCTGGTGTTCACGTTTACTCACACCCGCATGCACATGCAAAACATACAGATACAGATATCACTAGAGATTTATATCAGTCATGGCTGGTTGGTTCTATGGATACAAACGAGGCTATGCATGTTAACTAGATTTTTCTTTCTTGTTGGAAAATAAATGGGAAATTAGAGGAGCTGGTACTGTTGGCCCAAAGGCCCATCACTCTAGTTTTGATGATGATCAACTCATGTAGTTATAGTTACTAATGCTCTTGTGTTTAATTAGTGACAGATTTATGATCAAGATCTTAGTAGGTGCATAGCTTCAATAAAGGATTTAAAGTCAAGTTTTGGAGCTAGCACGGTGTTTGGACCAAGTCAAGAAGGCTTCAAGTGAAGACTTCAAGAAGATGAAGACTTGTGTCTAGGTTTATTTTTAGAAGATTTTGTTTTTAGATAAAATGTAAAGGATAGAATAGTTGGTGGATTGCTCAAGTACCTATACACACACACATTCTTGATTTAGTTTGTTTTACAAAAGAATTTTCATTTTGGAAAAATACATGTTTGGTTTTTGGTATTTCTAATATACATCTTTTTAACCAAAACTAAGTTTAGAGCTTAATGTCAAAAACATAGATATTTCACCATGTTTGTGTAGTGGATCATATCCATACACTCTATGCTTTAAATAGTGTTTAGAATATCTTGTTTTTGTATTTGGTAAAGTTTTAGAAAAACAAGTTTTGAAAAAAATGTTTCTGGAAAAACAGTTTTTATTTTGAGCCAAAATTTTTCATATTACAAAAATAGTCCAAATCATTTATAACATGCCTTGATTTTGTGCAAGCATGTTTGTTTATCAAAGTATATTGGTAAAACTATTTTTGTAGATTTTTTAGTATTTTATGGATTTTATTTAAGCCAAAAAGACTAAGTTTTTATCCCTTAAACTGTTCTGACCCAGAGCTGGCTGACAGGCCAGGTCGGTCGACCGCACCAAGGGCCGGTCGACCTTGCGGTCGACCGACGTGCACAGAGCTATGCACATCTGGCAGCACAGTGGGCCGGCCGACCGGACGGTCGACCGGACCAGAGAGCCTTGCTCTCTGTATCTGGGCGGTCGACCGAGCGGTCGACCGATAGCTCCAACGGTCGGAAATCCGACCGTTGGCGGTCGACCGGACGGTCGACCGGAAGGCCTAACAGACCCCAACGGCTAGTTTTCCAGACTATAAAATGGGGCTATTGTGCTTAAGATTTTTGGAGACTTTTAGAGCCAGTTTTTCCTACTCTTTTCAGAGGTTTTTCTCCACAAAATTGAGAGAAAATATTTCCAATCAAAAGGAGAGTTTTATCAAGAGTGTAAAAGTGAATTCTTTGAGTTTTCCTCCACCACTTCCATCCTAGTTTTCTCACACAATCACTTGAGCCATCCATTGCTTTATCTATCCATAGAATTGTGTTGCGAGAGTTTTAATTGGTGATCAAGTGTTTAGATCACCAAGATTTCATTCTTGTACTTTGAGAAGGCGGACAAGTGTGTTCGCGGTGGTTTAGAGTTTGGTTGTGAACTCTTGGTTTGAGGTGCGGCCTCAGCGAGCTTGTGGGGCTTGCGTGTGTACGGGACTAGGGAGTCCGAGGGATTGTAGGTGTTGCGGCACCAAGGAGTGATCCATTGGGATCAAGCATAGTGGAAATCCTTCGTGTGTCGAAGGCGGGGATGTAGAGCAAGTGTGCTCGAACCTCAAAACAAACCCTTGTGTTTGCGATTGCTCATTCTCTCTCTATCTTCTTTATATCTTGCATTCCTTTATTGTCTATCTTTATATGCATGATATACTTGTGTGCTTAAATTGATATAATTGCTTGGGATTGTTTGCTAACACTTGTATTCAACCAAGAGAGCCAACGCGGCACCTCAACCCATTCAAGGGGAATCTAGAGGAGTTAGTCCAGAGCCCTTCACGGGGAATTCGGCTACACTCTTGTGTTATACATAGTGTTTAGTGTAAAAGTTTTAGTTAGGTCATTATAATTTTTAATTCCGCATTATTTGTCATGAAGTGACCATTAGATTAGCTATCACCTATTCACCCCCCTCTAGGTGATTTCAATTGGTATCAGAGCCAGGTTCTCTGATTTGGGTCTAACAACTTAGAGTTAAAGATTCTCATTTTTAGGCTAATCACATATTTTGTACACACACCATGGACTTCATGTCACCACCCATGTTTGACATTCTTAACATCCAAATTTGGAAGGTTAAGATGTCTTTGTACCTCAAAGCCTTAGGAATTCATGTTTATCTTGCTACCACTAATGATTCATATTGTTTAAATAGCAAGAATATTGAGGCTAATGCAAATGCCCTACATGCTTTAAGATCTACCCTAAATGATGATTATTTATCTAGGGTTGCTAATCTTGATTTGGCTTTTGAAGTTTGGAACACCCTCCTCTCCCTTGGCGAAAATGAACAATACTATGCGGGGAGCGATTCGGACGTTGGAAACAACACCTCCAACGTGTGCTATATGGTCCAAGGGGATAACTCCCTTGAGGTAAACACCGAATCCGAGTTAGAAGATGATAACATGTCATATGATGAGCTTAGCACATTTTGTCAACTATTACTTGAGAAATATGACATGATTAAGAAAGAAAATAAAAATTTGAAAAAGAAATTTGATTGCATGCTTAATGAAAAAGATTCATTAGAAAATAAGGTTGCATGCATTGAAAAAGAAAATAATGATTTGAAAAATGAAAATGTTTCCTTGCTTTCAAAATTGAATAATCTTTGTGAAGGAAACACAAATTTGAAAAATAAAATTGTTTTGGTGAAAAACAAAAGGAAGTTATTTTTCAAGAAAACTCTTGTTTAAAAAGAAAAATTTGTGAAAAAGGAAAAGAAAGTTTTTCTAAAAAGAATAAAAATGATTCTTATTCTCACCATGCTTTACATGCCACCATTGATAATAGTGAGATTAATGTTTTGAAAAATAGGATTAATAGTTTGAGCTCAACTTTGAGCTCATGTGTATTCAATCACACTACATTGGAGTCTATGTTTTTAAAGAAACAAGCTCTACATACCCATGCACATCATCATGCATATTCACTATTTGCACGTCATGATCACACCCACACCCATATGCATGCTAAGGTGTACAAATGTACACATTGTGGCCGCAAAGGCCATTTAGCAAAATTTTATTTTGATAAGTTGCATATTTTAAATTTTGCTAAGAATAAAAATGTTTTAAAGTTTGTCAAGGAACCCAAATATTTTGCTAATAAGAATGTTCCTTATATAACTAACCCCCAAGGACCCAAGAAAAAATGGGTACCAAAGTCCCCACCTTGTGTGTTTGATGTAGGTGAGGGCTCTCACAAAACGTGAGAGATTTGGTGCCTTGATGGTGGATGCACATGGACATGATGGACTTATTTTTGATGCATCACTATCAAGGAGGTTTGGTGGGACAACCACCATATTTGGAGATTTGGAACATAGTTCCTTAGTTGGTAACTATTTCTAAACTCCTAATTTATTTTACATGCTTATTTCATATGTGACATTTTTAGCATGTTCATATTTTATGTATTTTTGTGCTTCATGTGGTAAATACTAGTTTAAATGTAGTTTTTATCAAAACTTGTATATATACATGTACAAATAGTGAGAACAAATTGATTCATATATGTTTGCACTTCATGCTCATTTGTACCCACTATATGCACATGTATAGTCTAGTTTTGATGATTCTCTCATTTACACTTATTTTGCCTATTTTCATGTTTTACTTCATGTATATGTAATTTTTATTCAAATCTAATAAATATACATGTATACCCGTGAGTCTCTTGCCTTCATGCAAACACGTTTAATAGACTCTTTTATGTTTGGGATATGTATGTGTATTGTTAGGATTGGATAAATCATACATATACCTTGAAGTTTGTTTTATATGAAAAATAAATTTTCATGTTTTGTTTGATAAATAAAATGAATAATTTGTTTTGATCATTTTGAGCTTTATTGACTATTTTCATGAAAATGCTATTTTACATAATGATTGAACACTCACACTTTATTTGTTTATTCATGACTTTGTTTCATGATTATTTTTTAGCTTTATGGACTATGAGTGCTTGAATTTTTGTGTATTTAGTATGATTCATGAAAAACATATGTTTTGAAGGATCTTTAACTAGTTTTTCAAAATTATTTTTAACTAGTTAATTATTCTTCATTTGGAAGAGATTTTCAACGCTTAACTATCTTCAAAATTATTTTCGAAAACCCCTTCCAACCGTTTATGGGCGGATGGATGGGCGAGTATTCCTTGCAAACTTTATTGAAAATCTTTTATCTTGAGCATATGAAGGGATGGTAGGTTATGAGTCATATACTTAATTTACATTGTCATTTTCAATTGGTATCATTGGATCTTTTCAATTAGTATCTCAATTGATATTTTTGTATATACTCATATTTTGTTTTCTATATATGTATGCTCTAATTTTCAATTGATATTATCATTATCATACATATATATGATTTTCGTGTGTTAGATTTACAATTGTTTACATATTTAAAGCACAAAGGTTATGCTTAGCTTGAATTAAAACTTTATTTTCAATTGATATTTTTAACTATGCGTAAGCTTATGAAAAATAAAATTTTTTTATCATGTTTTTCAATTGGTATCAAAATGCTTCAAATTTGTTATAAATTTACAATTGATATCAATATGTTTTGATCTATTTGAAAAATTAAAAATTTGTAATGATTATTTACAATTTGGTATCTTAAAAATGTTTTTGATTTATGAAGATATCTCAAAATTTGATTTATTGAGAAAAATCAAAATTTGAAAATTTAAAAATGTTTTGATTTGTATTGCCTATATGGAAGGAGAGCTTAACATCTCTTCTACATATAGATTCATGTTGAGTGTATCTTGTATTGAGGAGCTTGACAACTCTTCTTTATGTGATACACGTGTGTAGGGGGAGCTTCACATCTCCTCTTATGCATTACATATTATACGTTATCTGAATTAGGGCTTGTCATCCCTCTTTCATGTAATGTATATGTGTAGGGAAGTTACTTTACCGTCTTCCTCTTCATGAATGTATATCGCATATATCCTTTTATTGATATGTTTGATTTTACCCCTTATTGATCTCTTTGTTTATGACAAAAAGGGGAGAAAAATTTTGTTGATTGTCTTTTTACCCCTTTGTTGATGATTGACAAAAAGGGGGAGAAAGATTTTGGATTTATATGCATGTTTTGTGTAAAAGGATTGTTTATGCAAATATGTTTTGTTTTGCAACTAGGAGAAAAAAAAAGAATTTGATTTGTTTTATGCTTGATTGGCATGTTTATCTCCTAGATTTGCATACATGTTTATGAGCATACATTTCCATATTTATTTATTTATTGTGATGCATGAGTTAAGGGGGAGCTTCTTTGAAGTTTTACTTTAATCCATGCATATATAACTTCATGAGTTTTGTCATCATCAAAAAGGGGGAGATTGTTGGCCTAAAGGCCCATCACTCTAGTTTTGATGATGATCAACTCATGTAGTTATAGTTACTAATGATCTTGTGTTTAATTAGTGACAGATTTATGATCAAGATCTTAGTAGGTGCATAGCTTCAACAAAAAATTTAAAGTCAAGTTTTGGAGCTAGCACGGTATTTGGACCAAGTCAAGAAGGCTTCAAGTGAAGACTTCAAGAAGATGAAGACTTGTGTCTAGGTTTGTTTTTAGAAGATTTTGTTTTTAGATAAAAAGTAAAGGATAGAATAGTTGGTGGATTGCTCAAGTACCTATACATACACACACTCTTGATTTAGTTTGTTTTACAAAAGAATTTTCATTTTGGAAAAATTCATGTTTGGTTTTTGGTATTTCTAATATACATGTTTTTAACCAAAACCAAGTTTAGAGCTTAATGTCAAAAACATAGATATTTCACCATGTTTGTGTAGTGGATCATATCCATACACTCTATGCTTTAAATAGTGTTTAGAAATCTTGTTTTTGTATTTGGTAAAGTTTTGGAAAAACAAGTTTTGGAAAAACATGTTTCTGGAAAAACAGTTTTTATTTTGAGCCAAAATTTTCCATATTATAAAAATAGTCCAAATCATTTATAACATGCCTTGATTTTGTGCAAGCATGTTTGTTTATCAAAGTATATTGGTAAAACTATTTTTGTAGATTTTTTCAGTATTTTATGGGATTTTATTTAGGCCAAAAAGACTAAGTTTTTATCCCTTAAACTGTTCTGACCCAGAGCTGGCTGACAGGCCAGGTCGGTCGACCGCACGGTCGATCGCACCAAGGGCCGGTCGACCTTGCGGTCGACCGACGTGCACAGAGCTGTGCACGTCTGGCAGCACGGTGGGCCGACCGACCGGACGATCGACCGGACCAGAGAGCCTTGCTCTCTGTATCTGGGCGGTCGACCGAGCGGTCGACTGGTAGCTCCAACGGTCGGAAATCCGACCGTTGGCGGTCGACCGGACGGTCGACCGGAAGGCCTGACATACCCCAACGGCTAGTTTTCCAGACTCTATAAAATGGGGCTTTTGGGGGCTGTTGTTCTTAAGATTTTTGGAGACTTTTAGAGCCAGTTTTTCCTACTCTTTTCAGAGGTTTTTCTCCACAAAATTGAGAGCAAATATTTCCAATCAAAAGGAGAGTTTTATCAAGAGTGTAAAAGTGAATTCTTTGAGTTTTCATCCACCACTTCCATCCTAGTTTTCTCACACAATCACTTGAGCCATTCATTACTTTATCTATCCATAGGATTGTGTTGTGAGAGTTTTTATTGGTGATCAAGTGTTTAGATCACCAAGATTTCATTCTTGTACTTTGAGAAGGCGGACAAGTGTGTTCGCGGTGGTTTAGAGTTCGGTTGTGAACTCTTGGTTTGAGGTGCGGCCTCGGCGAGCTTGTGGGGCTTGCGTGTGTACGGGACTAGGGAGTCCGAGGGATCGTAGGTGTTGCGGCACCAAAGAGTGATCCATTGGGATCAAGCATAGTGGAAATCCTTCGTGTGTCGAAGGCGGGGATGTAGAGCAAGTGTGCTCGAACCTCGAAACAAACCCTTGTGTTTGCGATTACTCATTCTCTCTCTCTATCTCCTTTATATCTTGCATTCCTTTATTGTCTATCTTTATATGCATGATATACTTGTCTGCTTAAATTGATATACTTGCTTGGGATTGTTTGCTAACACTTGTATTCAGCCAAGAGAGCCAACGCGGCACCTCAGCCCATTCAAGGGGAATCTAGAGGAGTTAGTCCAGAGCCCTTCACGGGGAATTCGGCTACACTCTTGTATTATACATAGTGTTTAGTGTAAAAGTTTTAGTTAGGTCATTATAGTTTTTAATTCCGCATTATTTGTCATTAAGTGACCATTAGATTAGTTATCACCTATTCACCCCCCCCCCCAGGTGATTTCAGGTACATGGAGATTAAGAGGTAGGAAGATGTACCAGATAATCAAACCTGGAGGGGATGCCGATAAGGGCTGAACCTTTTCATTTTTTTAAAATCCTTTTGGAGAAACTTTTCATCATTTTCTGTGCTAATATGGAAGGATAAATATTATAAAGAAGAGAAATCATGTCATGCTCATAATAAACATGAACATTTGAATCAAGGATCACGTGCTTGACACTGATGTAACCAACCTGAAAACTTTTAGAAAAAAATTTGCAGGCATGAACTTATATTACTTTTCTGCCTTGCATTTTCAACAAGTCATCCTTCTTTTAAACGATGTTGTTTACCAGAAATAGTTTGTAGGTTCTCATATGGAAAATCGTTGAAACTCCCGTAGAAACTAGCTGCAAATAAGGTTGAAGTGAAACTTCTCATAAATTTGATTTGGTTATTAATATTTTCATGTCAGGTAGCGTAAGTGACTTCCTCTATGACGGAATCAGCGGACAAGAGCTGGAAGTGACTTTATTTGACATACATACCATAAAAACTGCCACAGATAGCTTCTCCAAAAAAAATGTACTAGGAAAGGGTGGATTTGGCTTAGTTTACAAGGTAAGTTCCCATCTTGCATGCTCCATTTTTGTGTAAAATAAATTTCTATTATGCATCATATGAATTTCTAGTTTTAAAAATTATGATCACTTTTAGTTGGTTCCATTTGAGAGCAGCCAATCAACGAAATCTACATCAATAGTAATGGTGAATGCTATTGATGTTCTAGATCTGAGTTGGCTGTACCAAGGTCAAAGGTGGCCGAATTTGCTTAAGATTTTCTAGATCTGATCGAGGGATGACCGGATCTAAGTGGGGATAGCTGGATTAGACAGGTGCTGGCTGGCTGAGGGTGGCTGGATCTAGCGGGGGTGTCCGGTCGAGGATGACTGGATTTGAGCGGGGGTGACCGGCCAGAGGTGGCCAGATTTATGTCGCCGCTGCGATGGTGGGGCATGCCACGACTTCGGAGTTGGGGAAGTCGGTCATGAGAAGACCGGATCAGAACTGTAGATACGTGTCGGCGGTGGCCGATCAAGAGATGGCCTCTGAGGTGTAGATGCCGCAATTGCGGTGGAGAGGAGATGCCACGACTTCGGTGGTGGTGGGGATCCAGTCACGAGATGATCGGATCTAAGCTGTAGATGTCGCGACGACACTGGCTGGAGCTTCGATCAAGGGATAGGCGGGTCTGAGATGTAGACGCCGCAACTGCGGTGGAGGGAAGAAGCCACGGCTTTCTTTGAGAGAGAGATACCGTCATATACTTAGCAACTTCAAACTAAAGAAATATCACAGATTCCCCAGATTAGAGTTTATCCCTAGCCTAGTCCACTGTCATCCTTAATCATGTCAAATATTTTGAATGATGTGGTTTGGTGTTAAAAGATTGTGTTGAGGAATTAAAATTTCTCTCAATGTTTTGCAGGGTCGTTTGGTAGATGGACAAGAGATGGCTGTCAAGAGGCTGTCTAATGATTCATTGCAAGGTCTTGATGAGTTCAAGAATGAGGTGGTTCTTATTGCCAAACTTCAGCATAGAAATCTTGTTCAACTTCTTGGTTGCTGCATTGAAGGATACGAGCGGATGCTGATTTATGAGTACATGCCGAACAGGAGCTTGGATGCTCTCATATTTGGTCCTCACTTTTCCTTTCTTTTTATTTCACTGTCTGTTGTTTTCTTTGCTTGAAGCATCAAATTGAAATTGGTTAAGGAATTTCAATTTTTTTTTTAACACAATGATTCTCTTGAGGCCTAAACAAAGATTGTGTCTTCTTAACTGGATCAGTTTTTTTTGTCTTGAAAGAACAAGTTAACAAGGCGGATTAACTTCAGCACTCTCCTTTACAGGGGAGAAGAAGATTCTCCGTAGCTAGATCAGTTGCAAGAGTTAGTTTGCAATTAACTTTGAGCTATGCATGGACACATTGTTCGTGTAGGGTCATCTTCATCATCCAGGCCTTTTCCATTCAAGTGTGTAGGGACTTCCATGGAGTGACCCAAAATCAATAAAGTTCCTTAAAAAAAGGAACTACTACATACAATTTCTGTCAAATCTCTTGATGCTGTCTGAGGTGTATCCAAATTGCACACAAAGAAAAACAGTAGGAAAAAGTAGGAATTTTAAAGAGTAGATACAATCTAGGGAGACTTACCATTTTGGTTACACAGTCCAAGCTCATGTAACGAAGCAGCAGCCCTAGGTGAGGAAGCATTATAAAAAGATTTGCTATATGGAATGCTATGCCAGTTAACTTGTTAATGTGATGGTCTTCATATACTTTGAGGCTTTTCTTTTATATTCATGTGTTATCAGTTTACATCCAGGCGAAATGGTCAAGGGTGATGTATGCTTTTCCCACATTACTTCCAATATAACTTCTCATCTAAAAAGCAAAAAATAATAAAGTTTTTAAAGGCTTTTAATTCATGGAAAGTTATAAAAAACATTGCAAACGAAACTGCTAGGTGAATGGTCAAATCACACTCTTTTGAGTATTGTTTAACAGTGTGGTCTTGATATGATTCTGTCTATCCGACAACACAGGAATGAGGTTTCTACCATTTTGAAAATGTTGTATGGTAAATTTAGGGATATGATACAGCAATTATATATAATAATGTCCAAGGAAAGATTTTGGATTCGTTTTCTATAAGTTGATTGGTTAAATAAGTGATATTTTATTTTCAAGGGTTAAGATAAACAATCCTTTGATGCATTGTCCAGATAAAGCTAAAGGAGCATTGTTAGATTGGCAAAAGCGCATTGATATCATTGTAGGAATTGCTCGAGGACTGCTTTATCTGCACCAAGACTCTAGATTTAATATTATACACAGGGACCTCAAGGCCAGCAACATTCTCCTTGACAAAGAGATGAATCCCAAAATATCAGACTTTGGCATTGCGAGAATTTTTGGAGGAGGTAGAAAGCAAGAACACACAAAGAGAGTGGTGGGTACATAGTAAGTATCACCTCTACGACAATATATATTTATATTTCTATTCTATTTCTTAAATACTTATTCATTTAGACATTTAGAATTATAGTAACACTTTCTGTAGTGGTTACATGTCCCCGGAGTATGCAATGGGTGGAGTATATTCAGTGAAATCTGATGTCTTCAGCTTCGGGGTTATAGTTTTAGAGATCTTGAGTGGTAAGAAGAATAGAGTGGTCTATGAAGCCGA
This sequence comes from Agave tequilana, assembly GCA_038442645.1. Taxonomy (NCBI): domain Eukaryota; kingdom Viridiplantae; phylum Streptophyta; class Magnoliopsida; order Asparagales; family Asparagaceae; genus Agave; species Agave tequilana. The sequence continues at coordinate 37,825 of JAVJIF010001914.1, read as the reverse complement.
ACCCCACATGAATCTCGTGGGACATGTAAGTATTAAATTCAAGGTAAATAATCTACCATATCTTTTATATTAATAAAAATGTTAAGACAGATTTAATGTTATAGGCGTGGAGACTATGGAGAGAAGATAAAAGCTTGGAACTACTTGACGAATCATTAGATGTTCCATGTCCCGAGTCTGAAATATTGCGATGTATACAAGTGGGACTCTTGTGTGTCCAAGAAGGAAGGGATGATAGGCCAGCAATGTCTTCAGTAGTTCTAATGTTAGGCAGCAAAACTGCGGAACTGCCTCAGCCTAAGAGGCCTGGTTTCTGCATGAGAACTGTCATGGGAAGTACTCCAATCTACGCGGATCAAAGTTTACATGCAACTAATGAGGTGACAATTACAAGGCTTGAAGGACGGTAGATTTATACAACATTGTCAATTAGGATATTGAGATGATGATAATGATGATGATGATGATGATGATGGTTTTTTTTTGAGGGAATGATGATGATGATGATGATGATGTTTCATCGAATGAATTCATTTGTGAATCCAAGCAAAGATTAACCATATACCTCAGATATAATTTGCAAAATTAATTCACTGTTCACCGAGTTAATTTAATACCATTCGTCATAAGTTTATCCTGTGATTTTTTGTCATGTAGACATTTCCTTGTTATTCTTTGGGAATCTCCATTTATCATTCTAATAATTTCTTTTTGATCCATATTCATTAATATTGTAGAAAAAAAGTTTATAAGAAAAATGAACACTTTGCGATTTCTACTTATATTGTGTCCCTTCTAACGTGAAATTCCAACCCTAGATATCAGAATATAATAAGAGAAAATGTACAAGAAAAATGTATCTTAGATACCATCTAATGGAACTTCGTCGAATGATGCATCAAAACTTCAATATCCCTGTAATTTTTTTACGATTCGACCACACATTACGATCTTCCAATCCCAAAACGTAAACATATCAAAACTCACGTAATTTGGAGTTCATTTACTTATGTATCAGATAGTTAAAAATTTAACAATTTTTCAACAATAGAACAAATAGAACCATTAGATCAATAATTAAATAAACTCCAATTTATGTGATTTTTTATATATAAATGTCTTAGGACATGAATATTATGATGTGTAGTCAAATCATAAAAAAATAATAGGAAAATTGGAGTTTTGATGCGTCATCTGAAAGAATTCTGTTAGATGGCATCTAGGTACATATTCCTCATATAATTCGATAATTTATAACTGTACAATATCCCCTTGAAATGTTTCTACATCAATCCTAAGTAAGCTGAGAGAGATCTGAACCAAAATTTATCATATTAGTATGCTCCTTGTACAACTAATTACAGTACTATTAAGAGTCAGAGGTTAAACAAAAAAAAAAAAAAAATTGAGCATTATTCTGAATCCACACGGTGTGTTGACCTTCTAAAGAGATGCCAGCAATTTCAAGATCTTGGAAAGAGATTTGGGGAATTTTGAAGGTCTACATGTCATGTAATATTTCCTGCAATTATATCATTACAAATTATTTCTCCGAAAAATTATCATGACATTATCAAACACTAGTCAAGTACTTTGCGTGAACTCATATTCTTTATATCAGTCCTAAATAATTTCTGTAGAATCTGAGCAAATATTAAACCAGATATTTCGTATATTTACGGTATCTCATCTATCTAGAAGTCCCATATGTGGCAGAATTAGCAACTTGAAATCTGCTTTATGCTTTTGGTCTTCCTTTCTTTTACTTTTTGAGGAATTTTAGTCTTTCTATTAGGCCGACTGCTGTAGATTGTTCTGTGGAATTCTGCTGCATCACCTGTCACCAATCATCTCAGAACGAATAAAATACTCTTAGCTTTAGATTAATCAAACCTTTTACTACTCTCTTTCCCTTCTATAAGGAGACTTGTTGGCCTTTGGAACAGCCTATGGAATCTTGAGGTCCAACTTTTTGTAGGCCATCTTTTTTTATTTGGAATTTGTAGAACCATTCCAACATGAACAACCTGATATCTGAGGCATGTAACCGGAAACTATGAAGAAATGGTTACTTTTCCTTCTCCTCCTATTTGCTCTCTCGGCTCCATCTCTTGCAGGTGACAACATCACTGCAGGAACATCAATTGGAGATGGCCAGGCTCTGATATCAGCTGGCGGAAATTTTGATTGGTTTCTATACACCTGGTGCTTCACAAAAGAAATACTTGGGAATTTGGTACAAGAAGATCCCAGTTCAGACAGTCGTATGGGTTGCCCACAGAGAAAACCCAGTTACTGATTCTACTGGTAATCTAACCATTGGAAACAATGGAGATCTCATCCTTCACACCAGAGCAGGCATGGTTCTCTGGTCGACCGCCTCATTGAACCTCACTAACCCTTGCTCAACTATTAGATTCTGGAAATTTTGTCTTGGAAGGACTTGAGCAATGATTCAGAAATCATAGTGTGGCACTGTGGCAGAGCTTTGACTATCCTAGGGATACACTTCTGTCAGGAATGAAGCTTGGGTGGAATCTCAAGACGAAGCTCAACAGATATCTCACTACATGGAAGGGCACTGAAGATCCTTCGCTGGGGGACTACTCGTTTAATATGGACCTTCATGGGTCACCGGAATTCTTCATATTGAACCAGTTAAAGAAAATTTACTGAAATGGGCCGTGGACAGGATACGAGTTTAGTGGCGAACCTGAGATGAAGTCCTATGACGTCTTCAGCTTTGATTTTGTCTCCAATGAGGATGAGGTCTACTACACATATAAAATTTTAGACAGCTCTGTTATTTCGAGGTTTGTTCTGAGTCTGTCAATGATCCAGAAGGTATGTTTGGCTTGATTTGCAAGCAACTTGGTTCCTCTACTCATCAATGCCGAGGGACCAGTGTGACTCATATGCTAAATCTGGTCCTTATGGAGTCTGCAACATGAGCAATTCACCAATTTGTGATTGTTTGAAAGGCTTTCAGCCAAGGTCACCGCAGGATTGGAATCTGAGAAATGGATCTGATGGCTGTGTGAGGATAACACCATTGCAATGCCAGAATCGAGATAGTTTTCTGAAGACATCTGGAATGAAGTTACCTGACACTTTACAGGCCATTGTGGATTATGAGCATAAGTCTTTATGAATGTCGACTGAGGTGCTTGACAAATTGTTCTTGTATGGCCTTTTCAAGTGCCAACATTAGTTCAGGAGGGAGTGGGTGTATTACTTGGGAAGGTGATTTGATTGACCTCAAAGAATTTATTGATAATGGGCAAGGGCAAGATCTTTGCATAAAGTTGCTAGCATCGGAGCTAGGTAAGCATACTAATTCTCGTTCCATTCATTGTTCTCCCCACTGCAATACTTGAGGCCTTTTCTCTCAGAATAAATTTGAGGTCTTTCAAGTTGCATAAAGAAATTATGTGATTCCATTCATGTAAGGTTGTAAATTCAGATTCAAAACAGGGCAACTCAGGAAACAAACGGTATTCGTCATCATCGTGATCATAGATGCAGCGGTGCTGTTGTTGGGTCAAGTGGATGCTGCATCTTGAAGAATAAGTTGAAGAATTACGGTACATGACTGACTTTTCTGAGGACACAAGTTATGCTCTCTTATGAACTCATCTAACCTAACTACTTAGTAGCTTCCACTGGAGCAGGTTTTTTGAGAAGAGGGCAAATGCAATTGTCATTTAATTCAGTCAGCACTGACCACTGCTCAGATGATGAAAATGGCAGGGGCAAACAACTGGATCTCCCTTTATTTGATATGGGCAGCATAATGTTTGCCACAAACAACTTCGCAAATGCTTATAAGCTTGGTGAGGGTGGATTTGGCACTGTTTATAAGGTAAGCTTACACAATATAATTTAGTAATTTTCTTTTGAACACTATCTTAAAAAAAAAAGTATTTCAATCGGAATCTTCGGCTTTTGTTTTGATGCATGCCGTCATCTTCAGAAAATCTTGTCAACTGTAACCAACCTCCCACATCCATATATCTAACCTATCATAGGTAAAATTTGAAGTACTCAATAGCATAGCCAATTAGGTGTGTTTAGCTAACTATGTTTCATGACAATCTCCCTCTTGCCTGTAGTTGCCTGTTTAGGAATGTGGTGGCATCAAATTCCTAGGGTGTTGGCATCAGCCATCTGGTTAACTTCAAGTCAGAAAATTTTAGATAATCCATCAGTCTTCTCAACTCTTATACCTCATAGACAACTTACTTTTGGTGCAACAACTCTAGGATTTCAGCACTCAGTTACAATTTTCAGTTGATTCTAGTGGACTGGAAATTGTAGAGAAAATACTAGGTTATAGGATGATTGTGAAATGCTCTTGTTTGATGACAATAATGGATGTCTAGAGAGAAAGTACTAGATTATTAGACGTTTAAGTACACATGCTTGATGGTAACGCTGGATGTTATTAGGAGGGTAAACTTGGAGAAGGACAATTTGTAGCCATCAAGAGGCTATCCAAGAATTCAATGCAAGGGCTTGAAGAGTTCAAGAATGAGGTTATGTTGATCATCAGACTTCAGCACATAAATCTTGTCCGGCTTCTGGGTTGTTGCATTCAAGGAGAAGACAGGATGCTAATTTATGAGTTTATGCACAATAGAAGTTTGGACACTATTATCTTTGGTTAGGTCTTACTCGCTTGATTTACTCATTAGTCAAAGTTAAAGTTTTTCTTTCCCCTCTGAAAAGTGTAGAAAGAGTCTGAAACTTTTACTTCAATGAACAACGGTGCAGATAAATCAAAATCCATCTCTTAACCTGGCAAAAGCACTTCAACATCATTGTAGGGATTGCTCGTGGGATTCTTTACCTTCATCAAGATTCTAGGCTTATATTTATTCAGAGGGATCTTAAGGGTAGCAACATCCTGCTAGATGAAAATATGAACCCAAAAATTTCAGATTTTGGTGTGGTGAGAATATTTGGAGGAGATGGGACAGATGAGCATACCAAGAGACTAGTTGGCACTCTGTAAGCATATTTTGCAATTCGTCTTCCTAATGCGGAGTTACAGAACTATCCTAACATTTGCATGCAGTGACTTTATGTCTCCAAAGTATGCGATGATGACATCTTTTCAGTGAAAAGTAATGTCAGCTTTGGTGTCCTAGTTTTGGAAATCATAAGCAGCAAGAAGAACAAAGCAACTTATCATGCCGAGCCCCAACTGAACCTCCTCAGCTATGTAAGTAACAATACAGGATGCTATTAATTCCATATATTGTTCATTCTGATGCATGATTGTTGATTGAAATATTTCAGGCATGGAATTTATGGAAAAAAGGCAACAGTTGGAATTGCTAGACCAATCGATTATCGGTCCTGATTCCCTGTCCGAGTAGGTCTTTTATGTGTTTAGAAAAGAGCAAAAAACAGGCCAGATATGTCTTTGGTATTATTGATGATAGGCGTGCAAGTAATGCTGTCAGGACCGAATCCTCCTGGATTGTGCACCTATAGAAGTCCTATTGATCACACTGAGTTCTCTTTGAGTTGCACTGTTAATGATTTTACAGTCACAACTATAGAAGTTAGATAGATCTTATGTTAGGATTTGTGATTGGAATACGTCATGAAGACAGACGAAACTTCGGAGATCAAAGAACGGACGTGCACAAGGAGCTGTGCATATTACCAGTCGACTAATACTGGGTATAGTCGATTAATCACACAGATTAGTCGACTAATAAATTGTATAGTCGACTATGTTGGCCAACAGAGAGTTGGGGTTCTCGAATCTTGTTAGAGTAGTCGACTAGCATTTGGGCCTAGTTGACTACTACATGGTATTAGTCGACTAGTCCCTTGGCCTAATCAATTAATGTCGGGTCTGACAGTTTCTTTTCTGGATCTGTTTCAGGATTCGAGTTGGATTTAAGTTTTCTTTATTCTGAGGCGGTGATTGATCGTATTGATGAAGTTTGTTTAGGACTAGAAGAGTTTTATGGTTTATAAATAACTTCTTGGGGGTGGCCTTTAAAGTAATTCAATGAATTTGTAATTCTTAAGGGTGTAATTCATTTAGGTGAGAGATTCGTGAGAGAAGCTTAGCCATAAGGGTTCGTTGTTATTGGTGGCCATCAAGGGCTTGTAATCTTCTCAGCGTGAGTTGTAAGCAATTCTTATTGTACTCCCCTTCTTCTATGGACGTACACACGATTTGTTTGATCGGTGAAACTAAGCTATATTGTGTGTTGGCTTTCTATCTACTTTGGAATATCTTCTTCTTTACGTTACCTTAGTAGATTCTGTGATTTATTTCTACTGCGCCGCCCCAGTTGATCTGGTCTTGGGGACGCCCCCGAAACCACAACAATTGGTGTTAGAGGAAGGTCAACTTGAAGATGTCTGCGATCAAGTTGATATTCAGAAGTTCGATGGTGTCATCAATTTCAGCAGGTGGCAGATTAGGATAAACGCCATCCTTACCTAGAGCAGGTTGAAGAAAGCACTACTCAGGAGAGAGAAAAAGCCTTAAGACATGAAGGAAGAAATTTGGCTAGAGTTGGATAAGAAAGTCTTGACAACTATTCAGTTTTACTTGGCAGACGAAGTGTTTGATAAGTTTTCTATAAAGAAAACAACATCCTCATTGTGAGAGTGACTTCAGGACCGCTATTTGAAGAAGTCATTGGTGAATCGGTTGATTCTGAAGCAGCGTCTCTTTTTCTCTACATACATGAAGGTGCACCTATTAAGTCTCACATTGCAGAATTTTTCTCTACTATCAATGATCTAAATAAGATAGAGGTTAAGATAGAAGATGAGGATCAAGAACTTCTATTACTGTGTTTTTTACCTTCTTCATAAAAAGCTTTAGGAAAGCTATCATTTATGGAAGCAAGTCAACAATCAAGGTCATGGGGTCAAGGAACATCTGCTCAACAAGAACAAAATTGACATGTAGTTAACGGGTGAGTCTCATTATGATGATTCCGAGCAAGTTTGTTATTCAAGAGAGAAGAGTAATAATGGAAGTTCTACGGGTAACTCAAAACATCAGAATTTAACGTGCAACTATTATCACAAGAAGGGGCATATTAAAGATAATTGTTGACTTTGAAAGAAGAAACAACCAGATGTTAATGTCACTGAACTGATTGGAGAAAATAAAAAATAATACATCGTTCTATCTGTTACAGACAGATCAGTTGGTAACAAAGATAGGTTATTGACTCTGGATATTTACAACACATCAGTTCCAATGTGAAGATGTTCTCTGCATACACTTCGGTTCAAGGAGGAGAAGTCTTCATAGGAAATTCTGCTACAAGTAAGGTGATTGGCGAAGGAAAAATTCAGTTTCGGTCTCATGATGGATGCATCACTACTCTTCAAGATTTTTATCATGTTCCCGAATCAGGGTACAATCTCATCTCTCTTGAAGCTCTGTTAGGGGAAGGGTTCAATTTCAATTTTGAAGGTGATCTTATGGAAGTCTCCAAAGAAGCCCATGTGAAGTTCAGGCCGAACGTGTCGGCAATGTGTATATGTTGTAAAATTTAAAATTTAAGTTGGTGGATTGCAGTTATCCTTGACTTCGAAAGCGGCGGTTGTGGAACAATCGGAGATTATGATAATTTAGAGCTCGAATGTTCAGTTGTACCCCAAAGAAAGATTGGGACTAGGCACGCAATAAGGTAGTCCAAATTGTTACTCCTATGGTGGAACAAATTCTCATAAATTCTGTGTGGACCAAGAACATCGTTGGTGATAAAGTTCAGGTTGAGTTTGAACTTATTCGACCTAATCAAGTTGTGAACCCCATGAGGGAGTTATGGAGAAGAGGGGTGAGATGGAGATGAAGTAAGTTTTGTTCAATTGTGCGTGAATGCGAGCATATGAAGCATGGTGGCTATTCTCGAACTTGGATGTATTCGAGTCAAGAGGAGATTGTTAGAATTTGTGGCTAGAATACATCTTGAAGGTAGATGAAACTTCAGAGATCAAAATACGGACGTGCACAAGGAACTGTACACATTACCGATCGACTAATACTGGGCATAGTCAACTAATCACATGGATTAGTCGACTAATAAATTATATAGTCGACTAGTTTGGCCAACAGAGAGTTGGGGTTCTCGAATCTTGTCAGAAAAGTCGACTAGTATTTGGCCTAGTCGACTAATACATAGTATTAGTCAACTAATACTCTGGCCTAGTCGACTAATGTCGGGTCTAGTAGTTTTCTTTTCTGGATCTGTTTCAGGATTCGAGTTGGATTCGGGTTTCCTTCATTCTGAGATGGTGATTATTCGTATTGATGAAGTTTGTTTAGGAGTAGGAGAGTTTTATGATCTATAAATAACTCCTTGGGGTGATCTTCAAGGTACTCCAATGAATTTATAATTTCTAAGGGTGTAATTCATTTAGGTGAGAAAATCGTGGGAGAAGCTTAACTATAAGGGTTCCCTGTTTTTGACGGCCATCAAGAGCTTGTAATCTTCTCAGCGTGAGGTGTAAGTAATTCTTATTGTGCTCTCTCAAAGTTTTAATAAAGTTTCTTCCCCTTCTCCTGTAAACGTACACACAATCTGTTTGATCGGTGGAACCACGTTATATCATATGTTGGCTTTCTATTTACTTTGGAATATTTTCTTCTTCTCTTTTTTACGTTTCCTTAGTAGATCCTGTGATTTTGTTTCCGTTGCGCTGTCCCAGCTAATCTGGTCGTGGGGGAGCCCCCGAAACCACAACATCTTACACATTTTATTTATTCAAAAGTTCTTTTCTCATAAAAGGAATACATGAATCTTATAGAGTATTACTTATTGTTGATTTCTTGCATATTTGTTTTATCATATGCAGCAAGAGCTGGTACCAAGATATACAAGTGTAGTATTTGAATCCATCCAAATTTGAGGTGCAAATAATGTTTGTTTTGCATCCCATTTAGCTTGATTTGAGGTGTGAAGGACCTACAAGATTTGCATAGAACACCAGAGCATGGCCAGCAATTAATATTTTGCAGGGCCCATGTGATTGAGAAACACGAGAGTGTTGAAGACGGGAGCGGGTTAGCTCCTTTGCGCGAAGGACCATCCTGGTCCTTCGCGCGTTGTGGGCCATCCATCACAGCTGATGGACGACCCGATGGAGAGAGAAAAAAACGTGTTTTGTGTGGCACTTACAAAACGTGTTTTTATTTTTCTTTCTCTCCGTCGAGCCATCCATCAGCTGTGATGGACGGCCAACATCACGTGAAGGACTGGATGGTCCTTCACTCGAAAGAGCCAACCCGCTCCCGTTGAAGATTGTTGATGTGTTTACTATTCAATATTTCATGTAATAAAATTTCATGCGGACGAGGTTGCAGAAATCTTCAGTATGAGTTGGACACTCACGATATTCATGCGATGCAAACTCATCTTACTATACATCTTTTTTCTTATATCATGTTTGGACTCATCTCTATTCAAATAGAGTTGTTCCTGGATGTCAAAATTAAAGTCTTTCATTTTTATATCATGTTTGGACTCATCTCTATTCAAATAGAGGTACACTTGTTACAACTTACAACTAATAATCTATAATAGGTGCATGTATTACCTGGTCTCCTTTTCCTTTTTTTGGCTATACACGTCTCCATGTATGTATTTATTTACATGTTTCTAAGTATATGAGTGTGTAGATACATATATAATCATCCATAAGTTATGTTTATATCCATCTACATCTAAATATATCTTTAAGTGTATTTTGATGTAGCATATCATAAATCATAAGTTGAACTTAAACCCATCAATCCCAAATCCGCTTTGCTCTGTTGAACTTCGGGACTGACTTGAACTCAACCCACGAAAGTTGAAATATTCCAAAAACTCACTTGACCTGATTGACATCATTTTGTTACACTTTGTACTCTTATTTATCTGCTTTTTATTCATAAATAATGATATTTGAGTATTTTTAGTGTTTTTGTGCAGAAGTTAAATTTTGAATAAAGAATAAAAAAAAGCTCCAAAGATGAATTTTTACGAGCGCAAAGCCCAACTACATCAACTCAGATACAGATCTACATAAGAACAAATCAAAGTAGTTGTAACTACAAGATTTGCAATTAAAATCCTACAATCAAGCAGTTCTAACCACAAAATTTGCAGTCAAGATTATACAATCAGGTAGTTTTAACGTCAAGATATGCAGTTAAGATCCTAACAATCAAGTTATTATAACATTATAACAAAGTATGTGTATAAATAAGAGAGGGACAGTTAAACTAATGGTATCACTTGTATCCTCTAAAGGCCCTAGTGGAAATTTATTGCCGCAACCAAGGAGCTTGGAGATCATTTGTAATAAAATTAAGTATCAATAAAGTTTTTCTTTTTATGATATTTTCTTCTTCGTCATTCTATTTTGTTTTTTAGCATCATGATAGCTAAATTTTAAAAAGTATCTAAGTTAAATGAAACTAGATTAGTAACTTGTTAATTCTTTTAGATCTCTTTATTTTGTGTTTCAATGAAAATAAATACAAGATTACGTTGGGTTTAAAATAAGATAATTCTTAGATAATCAAGATTTTGATAGATTATATATTGTTAAATAATAATCTATGCTTAACATTGAAAATTTAGGGATATCATATTTAGATTAATTTTGATGTATATTTCTTATAATTGTTGATTTAATCTAAATTGATAGGCTATTACATAATCATGTATAATCGATACTTTAAGAAAATAAAATTGATAATTATAGCGGTGATTCTTGGAGAGTTCTATTTAGTTTTCATGTTACTAATTTAGTGGATTTAAACTTAAATGTTTGTTCTTTCTCAAAGTGTTAGAAATCTTTAAAAACAACAAGCATCCTTTTTTATTTCTCAATTCATCTAAATAAGATTATTAAACTAGAGATAGTCATCTTCCTTAAGGATTTCACCTGCAAAGTACTACGATTAGACATCATACGTTTGCGATAACACATTAAAATTCACATCTTGACAAACATCCCCTAACACACAGATTGTGAGGTATCATGCGGAAAAATAAATAAAAGAATTATAGTAGCATGTTGAAAAGAAAAGAAAATTGTATGGAGTATTTTTTGTAAAAGATCTCTAAAAGCAGGGTGTTTATCTGTTTTTTGTGAAAAATCCCTTAAAGTCGAGGGTGTTTCTATGAAAAATCTCTAAAAGAAAGAAAATATGAAAAGAGAGCGCTTAGTTATGGCTCTTTAGGGCTTGTTTGTTTCAACTTTTTTAGGGTGGAAAACACTATTTTGTGAGCCATTTTGTCAGTTTTTACACCTTTCTCGTTGATGTGTGTTTGATGAGTTTTTTTGGGAAAAGTTTTTTGCTCACCCGCGTTGTTTGTCACAGTGGTCACGACGCTCACCTGGGCCGTTGATTCCGGTGGGCCGCCGGGTGGGACCCATTGGCCCTACCCGTCTGAATGGCTCCCAAGGCGCCGTGACCTCTGTGAATGAGAGACGCGGTGAGAAAAATGGAACTAGTTTTTGGGGGGGGGGGGGGCTGATGTGGCACCCCAAAATGGGTGGTGTTTTCTTTCTCAATCGAGAGAAAATGGGTGAGATTTCTGACAGCCCTTTTTTTATTCGTGTCTCACGACATCGCCGGTTAGGGTTACTCTCTTTTTCACGGCGCGTGTATCTTCTCCTCTTTACTCCACCGCGAAATTGACTGCAAAATTCATCCATTAAAGCCTCCTTCAGTCCCTAAAATTTCCCTTTTTCATCCAGATAAGATCGATTAAGCTTTGATGTTCATCTGGCTTAGCTGATGTCTTTTTCTCGCTATCTGATCTGCCTGATCTTGCACGTCAGTCTTACCAGTCTTTAAGCATTTTTTAGTGGATCCATTTTCTGGGGGATTTTGTGGATTTTCGGAGATGATGAGGATGATCTGAGCCTTTCTTTCAACCTGATCTATTTTGTCAGCTCTGTGTATTGATCTTTTCTCAGCAGATCCAATTTTTGGGAATTTTTTTGTGGTTTTCGGCTATGAGGAGGATGATCTGAGCCCTTTTTCCCCTTGGTGTATTTCTGTCAGCACTGTTTGCTGATCACTCTCAGCTGATCCATTAAGGTTCATTGCCGGGCCCTTCTCTCCACCTCCCTAGTGTGTGCGCTCCGGCCTCGCGCCTCCTATTCTATCCCTTCCTTCATTGTGGTCCAATCTCTGCTCCGCGCCTTAAACCTGGTCATTGGTTGGTTGTTAAATTTCTATGAAGACATTGTTAGGATTTTGCTTTGTTTTTCAAGAGGAGATGATGATCCAAGAAAATCAAATTGAGTTAGAGAAGACGATGACTTGAAGTAGAAGCAGTAAATTAAGGTGAAACAGTTTTCTTTTCAGGCGATTGCGAGTTTCCTTTTCAGGAGGAGTATGAATAGGATTCAATTCTTATTAAATAAAGATTTGTTTCTAAAAATTAAAGGGTCTAAAATCCTTCTAGATGAAGGAGATCAACTCCCAATAAGATTGATCAAGATTTTTCAAGCATTCAATGGTCAAAATCTTCTCATAGTTCAAATAAGAGTTGTATTATAAAATTCTATAAATAAAGGTTGTAACCCAGCATTGTAAATTGGACCAGAAGATCAGAAGAAAGTTGTGGTGAACAAAAATGTAAGGCCCAAAAAAACCAAGAATGCCCTAAAAAATTAAAAAAGAGAGGAGTAAGGTGAAGGTGCATACAGAGAAGGTATACTCTTGTAATCTAGGTGGAGATTTAAGGGGAAGGTGAATACTCTTGTGTCATCAAAAGGAAAGTTAGATCTCTTTGTATCAAGTTTATTAATAAAGCTCTCTCAAGTTCTCTCTCCGTTAATGTAGGTCAAGTTTGGGCCGAACCACATTAAATTGTGTGTTCTTCTTCTTATATCTTTTAATATTCATTTTGTGTGCTCGAGTTAATCGATCTCAAGGTGTGCTTGAGGTCATCGGTAGCGATCTTCGTATCTCCCAACTATTGGTATCATAGTAAGTATGATATTTCGAGTTATGCAAGTAACAATTGGTATCGGAGTATATCAATTTCGGTCACATCAAATGGTATCAGAGCTGATGGTGTTCGTTAAAGACTCTAGTACTCTAGATGAAGAAGATATCAAGTCGATGGAGTTCGACGGAGGCATCAAGATGAAGAAGACAACAAGAAAGTTCAGATTAGTTCTAAGGTAAAGATCGATGACTTTTAGAGTATATTGATCAAGGTGGAGTCGTCAAGACTCAATGATGCTCTTCTCTGAACACGGTAGACGCAGAGGTGATGATCTGATCATCGCCAATGACGGACGACAAGACGAGCTCGACGAGCTCATGGAGGCATCACACAAGACATCCCATAGAGGCTCGTTGTGACAACAAGTCAAAGAAAAAACAACGGAGGGTGATGAAGACGGTCAATGGATGAGATTGATCGGAAGGTAGATCGTGCAATCGTAGTCGGATTCAGACGATCAAAGTGTCGAACCCTATGTTTTTCAGCGTTATGGATGCAATGAAGGATGCAGATCGAGGAGACTTCAATGTCTGATGCAGGTTCTGTATAGATCGGTTAAAGGAATCAACAGAGATTACATTCAAAGTTACAACGGGCTAGTCGTGACACGGTGAGATTATTGCAGGTATTGGTGGATCTATCAAGTTTGAAGATAATCAATAGCAGGGCAATAGATCTGATAAACATCAATGCAGTGGTGGATGACAACCCTGATTGATGGAAGGACGACCATGGTAGTGTGTGGCGGGAAGGCCCGGTAAGACCATATGAGTTATGTGAAGACGGTAAGTTGCAAGGTTAAAATATTGATGGAAGGTGGACCATCACCAAGTGATTGGTGGAAGATCATGGCACGACAAGCCTTTGATAATATTCGTGTAAAGTTGGTAAGATCATGGCAGAATTAGAGGGGATTGCCTCAAGATCGGCAGGGGCTCCATGGCCAGAAAGGCGTCACAAAGCGGTATTTGCTGGTGGTGGCAGCGATGCAATGCAAACTAAGGGAAAGAAATTAGGTCAAGAAATTTCAATGAAAAGCTTGAAGGGAGCTCACTTCGAGGTGGAGCTTCAAGGAAAATTGCAACGGGTCTAAGTGTTGCATGATGACTAAAGAAAAGGTGCATTCGGGTAAGGCCCGAGATGGCCCAAGGCATGGCGGTGAATCTGCCAAAGGCCCCGGGGAGAGGGCAAGATTAAAGGCTTCACGACATGGTTACAACTAAGGAAAGAATTAAAGTAATAATCTCAAATCTCAAATTGTTTTGCTAAACGCTTGAAAAGCAAGTGAAGGTGGAAAATGTTAGGATTTTGCTTTATTTTTCAAGAGGAGATGATGGTCCAAGAAAATCCAATTGAGTTGGAGAAGATGATGACTTGAAGCAGAAGAAGCAAATCAAGGTGAAGCAGTTTCCTTTTCAGGCGATTGCGAGTTTCCTTTTCAAGAGGAGTATGAATATGATTTAATTCCTATTAAATGGAGATTTGTTCTAAAGATTAAAGGGCCTAAAATCTTTCTAGATCAAGAAGATCAACTCCTAATAGGATTGATCAAGATTTTTCAAGCATCCAATGGCCAAGATCATCTCATAGTCCAAATAGGAGTTATATTATAAAATTCTATAAATAAAGGTTGTAATCCAACATTGTAAATTGAAGCAGAAGATCAGAAGAAAGTTGTGGTGAACAACAATGTAAGGCCCTAAAAAGTCAAGAAGGCCATTAAAAAATCAAGAAAGAGAGGAGTAAGGTGAAGGTGCATAGAGAGAAGGTATACTCTTGTAATTTAGGCGTAAATTTAAGGGGAAGGTAAATACTCTTGTGTCATCAAGAGGAAGGTTAGATCTCTTTATATCAAGTTTATTAATAAAGCTCTCTTAAGTTATCTCCCCGGGGACGTAGGTCAAGTTTGAGCCGAACCACGTTAAATTGTGTGTTCTTCTTCTTATATTTTTTAATATTCATCTTGTGTGCTCGAGGTAATAGATCTCATGGCGTGCTTGAGGTCATCGGTGGGGATCTCCGTATCTCCCAACTATTAGCATCATAGTAAGTATGGTATCCCAGGTTATGCACGTAACAATTGGTATCGGAGTATATCAATTTCGGTTACAACAAACATTTCTTTGACCATTTACATGCAACCAACTACTCTAATTTCCCGAACACCACAATGATTACGCTTGCTTAAAATCAGCCCTTCAGTACAAATCTGCTGTGAGCATTACAAGTAAAATCATTTCTTGGTCTTTTGGGGGTCCTATACAATGTCTGTAATTGGTAATGTACGTAATATTCTTTGTTGATACAACTAGAAATCAATGATATCTCACAGTGCTTGCAAATTTACTTTTAAAATTGTGGGACTGGGCTTGTGCTTCTGGGGTTGATTCTTTGTTATTATAGTAATGTATACTTTGGAGCTGTTGACTTGAGAATCCTATCTGACATTGGCTCCTTAGTTTAATTCTCAGCCCAAAATTTGTGACACTAATGAACATGGCTTGTTCTTTTGAGGTGCATCTCTTCTTTGTTTAGACCACCGCAATTTAGAGAAAATATATTATCTGACACCTCCGTTATGTGCTAATCTTGCATGATCTTCTTGTGTGTAATGTCGATGTGCTCCTGTTATGTGATTAGTGTTATTGTAGCTGTATATGAGATTCTGTTAACAATGATTTACTTATTTTGTGATTCATGTGTGGTGATATCAGTGGTTTTAACTTGCTTGATTTCTAGGTCTACAGTGAATGCCTTTTTTTATTTAATTGGTCATTGATTTCGTCATGTTGTGCTATGCAGAGGATGTAATCTGTCATTGAATTTAAGAATGTCTTTTTACTTGATATCTCTTGATCTTATGTGTATGCTACGATAAAATCAGTGATGTTTCCACTGTAGGGTATGTTATCTGATAAACTGTGATTTCTAAATTTAGAGGGAACTATTAACGTTTAGGACCTAATTTGTATATGGATGCGGAGCAATACCAAATTATAAGGCTGTGTTATAGTGTTGCATCAGCGTTGGTGATAATGTTGGTGGCTTACTTTGGCATGGTATATCGTAACCGTCAAAGGTCAATTCCCTGTGAACCATCCGCTAGTAGGGATCTATATAGGCACACCCACATGTACCAGATTCTTAATGGCTCCAGCAGCGGTTGCTTGGATTACTAAGGATGCGAAAGGAGACCTTTAGATTGGCACAGTTTCTAAGAGATACTTACCTACTACAAGACACCTTTCATGTGCCGGTGGAGGAGCAGTTGGCCATGTGTCTTCATATACTGGGTCACAAGTTAAAGAACAGGGTGATGAGAGTAGACTTTATGAGATCTGGTGAAACTGTAAGTAGATATTTCAACAAGGTATTAGGGGCAATTTGCGTTTTACGTGATGAGTTCCTGACACAAGCTTCAAATGCAACTCCTGTAGAGGTGGAAAGTTCACAGATGGTATCCTTACTTTGCAGTAAAGTGAGTCAATAACTCTTTTAGATATCTATCTATTTCTGTACAACACTTTGTCAGACTTCTTGGTATTTTGCTTATTTTTGTAGGATTGCATTGGACTTATTGATGGCACTCATATTGATGCCACAGTTCCAACTAAATATGTTCCCCGTTTTAGAGCCCACAAAGGAACCACTCAAAATGTACTGGCCGCAGCGTTACCCAAAAACTTTTTACTTACATGTTGGCAGGATGGGAGGGATCTGCCAATGATTTCACGGTGCTAAAAGGTGCCTTGTCTTTACCACCACCCTATGGCCTGAGGCTCTATGAAGGTCTGAGTTGCCTACCTTTAACTCTAGTCCTTAATATAAATGAAAATTATAGTACTTATATGCAAGTTTATGTTGGCATGTAGGCAAATACTACTTATGCGATGCTGGTTACACTACCATGCCAGGGTTTCTCTCTCTGTATCGATCAGTGAGGTATCACCTTAAGGAACAAACAGGTTGCACACCCAAAAACCGTGAGGAGTTGTTCAACCTATGTACTCATCACTCCGGACAAAGAGTCCACATTTGGTATTTTGAAGAGCAGGTTCAAGATTCTTTCTGTGAAGGCTTATTACCCATTCCCCACGCAAGTGGACGTTGTTCTTGCTTGCACAGTCTTGCATAATTACATTGATGTCACTGATCCGATTCATGATAAGTTCTCACAGGAGGAGATAGACGTTGGAGATGAGCCGGGTGATACAATGAATGAAGATGGTGATTCCACCATCACTTACTCCCCTGCAATACCAAAAGAGAGCAAATAGAAGCAAGAAATGAGTGGAAGCAAAGAGAAACCAAATTGCATGGGCGATGTAGGTTGATTACTGTGACAAGTATAATGGAGGAGACACTACGGAGATAAACATGGACGACTAGAACTGAATTCAAAAAAGATACTATTTATGATTTAAGTCTTTGTAATTTCATTGGAAGCTACTGATTTATTGAGTTGTTGTGATGTATTAATTAACAAGTTACTTTGTTCAATGTTAGAGATCTTCATTTTACGTATGCTTATACTTATTAACTGTCCAACTGATGTCTGCCGTTGGCTTGATTCTAGCACATATCATCTCTTGCCACTTTATTGATATAATTTTCCATAACCTACAGGTATGGAAGACTCCTCGCAGGATTCCCGAACCTCACATCCGAGGCCACCAACTTTTAGGGTGCCTCCCCCTCAGGAGGATTTGCCTCGCCCAGTACTCAAGCAAGTCAACCTTGTGGGTACGGTGCTTACCTGCATTTCTAACTTTGCAGGCAACAAATTGGGGTATGAAAGACACATGACCATCATATAGCAAGCAGCTCATCGCTAGGATGGCTATCAGAATTGGTAATTTGTTTAACTGAGATCTTTTTTTTTTGTACTGTGCAAGGCCGTGATGATATCTACAAATTCAAATTATCAACGAGGTCTATTGGGAAGCTGCCGGTTGCATTTGAATCGTAGAGCAATTTTTGAGCCTTGTACAATTTTTATAAGCATTGTTTACTGCTCATCATCGGTATTTCCTGAGTCGTATATTGTCATTTTGTATGCAATTGGTCATCGTTGGTAAAAACGGGCTATGATGTTTGTGTGCTGAGCCTGCATAATGGTACTGTTCAATTTAGCCCACAGCTTTTCTGTTGTGATATCGGATGTTGCAGGCGATGATGATTTTCTATTTGGGGAGGCTTAGCAACCGACCCATGAAAATGATGGGTATGAATGGCTAAGTATGGATATAAAATCTGAGCCTGGCATGGACCTTGAGTTGCTCTGTGTGTTCCTTATGTTGTCTATATAGGTCCCTTCAATGACCATTCGAAAAAGGCCCTGATGATTGGCACATAGAAATTGTTAGCAACCAAGTACGAGTCTAGTGCTTTAGGGTTGCTAACGTTGGAGAAAATGCCGCATATCTAAGCCTTGCCACATAACAACTGAGGTTCACAATGCTATTGTTGTTTTTAATATTTCCATTATATAGTGAGTACATGAATATTACAAGGATGACTAATTATAATATAGCCTTGCTACAATAGAGATATACATTGCCCCATTCAATACAATGACAAAGATTAACAAGAAGGTTATGATATTCAGCATTCTGGTCATCTTTTATTCTTGATGTTTTTGCTTTTCTGCTAACTTGTTCATAGTCTTCACCATATAATCCTCCCTTGTACTTGTAGTACTTGTTGCATCATCTTTTGACTTAGGTTTCCATTCAAAAAAAATTACATAGCCTGTTTGGAAAGTTTCCACAACCCAAAAAATACAACCCATGTTCTTTCTTGTGTTCAATGTCGCAGTAGCACCATTTTCTCTCATATTCCCAATGGGTGCTGGAATCTCTCTCTCCTGGAGAAAGTGTACTGCTTACCTGTTACATTTGTATGCTTTGCTGATGTCTTCTAGGATGGCTGGTTGCACCATCTTCAGCTTTTTCAGCAGGGTTCTTGCTGCTGTACTTGTGAGGCGGCGGCTGAAATGTCCTCGCTTTGTTCCGGCCTTGTTGCTTTTCTCTGCTCTCTTGAAGCTGTTGAAGTTTCTTACTGTCTTCTTGCTGCAGCTTTGTTTCTTGTTGCTGCTGGACTTATGATGAGGTGGGTGAAAGAACCAGTTTATACCTTTGTTCTGGCCTTGTATCCCTGACACTGATGTTCCTTTGTTGTGCCGATGTTGAAGCTCTTTAATAGCACTTGTTGCGGGAAATCTTTTT
Organism: Agave tequilana; assembly: GCA_038442645.1. Lineage (NCBI taxonomy): Eukaryota > Viridiplantae > Streptophyta > Magnoliopsida > Asparagales > Asparagaceae > Agave > Agave tequilana. The sequence goes on along the minus strand of JAVJIF010001914.1, from coordinate 18,588 downwards.
GCTGCTTCACTTCTCTCCAATTTTATGATCGATATGGGAATTCTTGTACTGTTATTTGTTGCTGTTATTTGTTGTTGTTGGTAGCCCTGTTGATCAGCCATTTATAATGTGATTTCCCAGCTGCTCATGTTACTGGCTGTTGGGTTGATTTTCTGTGTAGCAGTGGCCGTTAGTTTCTCTGGCCCAAAAGTAGCCGTTGGTTTCATATTTTTGAGGCAGTGGCTGCTGCAAATTTTCAGTTGTTTCTTTCATTTTAAAGTTGGGCGCGATAAGCTTGCAAGGGGTGATTTCTGTATCACTTGGTTGTTTTTTTGTGGCTGCATTTTTAGTCCCCAAACAGTAGTGATGAGGAATTCTCAGAGCCTGACCCACGGAGCGGATATTAGCACCCAAAGTGTCCCTTGAATCAGCGTACCCAAAAAAATTGATAAAGGCACCCTCTATACTTTCAATAATATTCTTCATTCTCTTAAATATCCTGTTGCTGAACACGCATAATATTTTACGTATATAAATAATTGCCATTTGTAATTCTGATCGATTCGGCTCCACTCCAGTCACGTGAAAAGATGAAGCAAGCTGCAAGCGCAAGCAAAGCAATCCAATCCTTTTAAGACATTTACTGCACTGCGTCCTCTCCCCACCCCACCCCCCCGCCCCCCGGGCGCCACCCCACGCCCCAACCCTGTGATCTATCCTATCATCGTATGGGCCCCCATTCTACCATCCATGTGAATTTCTTCTCTTGTCCCACAAATACCATTTAAGTAATTCTGGGCTTTTAATTTGTGAATTTCTTCTCCAGTGAATTCTGATGAGTGTCTCGTGACGATGATGCAGGAGATGTCCCTTGATTACCACTTCACAGTAGAACAAGAGGTTGGATCCTCCACAGCGGTGGAAGAAGGCTGTGGTATGAGGTATCGAGGGCGGTGGAAGGAGGACGAAGCAGGTGTGGAGGAGGAGAGGGGGACGAAGGCGGTGGAAGGAGGCTGGATGGAGGGTGAGAGAGAGAGAGAGAGAGAGAGAGAGAGTGCTGAGAAAGGAGATGAGAGTATTTTGGAGCTTAAAAAAATTTAAATTAAAAGAGATAAGAATATTATTGGAAGTTGAGAGGATGCCTTTATCAAGGTTTTTGAGTGCATTAGTTCAATGAATACCTTAATCACTTCTTTGGGTACTAACATCCGCTGCTCCTTTTCCCTGTCAATCTGACGTTGTCAGCTTCCTGGGCCTTCATTTTCAAACCAAACATGCCCTTGCTCTTTTTCCTCGTTTCGATTCTGAAGCCATCGCAGAGTGATGGTACCTCTCGGGCTTCGAGCTTGGGCTTGGAAGAGAGAAGAAACGAGAGAGCAATCAAAACCCAAAAAGGGCACTTCCTTTTTCTACTATTTTTAATCCAAGAAAAGCAAAGATAAGGGGGGAAAAAGTTGGCAGAAAAAGGGAATGATGAGAGCCAAGCTGGAGGCAGGAGGTCCGCAATGGTGACTTCCCTCTTCAGATTGGGCCCAATGCCATTGATGGGCATCATTGATTCTCTTTGAAGAAGAGAAGAGGAGGAGGAAGACGGTGATAAAGAGTTGAGGAGGGTCTTCTTTCAATGCCCTTTTGAGGGGAAAGATGGCTGAAGACCGTCGGTTCTTCAATAAGGTGAATCCCTCTCTTTATAGTTTCTTTTCTTCTTTTTCCTGATTTCTTGTTCATCACAAGAAACACCCATGTTTTAGATTATTTCAGGAGCTGGAAAATATTGTCCTTTATATTTCTCTGTTGTTTTTTCTTTTATTTTGTTCAATGGGGCAAGAAAAGATGAGTTTTTTTTTTTTTTGGTTTTCTGATTATTATTTTGCCTTTTTTTTTTTCATCTGGGTCTGCTTCAGTCTTAAACTGGATTTGTTGAAATAGAAAAAAAAGAGAATAGTTTGTGTGTTAAAAATTTGCCCCACCTTTGTTTGAATATACTATTGATAGCTTTGCCATTTTAAGGTTCCTTTTGACATATTGAATTATTCTGTCATATTAAATCAGCTTTCATTATCAATTTTATTATCTAGAGATATTTATCTTCACCAAATGGCAAGCCTTTACTGCATTTCACTCTGGGGTCCTTTTCAAGGAGGAAGAGGGAAGAGCTTGTTATTTTCAATATTTCGGCCGGCAATTTACCTTTTGAGAAATTTACATCCAGATATATTTATGTGACTTTTTCAGCTGAGAAAGCTCGATCATCTGACAAATTCATCTCTTGCAGTATGCTCTCATCACAAGGCCTCAGAAGAAACCCCCCAGCGCGTTAAGGATGACTGTGATAATCTTTGTGATGATTAGTGGTGTTTCTATCTTTTTGATATGTTCAAAGCAGAAAGAAAGCATCATCAGGCCCAATCTGATGAAAGTTAATTTGATAGAGAAACCTTGTCCTGACCCTAGAACTCCACAAACTGATGATCCGCTTGTTCATTATCCAGAACCCACTTCTTATAAAAGGTAACAGGGGCACCTTATATATGTATTTTGTGATTTATTTGAGGTCAGGTTCATTTATAATAACTGTTTGATGTTTTTGGCAGAAATGAATGCAAATGCACTCCGGTTGTGTTCTTTGCTATTTTGTCGATGCAGAGGTCGGGGAGTGGTTGGTTTGAGACTCTGCTGAATAGCCATATTAATGTTAGTTCTAATGGCGAGATCTTCTCTGTCAAAGAGAGACGCAGTAACATGTCATCCATCTTGATGACACTGGATAAAGTGTATAATCTTGATTGGTTTAGCAGTGCTTCAAAGAATGAATGCACAGCGGCTGTTGGTTTCAAGTGGATGCTAATCAGGTAAAATCATATATCATAGAGATTATTATTCTAAATCATTTCTCCTAGCATGAATGGCTTTTGATGTTACCATATGCCACTTTATAGTTTAGACCTAATGAAAATTGTATGAAGTCTATGGACTTAATCTGCAGAATTTTTTTCCATCCTTACCTTGTTTGCTGAACTGTATTCACTAATTCATGCTATGCCTGGCCAAAACTATCATTTTTGCATTAACATGCATAAACTGTTCATTCTTTCTAGGTCATCATGGAGACAATTTATTTTTTACCATTCTATATTAAAAATGATATGTAACAAATTGAATACCTTGAAATACTCCCAGGTGTCATATTCATCAGCTACACCTACAAGATTGACCGATGGAATCTCCCTTTTCTATTGATTAATGATTATTATTAGCCTTCTTTTCTTCAAGGATTGCTATTTGGATGGATTTTTTTAAGGGCTAAATGACACGAGAAAGCCTGGAATCTTACTGTAATGGCTATTCTACTATTCTTCTTTTCTTCAGTATCCTGTCTATTCTACTATCCTAGAGAGTGATTCTGAAGTGCTTAATTAATGGAAAAAAATTCAAGCGTGAATTGTCCCTTACAAGCTTGCACAAATTTAGTGGAGATCATGAAGAATGCTATCAGCACACCCGCATCCCTTCAAATACCTTCACTTTGCTTTGTTAAACTGCCATCCTCACAGAAGATGCTATCACCAACTGAACTATCCCCTTTTCTCCTTTATATAACTGAATATATTCTTCATGGAGGAAACATTAGAAAGGAGGAAAAGGAATCAAATATAGTATCCAACCATTTTGAGAATTGTCCTACTTGCGGTGGTTGTTAGGATATTGGTTTTATCCTTCTTTTCTTCCACTATGCTTGTGTAGTTTGTATTCTAAATTTTCTTTTATTCTTACTGATTCCTGCAAGATCTTTTGAGAAGCCCTTGGAATATGTCGTATCATAAATTACGAACTCAAATTCATAAGTCACTATGATTTAGTAACTGCATTTCTTAGAAATGGTTCCAAAATGTAGTTGCCTATAATTAATCATCATGACAATATATGAACTAGAGTAACCTTTGATGTAGAACAAGAAGGGGGAACAAGAAAAAGGGTAGAAATTAGGGTTTTGAGAGATAAGATTTGATTTAAACTTCAACACCAAGGAGATCGCTCTCCCACTCAGCACTTCACTATGCTAAAATTTAATCACAAAGCAAAATTGCAATGCAAATTTTGAGATTTTCTTAAATCAACTAAACTACCAAATAACTGCAAATCTTGACCTTATATAGGCCTCATGCAAAAGTCAACTCCCATAATAACTGATATGGGACTAAAATAAAGAGGAAAAAAGTAAGTCTAGCCTAAAAATAAATAGTAAAGAGCCTAAACAAAAAATAATAACTATTGATTCCCATCAATTCTCTCCGGCTTCGAAAAATTCGCTACAGGCGAATGGCGGCAGCATGGATGATGAAATCGAACTGAGAAGGTTTGCGCAAACTCTTAAGTCGCAGGTCTTGGTGTTTGCAATAGAGGAACTGAAAACCGCTTTGGCCCTGTGGAAGTGTGATAACAAGTCAGGTTCTTGACAATGAACACCAGACTGATCCCAAGATCACGGGGAATATCGAGCTCGTAGGCGCTGGAATCAAACCTCCTCAAAATCTTGTATGAACCCCTGCATCGAGTATGAAGCTTTTTCAAAGTTCTCAGTAGGAACCTCTCTGTGTGCACTATAATCAGCACTTCATCACCTATTGTGAAGGCCTGCAATCGCTTGTAAGACTCTGCGGCAGATTGAAAGTTATAACTACTGATTATCATTTGTCTTGTATTATAATCATGCAACTCATGCAAATGTAGTGCATATTGCTCAATTGTGACAATTGGTGAGATACCTGGGGAAGAGGGAGAAGGCCAAGAGAATTTTTAGACCTAAGAGTAGACCCATCAATAGGTCAAGAGAAAAGTGGGGTTTAGTCACTAAAACATGGTGTCTTGTTGTTCTTAGTAGTGACTGTTCCCTCCTTGTGATTCCTTACGCTCGACTTGGGTTTGACAGATTTCAATACTATCTTCTTTCTTTTAAATTTAAATTTATAAGTGTTAGAATTACCTGGACTGGTTATATCCAAGTCATACAACCAAGACCTACCCAATAAATTGTGTGCAACATCTATGTCTAAGACATCACACCAAACATGATCCTTGTAACTAAATATGTGGATATGGACCTGACAACGCTGGGTAATAGATTGAGCAGTCTTATCAACTCAATTCACGTTGTATGGGTGGGGTTGTGGTTTAGCCTTGAGACCCATCTTCTCAAGAGCTGTCTTGGCAATGATGTCCGCATAATTACCCCCATCTATCATCAATTTATAGTTCTTCCCGTCATGTGTAATATAAATGCAGAACACGTTAGATTGACGCTAATCCTCATTACTTCCAGCTGTGTGTGAACACCTAACGATACCCAACTGATGCTATAAACCCTAACATCATCATCAAAATCAGTCGCACTGCCCGTTGGTTCATAAATGACTGTCTCGATCTCATCATCAGATTCCTTGATTAGAAGATTCCTAAAGGGACACTGTGCAACAATGTTACCATAGCCTTGACACTTAAAACATTGACTACCCTTGACATTCTTAGAAAATTCACCTATCACAAATTTGCCTTTAGGGTCTCTAATTGTGTGAGTGTTTGGGTTAGGTTGCTCCCGGCTTTAGGAATGACCCTACACTTTGAGGAAAATTAGATGAAAGTTTCTATGTCTTGAGCTAACTGACTTGCCTACTCACGGGTCTACCTCGTGAGAGTGAATGAATATTACTCGCTGGATGTCTGACCTCAACCAGAACGGTACCTAGATATTGCTTGGTATGAGTCTTCTTGCACCTCACAACGTAGGGTTAGGTCATTAAATTCGATTGTGTAGTCCTGAACTGACCTGCTACCTTGCGAAGGTTGTACAGTTTATCTAACAGGCGATGCTTAAAAAAGCCGGGAATGTATTTCTCCTTAAGTTTTTGTTTCATTTTCTCTCAAGACTATGAAAGTCCCACGCCTAGTGTACTATCTCTCTACCAAAGTCCAATAAATTCTAACTGATCCTGAAAGTTTCATCCTAGCAAATCGAACCCTACTCTCCTCTGTGAACCTATACCAATCAAAGTAGTAATCTAAGTCTGCCATCCAATCACTAAAAAAATTTCCGGTAAAGGACACCGTCAATTTTGGGAGGATCTATCTTAATCCTACGGATTATGTCATCTTCTCTGTCCCTACGTCTATTGGTATTCTCCTCTCTTCTATCTCGAGTGTCATCTCTTGAGTTCTCCTCTTTTTCTTATTTTCTAGCTCTTCTACTCTAAGTTTTAAGTATTGAAGCTCTTTAAGGATCAAATCTAATTTGAACTCTATATTTAGATTATCAAGGGAATAAGTTTACCACTATGAAGGAGCATGCACTATCGAAAATGTAAATGCAAAACACGGATGCATGATAATGTTCTAAGTTTCACTAGATGCGTGCACTATATGATCAAATGAAAGTATTGTTATATCAGCAACTAAAATGAACTATGCAAAATGAATCTTAAAAGTGAAAATGCAAGCAGGCAGCAAATTAAGCAATTAACAATAGCAACTACACTTACAATCAGCACAAATACACAAACGACATGCAAAATATCGCAACAGTAGGAGTTGAGTTTAGAATATACCCAAATGCGCTTGAAAAAGCACTTATATCGAGTAGTGGCTCCAAACAAGGGCTTGTAGAGGCCAGATCTGTTTCCCAAAAGATGTGAATTCTTCCAGTATCTCTGGGACTCAGCTGCGTATCCAACACTTTAAATGGAACTCGAATTGGATTCGAACAAGCCTAAAACAGGCGCCGGAAGATCATTGTGTTCTTGTTGTTTTTGGATTGGGGTTGGCTCAATCCAACTTGGTTGAGTTGACTCGGCTGCTCTGGCTTAGTTGACTCAGTGCAGTTAGCTCGGTCTGGTTCAGTCAGGGCCTGACTCGGCTGCTGTGCTCGACTTCTGCGTGGACTCTGATGTCTGAAGTTGGAGTCAAGTTGAGTATGGTCGGGAACGGGTTGGACCCGCTAGATAACGAGTTTAGCTTAAACCCAACTTGAAATCAGATCGGATTTGGGTTCTAGTAAATTCAACCCGTGCCTGTTTACCTTTCTTCTTCCTCTCGGTCTAGGGTTTCTTGAGGCAGCAGTGGAGCTCTGTTGATGGTGGCAACGCTAGAGCAGAGGTGAAGATTCCGGCGAGGTTGGGAGAGAGTCGGTGAGGACTCTGATGATGAAGGCGTGGCGGTCGTTGCAGGTCGACGACGAGGCGATGGTGGACGATTGGATCTGAGAGGCTGTGGTTCTCTGACATTGACTTCGAAGGAAGAGGATGAACAGGAGTAGAGAGCGGCGGCAGATCTGGACTGGAGGCGGGGCCAGCAACGTCTGGAAGACGAAGAGGCAGTGGTGGGGTTGTGGCGGTGTCGTCGGCGATCGGAGAAGAGGAGGTCTGGGCGTGGAGAACATGGCGGCGAGGGCGGAGGTCCTAGTGATAGCGACGTCGAGATAAAGACGCTGATGTTGAGGATGGAGACGAGATGAAGACGGTGGCGACATCGACAAAGTCAAAAGATGTCTGCGACGAGGGGACAAGATCTCATGCTGAGATCTGAAGAGGAGGCGGCCGGGAATAGATGAGGACTAGCGTCCCCTGCAAGGTTGGCATATGGTGGAGGCGCAATAGTCGGCGAGGTTGGTGGAGGGAGATAGAGGTGAAGTCTGAGAAGAAGGTGGCGGTGGGTCGTGTGGACGCAAGCGATGGCGGTGGAAACTTGACGCAGAACTCAAAACCTTAGATGGGTTCATGAGGTGCAGCTTGGGAGAGAAGAAGGGGAAGATGAAGGAACAATAATTTTTGTATTTTTCCCCTTCCTTTCTTTTTTCCCTTGTCTTTTTTTTAATCCGATCTAAGGTTTCAGATTTTTTTTATTTTGAAACTAAAGAAGAGAAGAGAAAGAGATTGGAGGAGATCTAGTGTTTTGGAAATTTGTGGTGGAGGTTAGGATTTTTTGGAAGAAGACGAGAGCATGAATTTAGCTCTGATACCAAATTGATGTAGAATGAGAAGGGGAAAGAAGAAAGAGGAAAGAAATTAGGGTTTTAAGAGATAAGATTTGATTTAGGCTTCAACACTAAGGAAAGCGCTCTCCCACTCAGCACTCCACCATGCCAAGATTCAATCACAAAGCAAAATTGCAATAAATTTTGGGATTTTCTTAAATCAATTGAACTACCAAATAACTGCAAGTCTTGACCTTATATAGGCCTCATACAAAAGTCAACTCTCATAATAACCGATATGAGGAAAAAGTGAGCCTAGCCTAAAAATAAATAGTAAAGAGCGTAAACAAAAAATTAATAACTACTGATTCCCATCACCTTTTCCTGCTCCTCTTCTTTTTTGCCATAGATTGAAGTTTTTCTTACCGTCAAACTTCTTCACCTCAAACTTTCCAGCTGAAACACTCATTAGTAATTACCTTTGATATCCACATTGTCTCCCCTATGCTCTAATACTAATGTTTTATGATCCACATGGGTCTTGTAAACCAACACTCAGTTTGATCAGCACTTCATTTGAAACAGGTTTCATGTGTGACTTCAGATCTGCCAATCTGAATGCGGGGAGCAAAGATGACTCGAGGACACATTTCCACTTGAATTACTTGCCTAACCAATTTGAGCTCAGTCCATACAGCGGAGGTCCATTGAACTATCCTCTTATGTTCACCCGTTACTTGGTTAGAAAATAAGCTAAAATTTCATTGTAGCAAACTACTAGCAACCTTTAGGGCCTTCGATGTAAGAAAGAGATGAAGAATTGAGCAGTTTAGAAGCATGTCAGGCCTGTAAACCGATATTATTACCAGTCCATAGTGAAGAAGGTTCCTAAAATCTTGAATGCTTGTTTTGCTGCAACAGTCAGATGAAAATGTTTTAGATTTCCCACTTGAAGAAACCCATCAAAGAATGATCTTCATATTTACGTCAAGATTTCAAATGCTATATCCAAAAGTGAACAGTGTTTTGCTTTCATCATCTTGAAATGATACTCATATTTTTTGCCATACAACAGAAAGCTAGGTACAAGACTTGTTCTTCTTAGTCAACATTGAACGCGTTGTGCAAAGTATCAAACTGTGGAGAAGGGAAGAGCTCCATGGCTGCGACTGAGATCATCTCATCCTATTTTTCTTCTTCCTCTTTGTGATTGTTTTCTTTGGGGTGTGATTGTTTGCTTGCTGGAGCCTGGCACTTCGGATCCTTATGTTTGCCCTCTTTCTTCTGTGTGCTCACAAGGTGTTTGATGGAATGCCTAGGTGGGGTAAAAGTTGTGCTGGGTGCTTTGTTTGCTTTGCCGCAGGGAGGTTAGGATGGCCGATCAGAAATCATAAGGCAAGGATAGAGATCTTTGAGGGACTGTTGTCACCATTGTGGCCAGTTGGGTCACTGGAAGGCCGAGTGTGCCATGGGCTTGCTCTGTTTCGTTTGTCATCGGCCAGGCCATAGGGCTTGTGGGTGTCCTGCTCTACCGACGCAGGGTCGATTGTTTGCTCAAGGAAGTCGATGTCGGGTGGTGGTTCCTCTTAAAGGCAATCGACATCGGGGGTTTCTCTGGTCAACTGCCGAAGATCGTCGATGGAGTTGGCGGGTAGGTCATGTTGGTGCGAGTCAGACTGAGTAGATAGACGATCTCAGGACTCCTCGGCTGCAAGGAGCTGCGCCTCTGCTTCCAGTTAGACAATGGCAAGGATGAGGTGGCTTTAGTGGCTAGTAGGACTTTTTCCGATGTCGTCAGCAGGTGGTCGACTAGTTCCTCAGCATTCTTTGAATTCCCAATCCTCACTGGCTCCTTCCTGGCGGTGACGAGTCGGAATGACAGTGAATCTCCTGCTCTCGTCGATTTCTCCATGCCGGTGGGAGGCGAGGTTGGGGGAAGGCGGTCAGTCTCTGCTATCGGATTGCGCCGCAGGAGCTCGAGGTTGAGGAATCTTTTACCGCGACTCAGTGGTCGGGGGGAGTGTTCCAGATCGTTGGGGTGAATTGCCCGGTTGGGGGTGAGGAAATGGGGAACTTTGATTTCAACCCTCTTCCATCTCCGTCGCAGGCGGCGAAGGCTGTCGGCGTGGTCGACTGCGTACTTGCAATGTCTCGGGTTTCGGAGCCGTTGCACAGTGATGTCATCATCGTTGGCGGTTACGAGTCGAGCGACAGTGTGATGCTGACATGCAGCGGCGAGGGCGACGTTGACATGCAGCGACAGCGCAATCGTCGAGGTAGTGATTTCAATTCAAATTTTTTCGTGGAAGGGGCCATTGTGATGGGTAGCGGATCCGGATAGAAGGTTTTGAGTTGCGGATCCATTTTGGATCCGGATTCGATTAGGGGGTATTAGCGCATTTGATGGGTGGGGATCATGGGCCATCTAACAATTCCAGGCTTTCAAAAAATTCCCCTATTTTCCCATGGATGGGCTTGCGGCTCTTGGGCTTTCAAATTGCAACCAAGAATTTTCTAACGGTGCACCAGTGGGTGTTGAAGAACATGCATTTCTAAACGATAATGCACGTTTCAGGTTCGGGGGTGCTGGGATTGCTAAACCCACGTGTAATGCACGTGTCGGTGGTCAAGGGGGAAGGGGAGAGGGCCTATGGGCTTTTAAGAAGGGATTTTTATTAGAACCTGGATTTATGGGGCCGAAGATGGGGGAGATACTGGCGAAGCCCAAGAAGAGAGTGGATGCTCTTTTGTTGAGTGTTCTGACTCGAGTTCAGAGGAGTGCTCTGACTAAGATTTTTTTCTGATGGGTTTAACGTCAAAGAGGTGGTTAATGGAGGTGTAGTGAATGAAGAGCTATGAAGCACGAATATTTCAAAGTGAGTGCTATGTCCGTGTCGAACATGTGTCGGACACCAAAACTTGTCCGACACGTATCAGACACTCTGATGTCGTGTCAGATTTTAAACAATCATAAAATCACGTGTCAACGCCGTGTCCAACATCGTGTTGACATTAAATAAAATTTAAAGATTATGTATAGATATCTATAAGTCACATGTCGCTTAAATAAACAGGAAAAAAAATATTATTATAAGATAAGCAAACATGTTAGTAGAATTTACGCACATCACGAATTAAGTGAGGTATTAGTTAGATTACTTTTAGATTTGTTTTGTTTTGTTACTTTATAGAAGCATAGTTGTAAATTATTTAGATTTTATTTTATTTTTCATCTTACCTTTAATAAAACTAATATTTATATTTGATTATTTTTGGCAAGTTGATTATTCATTATTTTACTCACATAGGCAGAGTCGTGTAGAAATGTCTATTCGAAAAGTACCGTTGAAAAAGTTGAAGACAATGCATCTCTTTGAAAGCATGAGAATACATTGGAAAATTAGAAAAGGGGAAGAAAAATTATATATATATATATAATAATAAATAAAATATTACTTGTTGTGTCTCCGTATCCTTTTTTTTAGATTTTGCCATGTCCCGTGTCCGTGTCCGTGTCTATGTTCGTGATATATAGATGAAGAGTTCAGTTGAACCAGGTGGGTAAGAGACTACAAAAGTACTTCTTGAACGACTTTGATAGCTTCGTGGGGAGCTTCCCCCCCAGAGATCAAGCTAAGCGGAAGGTTTAAAAGAAGATAGGTAAAGGGAATCGGAAATGTTCAGTGGGATGATTTGAGGCTTCTTCTTTTGGAGGAGTATTTTGCTTAGGAGTGGGCCAGCCAGCGGTTAGACGGGAGGGGAGATGCAGGGGTGGTGGGATTGGTTCTTCCAGGGTTACGTCTAGCTTGAAAGAGGTGTTGATGGTTAGCATCAGAGGAGAGTACGACAGATCTGGTCAGACTGATCTCTACAGCATAAGAGTCTCAATGGCGTCTGATGACTATGCTTGGACATCGTTATGACGTTTGGACGTCAGTGACCTCCTGTTAGAATTATTTCTTCTTAAAGGATCAACTTTGTATTTTTACATCTTTATACCCTTCATTTTTTTAGATTGTTTCGTTAAGTACTTATTAACGAAACGTTGGGGGAAGTTTGGCCTCACGGTTTTTTCTCAAAAAAAAGAAGAATGATCTGCATATAGAACTTGGGATTTTCCTTGACCCTACAAAATCTGGATGATGCCATGAAGTTTTTCTAAGACAGATAACCAGTACCCTTGAAATTCCTCAAATCTATTTAGGGGCTATTTGGTTAGGGGTAGAAGTGAGGAAGTAGTAATAGCTCTCTTTGAAACTTGAGAATTGGTTAGTAAGTATTCCGATGTTTGGATGTTTTTAGGAAGTGTGATTTGAAAAATGTTATGTTTTTTTCGGTGTTTGGATGGTAATGTGAAAGTGGAAGTGAAAAAGTTGACCACAAAGTTGACCGCAAAATAATAGTAAAATAAAATTTAATTATGAAAAAATGGACTGTAATTAGAATGCAAGTGAGATTTACATGACCACAAAATTAACTGTTTTGAGTTACAACTTATTACAAATGAGATTTATATGACCACAAATTAACTGTAGTACCTTGGAAGTGGAGAAATGGTTGTGTAAAAGAGATGTGTAAAAGGAAAAGGGAAAGGAAAGGGGGTTTTCCATTTTTCTTTTCCGGTGTTTGGATGGACAATGGAAGTGGGAAATGAGGCATCCCACTTCCTCACTTCCCTATGCATCAAAACAGCCCCTTAGGTGAAAAGGGCAATTCTAAACATCAGTTCTTTCTTTCTGTTTACATTTTGCAGTTTTAATGTGACATTGGCTTTCTTAGGCTGGCATAATTACGATCCACCTGAAACTCTTTCTTTACCAAGGCTATTACAGGGTCTTATGCAGAACCATGAAGAAATAGTTTCATACTTCAACCGGAGAGGTGTCTCTGTGATATTCCTCTTCAGAAGAAATCTCCTCCGCCGATGGGTTTCGTTACTTGGAAATGATCATGACCGAATGGCCAAGCAACTAAATGGGACCCACAAAGCTCACGTTCACTCCCAGGATGAGGTCTTATTGTTTTGTATTTTGGTCCAGATTCTGAAATCAATGCAACTCAAATAAGCATCAACCTGCACCATACTTGCCATAGTTATCTCCTAACAATTTTATTTGCCATGTAGGCTGATGTTCTTGCAAGATATAAGCCAATCATAAATGCGAGTGTACTGTTTCCAACTCTGAAGCAAGCTGAAACTGACTGCCGATGTTCTCAAACACTTTAAGAGCACCAGACACATTGTTCTCTACTATAAAGATCTTGTTCAGAACTCCACAGTATGTCATCAACTGTCCCTAGCCTTACGTTTCGTGGCAAAATTTTATCTCAAAACTACCTTTACTGTGATATTCATCTTTGTTTTCTTTATCTTCAGAAGCTCATGGACATTCTGGAGTTTATAAGAGTGCCTCAGAGGAAGCTAGTTAGTCGGCATGTGAAAATCCATACGAGGCCGTTATCTGATCAGGTTGAGAACTGGGATGCAATCTCGAAAGCCTCAAAGGAACAGAATATGAGAGCTTCTTGCATCCTGACTATGGCACGTAACTTGAAACCATCTAAAGTTGCTGTACATAATGGTACTGTTGGTGAACAGTCAATTCACCAACATCTGGCTTCGCACCTGACCAATTAAGTGGGAAAATTTTGGCTGTTATATGAGCTATTATTGCAAGCTAATTTAATTTTCAGACTCGAGTCTTTTTCTTCCCAATCTGTAAGATACCTAATATTTTACGAGTTAATGAAATTCAGTTTTCAATTATACTTTTGGCTATTGCCTGAAATTTGGTTCCACTGCACCTTTCTTTGCTCGTGATTTTTTTCTTGCTGAGTGAAGTCGATAACAAGTATGAGAATGATACTGAAGGTATGTTTTCAGAATAGTTTTTTATGTTTTGGACGTGATTATAAGAATAAGAACTTGTCTACATGTTCATGCATTAAGTAGTTTGGTTTATGAGACTGACGAAGGGATTAGTAGTTAACAGTAGTGATATAACACAGGATAATCAAGCCAGTTCTTGAATTCCTAAATAATGGAAGGCGTTTACATTAAATGAACTGAATAGGTACATATTAAAACGTTACAAATTGCTGTGGAGTACTAACTTTTTTTGTAGCATTGTAACAGATATTTCATTTACAGTTGATGATGCTTGCTCGCTTGTCGAGGAGTCAGCCTCAAAGGGGCCTCTTGTTGCAACAAAGCCTGGTTGTTTAGGCTGTGGCAATGAAGCACTCTCGCTGCCCAGCATCAACACAACCGATGACATTGTCGGCCTGTCTTCAGGGCGCACTTGGACGCACAAGAGTCCGACCCGGATGCACCTCAGTGCTTCAGCAAAGGTGTACGAGTAACCTACGGATGCTTCCACTAGTTCCAAGGTCTTCCCTTCTCCATAAACTCCATGCCTACAAATTTTGATCATTGTCATAATTTGTTAAAAACAGAAAGTTGTAGCACAAGATTTCATATATGTCCAGTAGAAGATACAACTACTTACATGACCTAGTAAGTTCACTTCGGGCTTGTTTAGATAGACTCCTCTGTTTCTTCTTGCCACTTATAATTTCAAGTACAAGCACACCAAAACTAAATACGGCAGATTTGACGGAGAATATACCGTCCATTGCGTACTCAGGAGACTATCCACTTCATTTGTCATCAGACTGTTAGGAAATCGTATTTCATGAGTGCGTTGTTATGTATCATGAATAGTTAACCTTGATGTGCAATACTTTTTATGTTCCGACAACTTTTCTTGTGTTTACTTCTGTGTCATCTCCTCCAAAAATTCTTGCCATGCCAAAATCTGAGATTTTTGGATTCATCTGTTTATCAAGTAGAATGTTGCTGGCTTTGAGATCCCTGTGAATAATTCTAAATCTGGAGTCTTGGTGAAGGTAGAGAAGTCCTCAGGCAATCCCCATAATGTAATTAATATCCCTAATTTGTTATGCATGATTTAATATGTATTAGTATTCTAATAAATATGCATAATTTGTATTAATAGATAAGTTGATTATTTATTTAGTTTGAGTTATTATTTTTAATTTTTTACTAATTACCAATATTATTAAATTGTCATTAGTAATAGTTATTACTATTATTATCTCATGTGGGTTATCATCATTGATTGTGATGAATCTCTATTATTATTTATAATTATTTTAAGTTCTTGTTAATATTTAAGTGCTATTGATTTTTATTATTATTTGATTTTTTTTAACTCTGCCAGTGCATTGTCTACTATCTGTCCCAAGTCAGGATAAAGGAGGAGGTTTGTGGTAGACTTATGATAGCCAACATAAAACATTATCACATACTATGAATATGAACTAAGAACTAAATTTCGTTGGGGTGTTCCCTCCTTAGCGACGTGCTACATCGGAGCCCGGGTATAGTAAAAAGTGGACAAGGGTTGCTAGGTCGTCGTCCAGAAACGACGCGCCACATCGGAGCCCGGATGTGGTGTCAAATGAGTAAGGGTTCCCATACTTTTATGAGCGAATGAGGGTTAAGAAGTTAGCTCATGAATATAGGATTAAGTTAGCATCATGTAACATAAGTTCTTACAGGTAGATTATCATGTTAGTTTATGCTATGTTTAGACAGAATGTTAGTATTTAGTGTGTGCAGGAAACTAAGTGGGTAGGTGAAAAAGCTTGAATTATAGAGCCTTGGGGTTATAACTTTGGTATACTGGTAGAGATAGAAATCGTAATGGGGTGAGTGTGATCATAGATAAACAATTACTTGAGGATGTAGTGGAGGTTAGGAGAAAAGGTGATAGGATTTTACTAGTTAAACTTATTTTAAGTAGGGAGATTTTTAATGTTATTAGTGTCAATGCCCCACAAGTAGGACTTGATGAATCAAGTAAGCGTCAATTTTGAGAGGATTTAGATGAGATTGTGCAAGGCATACCCATTAGAGAAAAACTTTTCATAGGCGGTGACCTCAATGAGCATGTAGGAACTAGTCGTTATGGATTTGATAGTGTTCATGGAAGATTTGGTTTTGGGAAAAGAATTGAACCAGATTACTCGATTCTAGATTTTGCTTTGTCATATGATTTGATATTAGCGAATACTTGGTTTAGGAAGAGAGTCTCACTTGATCACTTTTAGAAGTGGATGAAGTGCGAGCCAAATAGATTTCTTTTTAATTAGAAAAATAGATAGAGATTATTGTATGGATTGTAAGGTAGTACCGGTGAGAGTGTAGTAACCCAACATAGACTCTTAATTTTAGATGTCCGGATTAGAAGGAGATTTAGAAAGATTAAACATAAGTTAGATCCTAAGATTAAGTGGTGGCGGCTAAAAGAAGGTAACCAAGAAGTTTTTGTAGATCGAGTAGTACATGAAGCAGATTGGATAGCCAAGATGATTCCAATACAATATGAAATAAAATTGCTAGCTGCATTAAAAGAGTAGCTAAAAATATACTTGGTAGTCACGGGATGGTGCTCCACCATGTAAGGACATCACGGTGGAATGAAGAGGTAAAAGCTGCCATTAAGATTAAACGAGACTCTTATAGAGATTTGAAGAAAAATTGTGGAGTGAGTTTTGAGAGGTATAAGTTAGCCAAGAAGAAGGCTAAGAAAACTGTTCAGAGTGCAAGAGCTAAAGTTTACAAATAAGTATATGAGAAGTTGGACACCAAAGAGATTGAAAATGATATATATAGAATTGCTCGAAAAAGAGAGAGAAAGACTAGAGACTTATGTACTGTGAGGTGTGTTAAAGATGAGGATCAGAAGGTTTTAGTTCGAGATGAAGAAATCAAAGAAAGATGGAGAGGATATTTTGATAAATTGTTCAATGATAGTTCTACTCAAGACTTGGATGACTTTACTATTCAGTGTCAGGATATGAACCATAATTATATGCGCAGAATTAGCGTATCTGAAGTTAAAGATGCCTTGAAGAGGATGAAGTCAAGGAAAGTTGTTGGCCCGGATGGAATTTCTATTGAGGTATGGAGATGCTTAGGAGAGGGTGAGCGTGAGATGGCTAACAAACCTCTTTAACAAGATCTGGCTAATTAAAAAGATGCCAAATGAGTGGAGAAAGAGAACCTTAGTACTTCTCTATAAGAATAAGGGTGATATCCAGAATTCAAACTATCGTGAAATAAAACTCATGTGTCACACCATGAAGCTTTAGGAAAGGGTAATTGAACACAGGTTAAGGCAGAATGTTACAATATCAGAGAACCAGTTTGGGTTCATGCCGCGGCGATCAATGACAGAGGCTATTCATTTGCTTCGTCAACTTATAGAGCGATTTCGAGAGAGGAAGAGAAATTGCATATAGTCTTTATTGATTTAGAAAATACTTATGATAAGATGTCAAGAGAGGTATTATGGTGGACATTGATGAAAAAGGGAGTCCCCATCAAATATATTGATATAATCAAGGATATATACGATAGAGTAGTGACAAATATCAGAACTTGTGGAGGCATAACAAGTGATTTTTCTATTACAAATTGGATTGCATCAAGGATCTACATTGAGTCCATTCTTATTTGCCATAGTGATGGATGAGCTTGCTGGAGCTATTCAGGATGAGATATCTTGGTGTATGCTATTTGCTGATGATATTGTCCTAGTCGATGAGATGAGAGCTGCGGTAAATGCCAAATTGGAGTTATGGAGGCAAACTCTAGAATCTCGAGGTTTTAGATTAAGTAAGGCCAAACAGAGTATATGGAGTGTAAATTCAGTAAATAGGGAATCCGAGATTATAGTATTGTGAGACTAGATGGACAAGAAATACTGATGAGCAATCATTTTAAGTACTTGAGTTTTATTATCCTAAAAGATGAAGAGATCGATAGTGATGTCAACCATAGGATCCAAGCCGGCTGGTTGAAATGAAGGAGCGCAACAGGAGTTTTATGTGATCGTAACATTCCGTTATGGTTGAAGGAAAGTTTTATCGGACTGCTATTAGGCCAGCTTTATTATATGGCACAGAATATTGGGCTATAAAGAGACATCATGCCTAGAAGATGAGTGTAGCAGAGATGCGCATGCTTCGTTGGATGTGTGGTAACACGCGGAGAGATAAGGTGAGAAATGAGGATATTCATATTAAGATAGGTGTAGCCTAAGAGAAGATGAGAGAAAACCACCTACGATGATTTGGTCATATACGGCGTAGATCTACAAATGTACCAGTCCGATGAGTAGAGTGTATCAATTTAGGGCAACTTAAAAGAGCGCAGGGGAGACCGAAGAAATCATGGATGGAGGTAATACGACAAGATATAGAGGCTAAAGGTCTTAGTGAAGGCATATTGCTCGATAGGAATGAGTGCAGAAAGCTGATCCATGTGCCCGATCCGGCGTAGTTCTCTTTTGGTTCATGTAGCCTACCCCAAATTCTTGGGACAAATGGCTTTGTTGTTGTATTTGATTTTTTTTCTTTCAGCCCAAAACCCAAGCCCTTCTCTTCTTTTTGCCCATGCCTATTTCTTCTTTTCGCTATTTTCTTCTTTCCTTTTTGACCTGAACCCTTAGCCAAGGCCCAACCCATCTCCCTCTTTCTATTTTCCCTATTTTTTTTTCTTTTCTTTCTTCCTGCAACTGGCCCAAGAAACACCATCACCCTTTCCCTATATATAT
>JAVJIF010001913.1:0-310413 GCA_038442645.1 Agave tequilana | reverse complement strand
AAACTCATGGCGCGTGGGCTCAACACCCGCGTCTCAGCACCAAGGCGCGAGGGTCCAAAACCCGCGTCTCAAACTCAAGGCGCGTGGGCTCAACACCCGCGTCTCAGCACCAAGGCGCGAGGGTCCAAAACCCGCGTCTCAAACTCACGGCGCGTGGGCTCAACACCCGCGTCTCAGCACCAAGGCGCGAGGGTCCAAAACCCGCGTCTCAACATCAAGGCGCGTGGGCTCGACACCCGCGTCTCAACCTCAAGGCGCGAGAGTCCAAGGCCCGCGTCTCGGTTATAACCGCCCTGGTTATGGGGCCAGTCACCGCCCACGTAGCGGGAAAGTTAGCCCCTCATTGTGGAGCACTTTTAGGGGGCACGTTCACCCCTGGAGCCTCTATAAATAGCCCCGCCGCTATGAGGAGAAAAAGAAAAAATAAGAGACCAGAGATAGACAACAGACTACACCCAGGTAGACAGAGAGAGAGAAGCAAGAGAGAGCTCAACTCTTCAGCAAGCTTGCTGCGTACAAGTTGCTCTTTGCCTTCCTTCTCTTTGAGAGTTTTGGTAGACAGAGCTGTGTTACTCCTTCTACTAGCCAAAGAGAAGATCCCTGACGATCCCGACGGTCATCCGGTCAACGGAGAACAAGATTCACTCTCCATCGCCACACGAAGAACCCAGCCTTAAACAAAGGGAGGATTCAAGACTCAACATCCTCCCTCCCTTGTAACTGGAAGGAAAACAGTTTTGTTGTAATTTATCATCTGATTCAAGAAAATTTTACAGCGAACACCTTTATTCTTTTTCCGGCGGCATACAAGAGATGGTGACTCCTCTGGGGACTACATTTGTCACTGATGAGCAAATCGTGGCGCAAGATGACGTCCTTCGTAAGGGAAAGATGGTCGAATCGCTTGTTGTCGAGTTCAACCAGGCAAAATACGAAGAGTTTCTCTCTGCCGGCTCCAAGAGCCAAAGACCCGCGTCTGCCGCAGGGTCTCGACGGAGAATGGCCCCAAAGCCCGATCCGAGGTTCTCTCGGGCGCTGCTGCTGCCAACTGTGCCAAGCAAGATACACGCGCCAACGCCTCTCAGAAGGCCCGCGTGATCTCAGGCACAACTGCCGCTGCGATCAACCGCACAGCACAGAACACCCGCGTCAGCGTCTCTCGGGAGAACCGCGTGGTCAAAATCTCTGTTGTTCAGCAGCAGGTCGTCGTTGGTCACTCTCCAGCTCTACGACGCAACCGAAACGCTGAGCGTCGACAGAGGAGACGTGCGCGTCAGCTACAAGTTGGAACCTCTGGTTGTCCGACTGAGGCTGGACGCGACGTACAATCTGGCGCCTTGCCCGCGCCACGTCCAGCACGTGAAGTCCGCGTTTGGCGACCCAAACGCGAGACTCCTCAAGCTAGGTCCTCTGAAGATCAACTCACCAAACGCCAAGGTGAAGCCTCTGCCCTCGTTAAGTGCCAGAGACACGCGCCCATAGGCGTGGGGCCTAGCAGCCCATCCCTCTCAAACGTCTCTGCCCCGACGCACCAAGCAGCAGCGCGAGAATCGCGTCTCATCTCAAAAGAGACGCCAGACGCACGTTATACAGCCACGACGCGAGAACCGCGTCCCTGAAGCCCGCGTCCATACTGTGCAGCATATGGATGCCTCCCGTCTTCGGCGTTGCGAGGTTAATCTCTTCGATCCCCCTCCCGTTGATCTGAGGGATTACTTGACGAAGAAAAGAAGTGCCAATCAGGTCACTTCATCATGTTGCTGCCAACGGCTCATCTCTATGCTCTCCGAGTGCCGTTGTGGTTCAGGTGCACCAGCAGTCTTTAGTTAGACAGCTGACCCTGATTCCCCCGTCAGCCAAAAGAAGGTGCTCCCACAGAAGGAGAACCTTCTCT
Organism: Agave tequilana; assembly: GCA_038442645.1. Taxonomy (NCBI): domain Eukaryota; kingdom Viridiplantae; phylum Streptophyta; class Magnoliopsida; order Asparagales; family Asparagaceae; genus Agave; species Agave tequilana. The sequence goes on along the minus strand of JAVJIF010001913.1, from coordinate 308,519 downwards.
GACATTGAGTACCCGGAGCTCACTGCGAATATGACGAGCAGGAGCAGGGGAAAAACAACCTGCAGTCAGCTCGGATGAGTCTGACTCTGAACCGGAAGGGGTGTATCAACACACTCGCACCCAGACTGGGGCCATTCCCCGATTGATTATAATGCCTTAGCCCATGGCATTAAAGTGAATGATTTCCCACTCCGCCGTAGCGGAATCACGGGCTTCAAACTCTTCCGTTGAGAAGGAGGCCTTCGCCTACATGATAGGCACTCCTGAGGAAACGGCTAGACGTTTAGAACAAATCTAGAAGGCACAAATGGATATGATTCTTTCTCAGCAGGAATCTATCGACTCCCTCAAGCAGATGCTTGCACAGTTGCTCGAAGACAGGAGGAAATCTCCTTCTAAAAAGATGAAGGGCAAAGGGAAAAAGGGAGAAAGCTCATCTTCCGAACTTTCTGAGGAGAGGCCGCGATCTACTTCTAGTTCGTCCAAATCCTCGTCGCAAGTAAAGGGCGACCAAGACCAGGGAAAGGCTCATGCTAAAAGAATGAGTCAATTGGAGCAACGCCTCGAGGCCCTTACCAACCGTAAAGGCCTCCAGAAGCTGGAGTGGTCCGGCCCTATCCTGCTGAATGGGACATGGTTCCATACCCATCTAAGTTCAAGGCTCCAACCCTTCAAGCATTCGATGGGAAAGGGTCACCCAACCAACACATCTACTACTTTAAATCCCAAACAGGGAATGTAGTAGACAACGATGCCATCTTGGCACGACTGTTCATTGGCACCCTGAAAGGGCTCGCCTTCGAATGGTTATGAAACTCCCGGAGGGCTCCATCAAGAACTAGGGCGATTTGGAGAAGCTATTCCTAACGCGCTTCTTCGAAGACGACTCGGAAGTCACGATGCCACCCTTTTGGCTACCAAACAGCGAAAGGGAGAGTCCGTCAAATCTTTCGTGGAAAGATTTCGGAATGTGACACTCCGATGTCCGAGCGGCATAAACCAGGTCACCCTGGTGAAAACTTGCCGCCACAATCTCCAAACCTCACTCCTTGCTCAGATAGGAGTTGCTGAAAGCCACCTGGAAGCAGTTGGTCTAACAAGGTGAACAGGCTGAGGAGATTGTCGCCCGCGTCAGGGCAGAAGAAGGGAAGCCACGGCCAGAGAGGTCAACCAGGCGTGCGCCAGACACTTCTCTCCAGACAAAGCGGAAGGATAATTTGGCAACAGAGACCAAATCTCCCGCCAAACCTAAACCGGTCAAGGCGAGTGGCTCTTCAAGCCAACCACGCGCCAACAAGTAGTATTCTTTTAAGAAGGAACGTCGATTCGCTCTTTAAGCTACTCAACAAGAGCAATAGACTGAAGCTCCCTGAAGCCAGGCGCCCTGAAGAAGTCGGTAAAACTGACAATCCCAATACTGCTTATACCACAGAATGCTGGGGCACCCTACCAAAAGTTGCTACGTCTTCAAGGACATCCTTCAAGTTCTGATTGACGCGGAGGTGTTAAAGCTCCGACCAGAGCAGAAGAAGGTGACGGCCAACATGACGTCGGTTCTCCAGTTCAGAAAGCAACCCCCGACACCGTCGGGAGTGATACCTGTTCCAAAAGGAGAACTAAGAGTAGTCAACATAGACCCTCATCGGCAGCAAGAGAAAGGCTTGGTATCCGTCCCTACACCTCAAGGGGAAATCATGTGGGTCCACCCTGACCTTGTCAATGAACAGCAATGGACTACTGTGACAACAGGAAATCCAAAGGCAAGGCAAAGGCTTCATCCTACAATGTGGTGTGTGTCTCCTCTCGAGAAGCCGAGACTGATGTTCCCTCGTTAACTGACTCAGAGGAGGAGGAAACAATAGTTCTGGCCGCAGAACACGGTCGGCTGGTGGCGGAAACCCGCTAAGGACACAGCCGTACTTGAAGCAGTATGGCGAGATGGCGGTAGCCCTCCACAACCAGCTGTAGAGCCAACCAAGCCCTCCACAAAACAACTTGTGAAGAAACAGAAAGAAAATCGATTTTCTCGAGTTCTTTCGAAAGGTGTAGCGGAAGGATCCACGACACCTTACCGCTTTGATGTCCTGGTTCAACTAGCCAACATCCCGGCACGCCTTACCTTGTATGAACTTCTTAGACTATCAAAGTCAACCAGAGAAGCTCTACAAGAAGCTCTGGAAAATGCTGAGGTCTTCATGACCCAGGTGCCGAAGGAGGAAGATGTAGAGGATTGCCTCCACACCTCCCCAAATGCTCCCTGCATTACCTTCACAGCAGAGGATATGCAGGTTAAAGGGAAGCATGATCGACCCCTGTACTTCACAGGGTATATTGGATCATCTGAACTGAACCGCATTCAGGTAGATCCAGGGTCTGCGTTGAGCACATGCCTGCCGCCGGGTCATGCAACATCTGGGCATTCCTACTCATCGTTTGAGCCCTACCCAGACAACTATCTATGGGTTCAATAGGACCCGTCCGATGGGAAGATTAAGCTCAAATGCCAGATTGGAAGTTTAAAGTCGGAAGTGACATGCTACATCATTGATGCCAACACTTCCTACAACCTATTGCTGGGACGGCCGTGGATTCACCGCAACTCCATCGTTCCCTCTACTCTCCATCAAGTCATGAAATACATTGACGAGAATGGAATGGTACAGACATTGATTGCCGAAAGGCATCCATTCAAAGGGTCGAGAATTATTTCACAGACTCCTTACTGTACCAAGATCCCGGGGAGACGGATGAAGTCCCGCAACTAGAAGAATCAGACTCTGGTAATGAGGCTGACACTGAGCCTGAAAAAGAAGAGTGCCTGTGGGAGTTAGAACCACTTGTAAAGAGCATTGATAAGCTCGATGTTGATAATACCACCGACGATGTAGGCGGTTGGTACATTAATGAAGAATTAGATTTAGCGTATTTTTCTGTGTTTGCTTCTGATTCAATACCGTCAGATACTAGCACTGATGTAGATGATGACCTCTGGTCGGCAATGGATGCTTTGACATCGTTGCATGTACCAGTAAAATCATCCTTCGGGACATACCAAGATAATGGTAATGCGCAAGAATCTATATTTATGGTTCCAGCCAGACGGAAAGGCCAAAAACCAATTCTTTTTGGGCGAATCTCGTCTGAATCAACGCCCCGCGAAGAATCGGAAGGCGAGGAGGAATCCCCTCAGTTCGGTCATTATGAACCAAAAGCGCTCAAAATGATGAAGTGCATGGGGTACGATCTAACCAACAGACCCGGGTTGAATTTCAGCAAAGGAAGGAGAACGTTACTTCGATCCTTTGTGCCGAAAGGGAAAGCCCCCGATTATTATCATCGACGCGCCGGGGGTTGGGCTATGTATCGACTCCGATCCCATCAACATCTGATTCTGGAGGGCCATCAGGTCATAATTACTCTTCAGGCACGTCATCATGGGAGTCGGATGTCAGTGTCGGCAACATCTTTAGAGAACTTTCAGTGAACATGGTTTCAACAAGCCACCTGGAAGACGGAGATGAAGAAATGATCCAATCTGATACAGATCCTTGGATCAAACATTTAAATACTCTTTGGGATACCCGCTTTGAACAGCGCGAGCCACCCACCGAAGACAAGGTTGTTCAAGTCAATCTAGAAAATGAGGCCAATCCTAAGCCCATCTTCATAAGTGACGGCCTGTCACCTTCGGAGAAGAAGGATCTAATATCTCTTGTACAAGAGTATATAGACGTCTTTGCCTGGAATTACGAGGACATGCCTGGACTTGATCCTCAAGTGGCTATGCACCGCCTCAACATCAATCCGGGCGCAAAACCTGTCAAACAACAGCAGCGACGGTTCCGTCCAGAAATAATGGAGGCAATTCAATCAGAAGTCAGAAAACTTATTGATTCTGGCTTCATCAGGGAAGAACAACATCCCGACTGGGTAGCCAACATTGTCGCAGTTGCCAAGAAGAACGGGAAGATCCGGATCTGCATCGACTTCCGTGATCTAAACGAGGCTTGCCCCAAAGACGAATTCCCACTGCCAATCACAGATGTCATGATTGACAATACTTGTGGATTCGAACGAATGTCCTTCATGGATGGAATCTCAGGATACAATCAAATTAAAATGTATCCTGACGACGAAAAGCACACCTCCTTCAGGACACCATTGGGGGTCTACTGCTATACCGTCATGCCCTTCGGACTGAAGAATGCGGGGGCAACGTATCAAAGGGCCATGAACGCCATTTTCCAGCAGCAAATGCGCAAAACAGTGGAATGTTATGTTGATGATATTGTGGTGAAAAGTCGCGCTAAGGGTGATCACATAGCTGACCTGAAGGTGATTTTTGACATCATGCGAGCTCATCAGTTGAAGATGAACCCAACCAAATCCTTCCTGGGGGTGGCTAGTGGCAAATCCTAGGATTTGTCGTAACCTCCACGGGAATTCATCTGGACCCAGAAAAGGTTCGCGCTATCCAGGAGATGCAACCTCCGAGAAATCTCAAGGAACTCAGGGGATTGCAAGGACGATTGGCGTACATCCGTAGGTTCATCTCAAACCTCTCCGGAAGATGCCAACCCTTCACTAAGCTAATGAAGAAGGGTGTCTCGTTCATTTGGGACGACGCTTGTCAACAAGCATTTGAGGAAATCAAGCAATACCTCACCCAACCACCAGTCCTTGCAGCTCTGATATCCGGAAAACCTTTCCTGGTATACGTCCGGGCAATGGATCATTCTTTGGGAGCTCTACTAGCTCAGCATGATGACCATGGATGTGAGCAAGCGATCTACTATCTGAGTAGAACAATGATCGGAGCCGAACATCGGTACAACCCGATCGAAAAGGAATGTTTGGCACTGGTGTTCGCCATTCAGAAAATGCGACACTACCTGGCGGGCCAAACCATAAATGTCATATCAAAAGTCAACCCCTTGAGGTTACTCATGACAAAACCTTCATCGCTAAATGGCCGACTGGCAAAATGGGCCATATTGTTATCTCAATATGAAATGCACTTTTTACCACAGAAGGCCATTAAAGGACAAGCGTGGCGGATTTCCTGGCTGAGCATCCAGATCCGAGGGCAACCAAACTTTACGACGATCTCCCAGATGAGGTCGCTGAAGCCTGCCTAACTCAGACATCGTTCGAAAGTCAAGTGTGGCAACTCTGTTTGACGGTGCATCCAGAACAAGCCCAAAGGACACATCTAGCGGGGGTAGGAGTAGTACTCGTCTCGCCACAGAACTATGTGATTCCTCGAGCTGTCTCGCTAACTGATCCTTGCTCCAACAATGTAGCAGAATACAACGCTCTTTTGATTGGGATGCAGCTCGCCGATGAGATTGGCTTTAAAAATCTCGAGGCATACGGTGACTCCAAACTCATTGTTAGCCAAGTTCGTGGGGAGTACGAAGTCAGACATGAGGACCTAGTACCCTACTACAACGCAACTATCCACATGGCCGAGAGGTTCACAAACTTCTACATCGATCATGTACTGCGCAGGCAAAATGCGCATGCAGATGCACTGGCGTCCCTCACGGCCTCCCTAGCTCTTCCAGCTGGAGCAATGGAGAAGATATTCGTCTACAGCCACGACCTGTATTGCCCGAGAACTGCCCTCGAAGACTATCAGGAGTCAAAGGGAGAGTGTCAAGGCAAAGAAGCGCTGGAATTGTCAACCGGGCCAGAGCTTAAAGACTGGCGATTCCCCTATATCGACTATGTCTTGTATGGCATCCTGCCTGAGGACGCCAAGGAAGCGGCTGCCATTCGAAGGAAAGCCCCTAAATTTTACTACAATGCGATTACATGAACATTGTATCGTCGATCGCATGACGGGGTCTTGCTCCGGTGCCTCTCACAAAGGAGGCCCAAGAGGTATTGAAAGAAGCCCACGATGGTATGTGTGGAGCCCATCAACCTGGCCCAAAACTGGCACATCGACTCCAAAGATTGGGTTACTACTGGCCCAAGATGATTGCCGATGCCATTACTTATGCCAAAAGATGTCACGCCTGCCAAGTGCATGGCGATTTCATCCATCAAGCACCAGGGTACCTCCACTCCACGACCTCTACCTGGCTATTTGAAATGTGGGGGATGGATGTGGTTGGTCCTATCAGCCCACCATCATCAAAGGGACATCGGTTTGTTTTGGCATTAACCGATTATTTCTCTAAATGGGCCGAAGCTATTCCTCTGAAGGAGGTAAAATCGTCTAACGTGATCAAGTTCGTGAAACATCACGTTATTTACCGTTTCGGTGTACCTCTGCGAATTGTCCATGACAATGGACCCCAGTTCATCAGCCAGGCGTTCCAGAGATTCTGCGCTAAGTTCAGATTCCAGAGTGTGTCCTCAACGGCATACTATCCTGCCGCTAAGGGCCTCGCAGAAGCTTTCAACAAGACTATTGGCAAGCTTCTCAAGAAATTCGTATTGAAAAAACAAGAGACCAGAGATAGACAACAGACTACACCCAGGCAGACAGAGAGAGAAGCAAGAGAGAGCTCAACTCATCAGCAAGCTTGCTGCGTACAAGTTGCTCTTTGCCTACCTTCTCTTTGAGAGTTTTGGTAGACAGAGCTGTGTTACTCCTTCTACCAGCCAAAGAGAAGATCCTTGACGATATCTGACGGTCATCCGGTCAACGGAGAACAAGATTCACTCTCCATCGCCACACGAAGAACCCAGCCTTAAACAAAGGGAGGATTCAAGACTCAACATCCTCCCTACCTTGTAACTGGAAGGAAAACAGTTTTGTTGTAATTTTTCATCTGATTCAAGAAATTTTACAGCGAACACCTTTATTCTTATTTCTTTTCCCCAGCGGAGTCGCCATCTCTTGTACGCGCCGGAAAGAAATAAGGTGTTTGCTGTAAAATTTCCTTGAATCAGATGAAAAATTACAACAAAACTGTTTTCCTTCCAGTTACAAGGGAGGGAGGATGTTGAATCTTGAATCCTCCCTTTGTTTAAGGCTGGGTTCTCTGTGGCGATGGAGAGTGAATCTTGTTCTCCGTTGACCGGATGACGTCGGGATCGTCAGGGATCTTCTCTTTGGCTGGTAGAAGGAGTAATACAGCTCTGTCTACCAAAACTCTCAAAGAGAAGGTAGGCAAAGAGCAACTTGTACGCAGCAAGCTTGCTGAAGAGTTGAGCTCTCTTGCTTCTCTCTCTGTCTGCCTGGGTGTAGTCTGTTGTCTATCTCTGGTCTCTTATTTTTTTCTCTTTTTTCTCCTCATAGCGGCGGGGCTATTTATAGAGGCTCTAGGGGTGAACGTGGCCCCTAAAAGTGCTCCAAATGAGGGGCTAACTTCCCCGCTATGTGGGCGGTGACTGGCCCCATAACCAGGGCGGTTATAACCGAGACGCAGGCCTTGGACCCTCGCGCCCTGAGGTTGAGACGCGGGTGTCGAGCCCACGCGCCTTGATGTTGAGACACGGGTTTTGGACCCTCGCGCCTTGGTGCTGAGACGCGGGTTGAAGCCCACGCGCCGTGAGTTTGAGACGCGGGTTTTGGACCCTCGCTCCTTGGTGCTGAGACGCGGGTGTTGAGCCCACGCGCCTTGAGTTTGAGACGCGGGTTTGGACCCTCGCGCCTTGGTGCTGAGACGCGGGTGTTGAGCCCACGCGCCTTGAGTTTGAGACGCAGGTTTTGGACCCTCGCGCCTTGGTGCTGAGACGCGGGTGTCGAGCCCACGCGCCTTGAGTTTGAGACGCGGGTTTTGGGACCCTCGCGCCTTGGTGCTGAGACGCGGGTGTGTTAAGCCCACACGCCTTGAGTTTGAAACTCTGCTTTTTAATGGCTTGTCTTTTAGACAGCCTACAGAACCCCCTCCAAAGTTTTCGATATTCCGCAGTTAACTGGGACGGATTTTCGAATACTTTGGACTCTAGCTGAATTCACCTTTATGACTGGACTGTTAATGCTCCGGGTTTGATCTTATCTGGAGTTGGTCTTCGTGAGTGTACTGTTGAACTCTTTGAGGCCACCAGAGTTGATCGTGTTGAGTGTCTAGATACACAGTCTAACCTCCCCGATTGCTTTTAGTCTGTCATGGACGCGCTTTAAGCCAGGAGTGGATGATCGTCTGCTTGTGCCAGTGTACTGTGAACTGATTTGCAGAAGCAAGGACTGAACACCAGTTCTTCTTTTTTTTTTGAAAAGCAGAGATGGTACTGTTTTTAAAGACGTGAGTTTTCAGAGGTGCATCTTTTGGCAATGGAAACGCGACTGATATTTCTTCAGGCAGACGCGATGCTAGGCCAGATTGGAGGGACGCGAACTTCGAGTGAGATTCATTGGCCGCAATCCTTAACTCTATCCAGACGCAGAGTTCTGGATAATGAGGCCTTACGCCCCTTAACATTAACGTAGTCAGGGACGTGGCGCTGTAGACGCAGCTCCAAGATGCTTGTAAAGGTGATGGGCTTTTTCTGCGGAAGTCATAAGCCTTAAGACGCAGTTTTATGTGCTTTCCCACTGGGGCCCCCAAAAATGAGTCCCTTTTGTTGAGAGGCGCGGATCGACTTTGAATCATCCAAGAGACGCGAAGGATCTTCTAACTTGGAATGAAGGAGGACGCCGATTTTTGAGAAAAGAGGGACGCGGGTCTTTGGACGCAGCTCTCACACCCGTGTTTTGGCACGATTTCCCAGGCGTTATAAACAGCCTGTCATAAAGATTTTGTGAAATCTTTGAACGTCAAGTCTCCGTTGACGATTGGGAACCCACATCCCGTTATTCCCAAAGCGGTTTGTCCACGCGTTGGTTCCTCATTGGACTCAAGCGTTAATGCCTTTTAATGCAAAAACCGCGCTGGCGGTTTGAGACCAGCGTCTGCGACGCTTCCCGAAGCAACGTTCCACGCGTTAGACTCCTATTGGAATTTTGACGGTCGTGCGGTCATTAAGGCTGACGGTTTTGATTAATGAATCCATTAATGACAGTATTAGGGGTTGCCTATAAATAGGGTTCACCCTCTCCCTCTTTAAAAACCCAAACTTAGACTGTTTTCTTTTGATTTGCTCTGAGAAATTCCGCCTTCTTCAGAGTTTCTAAAGGGGTCTGTCTCCATGGATGAAGGTGACTCTGTGGATGAAGATGACCCAGAGCTTTCATGCTTCTGTTTGGTCTCTTCAGAAGAAAGCGTCTCTTTGATCATCTTCATGTCCACGTTCTAATGCAGAGAGTTCAACTCTTGATAGAGCCTCTGCGGGTATGCCGTCCCGACTTGCCATGATATTTTTAGTCTACCCAGGCTTGCACCTTGGCATCTCTTAAAGAGATATCACCATCTGAATGGAAGTCTTAGTTGGTGCATTCCCCTTTTTTTTTTAGAATTTGTGCCATCGACTTGAACTTCTCTGGACGCGAGTACAGAAGTCTTTGGCACTTGGCGCTAGCTTTGCTCATGAAGCTCGCGTTTTAAGGCCACTGATTTGGATGAATTCCAACTCGGGTTGAAGGTTTCAGACCCGAATCTTGCAACTCCTATTCATTCAACGGGGAGATGCAATTTTTTCGGCGTCTGAGTCTTTTTCGCGCCTGGTGTGTTAGACGCAGATGCAAAAAATTGGACTGCGTTTGAACCCTGCGTGTATCACAATTTTAACTCGCGTCTGTTTCTGCCACCGCGGAAGTTTTTGGCTCACTGCGTGGGTCATTCCCGCGTCTGTAGTTGTTGACTGAGTTTTCCTGCACACAAAAGATAGTATTTTAGTTTTAAGAATAGGATGTGCAAGTTCTCAATTCTAATCCGCTGTAGCAAGGCTATGCGGGTCGTGATCCTCAGGGAGGGACTGCGATGGAAGCGTTAAGCAGAGTTTCTCTAAAGTTTTTATTTTTATTAGTTAAGTTAGAAAGGAAGTGGTATTTACAATGAATCGGAAAAGAAAGAATTGGGAGATAGTGATTAATCTACAAAAATAAAATAAGAAATGAAAACTAACCTTGGTTGGAGAAAATATGTGAAAACCTAACACTTTCTACCTTATTTCGGAGGCGTTGAACACATAAATCATGGGATCGATCTCAGTCCGCTGTTCGCATTAGATCATCAAGCCTTGGGCAAGTATGAATTGATACGCCTCGAGGAGGAGAACATCTCCATGGAATATCGTTGGCACCACCAAAATTTGTTATACTTGTGGTTCGGTAATCGCTTGCATGCTCATAAAAGATCAACAGAAATAAAGTAGAAAAAGAAAAAGAGAACAAAAAGAAAAGTAAAGCAATGACATAAATAAAAAATAAAAATTACCTTCATTACTTGAAACAATGGAGAAGAGAAGCATACATCAGTGTCACCCTCAACATAGCCATCTCCTCTCTTGAAAATAAAAGAAACCCTAATTACAAACTAGAAGAAAGAACGAAACTAAACCCTAGCTTTTGGCCCTTTGCTGGACGCTGGACGCTCTGTTCGTTGCACTGCAGGGGGTATTTATAGGTGCAGAAGAGAGAAGAGTCCCGGATAAAGCAGCCCACAAAAATTGGTCCAGAGATAAGCTCGGATTGCCGCGGAATCTTGGATTTTGCCGCGGATTTGCGGCATTTTTGTGGAATCTGGCCACGCGCTTTGGCGCGTGGCCTCACCTGGTCCGTCCATCTGGGCGCTTGCTTCTGGAAGTATGATCCTGGCTCTCCATATTGGGATTTCGTGATGATAATGATAATCAAGTTACCTAGATTTTGTATTCTCCCAATCTCTTTTAAACGAATTTCCTTCTCATCTTTGGCTTTTATGCTCATCCTGCAAGAGTTTAGGGTTGGGTAGAATTCTATCCTTCCCTCATCTTTAATATTTGCAACTTTAGCCCTTGTATATTTGCACTTTGACAATTGATATTTGCACTTTTACACCTGGGCTTCAAATGTGGCTTTTGGGCTCTTTTTAAGCTTTAATTCTTTCTTTTTATTATTTCGAGGCCTGCACACAATAAATCACAAAATATAATAAATGTGCAGAATTATATAAATAAATATGAAAATGGACGATAAATATGATGATAAAAATGCACTTTTCACTACCAATCACACCCCCACACTTATCTTTTTGCTCGTTCTCGAGTAAAAACAAGAAAAAGAAAAAGTTAATCTAACCTAACTCACTTTCGTAGGAATCACGATTGCACTTAGCACGTGCAACAAGCCGTTTAAACCTAGGTTACCCTAGAGGACGAGTGTTGTCTCGTGAGGGTTTTCAGCGGATTGCACCCACAAATTCATAAAAAGAAAATATTTGAATTATTATTGAAGAGACTAAATAGTCTATAAGTTTTAGGATCCTCATTTTTATTCATTCTTAGACTTAGTCTTTATAAAGTAAATTGTTTTCATTTTAGGTAAGGGTCAAAATTGAACTTCTAATATAGTCTTTTTCGTTACCAAAAATCATATGCATCCTTGTAACTTAGCTAGGAATTCCTTAACTTGGACTCTCATGCCTCTTTAATTTTTTTCTCTTCCTTTTTTTTTTTAATATGTATAACTCATCTAATTCTTCTTTCGTGTAAGCATCAAGGCTTCTTGAGGCCCTCATACCTAACTAATTGACTCTTAGATGTGTTATACATATCATATTCTTAGTTTTATTAGGCTTTTCTAATCCACCATGTAGCGAACTTAAAGTCGATGACTCCCAAATCGGTTGGCTTTAGGGCACCAGGTGAGAAAACACCCCCCCGGACTCAAATTCGAGTGAACTAGGCCCCAAAACTAAGCTTTATTTTATTTACTCACCTTTAGGCATGAATACTTATGCTTCTTGAGGCACATGTATCAGCTTAATTGGTGAATTTTTTTTTTTTTTTTTTTTCTTTTTTCTTTTTTTATGAGGCACAAGGTCTTTGTCTTAGAATCCTAGATATGCATTTGGTATGCACATTTCATTAAGGTAAAAATCAAGACTAATTAATTATTCAATTCTTCTCCTATACCTAAAAATTAAACAATTTATTTATTTTGACCAAGTTTTTAGAAATCCTAATCATGATTTTCCTAATCCTTAAACTAACTTAGATTTCTTTCAAAAAATAAGTCAAAATATTTCCTTTTTATAACATTTTTTTTTAAATTTTTTTTTTAAAATTTTTTTTAGATTTTTTTTTAGCAAATTTTTGTTAGTTTCTACCTATGTTAGTATGTTAGTAAAGCCCACCCCCACACTTATCTCATGCATTGTCCTCAATGTATGAAATGAATGCATATATGCATTGAAAAAGAACAAGGGAAGGCGGAAAATTACCTTAGGGGGTGGTTCCAGTGGTGGTCTAATTGGTCCACGAAATGCGGCCCAAATAAGATAACGTGGTAGTTCACGGGACCTACCTTATTGACCTCTTTTTTATTTACATATTTACAGTCCCCAGAATGAATAGGATCATGGAAGATCCTCTCGTGAAACTTACTCCTTTACATGACCAGTCCTGAAAAATCATCACAGAGTCATGGTCTATACCTATGTCCAACAAAGAATGTGACTTGGTATAAAATGGTTGACTTGGACTCAAGAACGATAGGTTCAGGATCTAATACGACTCAGGAAAGAAACTCAAATCAAGTAAAGGTTCAGGAGTCGGGCTAGGATCAAGAGGTGGGTCCAAGTCAAGAAATGAAACTCAAGTCTACAATCATTTTCCACAATGGAATGTGACTCAATGTTGGTGATTCAAGTTCAGGAATGATAGGTGTGGGAATCAAAACTGACTTTAAATATTACCTAAGTCGGGTAACAAAACAGGAGTCAATAAATGATTCGGGAATTTGAACTTGATCATAGATTTGGGAATCTAGGTCACATATCTCATTAGTTTCAATCTCATAAAATGAGAACTTGCCAATTTTTCCATGGACTTTCAAAATTGCACAATTGGTCAAGTTCAATATGATCATCAAAAATGGGTGATTCAATTTCATGATCTATGGGTATGGGAATAAATGTTGGCTCAGAAAATTGGTCCAAAATGGGTAAGGATACTGGAGTCAACATAGATTCGAAGATGGAAACTGAATCGCAAAGTTGGGGATCGGGTTCACATTCATAATCTAATTCAATCTCATTGAAATTAAAACTAGCCAATTTGTCCAAGGATTAGGATTGAGCAAGTTCATATTGATGTGATGAAATTGAATTTTGATCAAGGTCTTCTAAACAGAATGATTCTTGGTTCCTATCAAGATGCTCAAGAATGTTTGAAAGTCTAGAAATTTGATCATTCATCGTATCTTGCAACCGATCCACTTTTTCTTCTAACCCATCGAATAGATCAATGGAGGACTGAAACCTTGGTGATGTGGGAAAAGACGTATATGAAGATAATGGTTGAACAGGTGGTGACCATATGCTCAGGGGTGTTGAATCCCCATTGACTCTGTGAAGAGTAGTGATGATTATTCCAATCTTGTTCATAGTATTTGGACTGGGGCATGTAATGATTCGGATAAGACCAATCTGGCACACTAGGTTGGTTAGAGTTATGATATGCCGGGTTGGTAATATCCGAAAAAGAGGTTGGTGTGTATAATATGGATCCTCATTAAATTGAAAAAATTATTGTTATAGGCCATATCACACAAAGCAACAAAAGAAAAAAAAACAAACAAAAAGAAAATTTCTAACCTAAGTTAGGGTTAGACTTAGACCTAGACGACTCCTAACTGGTTAGACTGTCCACGGGAGGTAGGGTGTAGACTTTGACCACAAGTTAATCAGCCAGGTCGGGGCAAGAGTGGTGGGAGGTTTTCCGTCAAAGACGTTCCTTAATTAAATAACCACCACACTTCGGGCTTTTCGGCCCTCAATCTCCTTCCTAGACACTGATTTGGCAGGAGTCAACTTCCAACACCGTTCCCCCTTAGGATAATCTCCTAATTGAGTCCGAGTGTCCCTAGGGCCAACGTCTACTAATTTTTAAGTTAGGCTTGGGTTAGTGAGTGCTCGCATATGATTTTTGGGCTAAGGAAGGTGATGAAATCCCCACCTTATCTTGTTAATGGGTTATGCCCTAAGATGAATTAGTGCAAGTGTACAAGAATAAGTAGATAAGATTCACTCAAAGCAGAAAATCAACCAAGAGATGAGTCCTATTCTACATGCAATGCGTACGTACCTTACTTCTCCAGCACTCTTCAACAGTAAAATAAAGTAATTGAAAAGACACGTGCCTATATGCAAACGTCTAATCAATTTTTATTTTTAACAACAAATAATTTACTGTTGAATTAATTAGCAGTTGCAGAGTGATCACAGAGAAATATAATCACAGCAGAAATCAGAATTTTGCAATGCAGAGCAACCTGCAGAAAAGCAGGTTAGTAGTTCACTACTATTGCCGGAAATCGCGGCTTTTGCCGCGGATCCGCGGCAAATTAGTAGGTCCAGGTGCTCTGCCTTCGAGGGCAGAGGCACTGGATTGCTGTATGTCCTTGCTGTGCTCTATTTTTGTTTCCTGTTCTCTGTACCTGCAACAGAAAAGAATAAAGAATTGTTAAAAAATAAAATTTTTTTTATTAGAGAATACTTACCGTCCCTCCCCCGGCAACGGCGCCAATTTGTTGACTGAGTTTTCCTGCACACAAAAGATAGTATTTTAGTTTTAAGAATAGGATGTGCAAGTTCTCAATTCTAATCCGCTGTAGCAAGGCTATGCGGGTCGTGATCCTCAGGGAGGGACTGCGATGGAAGCGTTAAGCAAGTTTCTCTAAAGTTTTTATTTTTATTAGTTAAGTTAGAAAGGAAGTGGTATTTACAATGAATCGGAAAAGAAAGAATTGGGAGATAGTGATTTAATCTACAAATAAAATAAAATAAAATAAAACTAACCTTGGTTGGAGAAATATGTGAAACCTAACACTTTCTACCTTATTTCGGAGGCGTTGAACGCATAAATCATGGGATCGATCTCATCCGCTGTTCGCATTAGATCATCAAGCCTTGGGCAAGTATGAATTGATACGCCTCGAGGAGGAGAACATCTCCATGGAATATCGTTGGCACCACCCAAATTTGTTATACTTGTGGTTCGGTAATCGCTTGCATGCTCATCAAAGATCAACAGAAATAAAGTAGAAAAAGAAAAGAGAATAAAAGAAAAGTAAAGCAATGACATAAATAAAAATAAAAATTACCTTCATTACTTGAAACAATGGAGAAGAGAAGCATACATCAGTGTCACCCTCAACATAGCCATCTCCCTCTCTTGAAAATAAAAAGAAACCCTAATTACAAACTAGAAGAAAGAACGAAACTAAACCCTAGCTTTTGGCCCTTTGCTGGACGCTGGACGCTCTGTTCGTTGCACTGCAGGGGGTATTTATAGGTGCAGAAGAGAGAAGAGTCCCGGATAAAGCAGCCCACAAAATTGGTCCAGAGATAAGCTCGGATTGCCGCGGAATCTTGGATTTTGCCGCGGATTTGCGGCATTTTTGTGAAATCTGGCCACGCGCTTTGGCGCGTGGCCTCACCTGGTCCGTCCATCTGGGCGCTTGGCTTCTGGAAGTATGATCCTGGCTCTCCATATTGGGATTTCGAGATAACTTGATAATCAAGTTACCTAGATTTTGTATTCTCCCAATCTCTTTTAACGAATTTCCTTCTCATCTTTGGCTTTTATGCTCATCCTGCAAGAGTTTAGGGTTTGGGTAGAATTCTATCCTTCCCTCATCTTTGATATTTGCAACTTTAGCCCTTGTATATTTGCACTTTGACAATTGATATTTGCACTTTTACACCTGGGCTTCAAATGTGGGCTTTTGGGCTCTTTTTAAGCTTTAATTCTTTCTTTATTTTATTTCGAGGCCTGCACACAATAAATCACAAAATATTAATAATGTGCAGAATTATATAAATAAATATGAAATGTGACGGTAAATATGATGATAAAAATGCACTTTTCACTACCAATCAGTAGTCTTCGGCAATAACTGCGTCTGTCACTTAGTTTTCTCTGTTGAAGTGTACTAAGTTACAGATGTTCTGATTCCTTTGTTTATTCCTTGCAGGTAGGCTTGATCGTCCTTTTTCAGGTTCGCTGGGCCCCTGGAAGAATATTTCGGCCGGCGAACTCGTTCGATGTTCGTCCACAAGGGAAGAAATCATGGTCCCCGTCGTCCACAAGGGAAGAAATCATGGTCCCTGACGGGGACTTAACCTTCGCCAAGATCTCATGGATTCAATGCACACAGTCATGCCTGCTGGCATGGCATGGTCAGAGTGAGTATGGCGGCGAGGGGGTTACGGTGGATATAGTGGTAGATAGCATCCCCTTCCTCTCTCACCCCAGAAGTGATATCAAGGACACTCCATGTTTGTTGGATGGCCTTCTGGCAAAAGAGATGCTCATGAATGAAGGGTTGCATGGCTTTCTGCTGCCACCGGACCTCAAGAACACCATTGCTCTTAGCTTAGTCAGCTAGGGCTCTTTCGATGTTTACGTCATGCACCATAGTGCAATCGGCTCCAATGTCGCCACAGTTTGGCGCTTTTCCAAACATCGTGCACTTGGAATCAGATGCGGCTTCAAGGAGTGAGTACGGCCTCTGAGAGAGAGAGGACTTCTTTGTACTCCTTAATTGTAACACTCAATCTTATTGTATAAGAGAGCGTTTTGTATCACTTTCATATGCCTGGATATAAATAAAAGTGACATTTTTCTTTCTGCCTCTTTCTATTGTCTTGAACCTTTTATCTTCAGTTAGACGCATAGAAGCAGAAGATCTTTGACTTCGTCAAAATTATGATGATAATCTTAATAGTCAAATTTTGTAGGGAAAGATCCTATTTCAGAAACTTTCACAATACTGTCAGAGGTGTAATATTAACTTGACAGGGATGAAATAATGTTTGGTGGACCAGCCACTTTAAGAAAAGTGACAGGTGGAACACGTAACCCCCAGGGAAGGTGAACTTTTATCAAGGGTTTGGGATCAACTTGATTAAGTTCAACCGGGGAGTTGATGGAAACACTGTCAATGGTGTGTGTTAACCTAACAATGTTTTTAGGTAGACTTGTTATTCTATTGAAGAGAATAACAAGTAAGACTACTAGACTCATGGGGAATCTAGGGAAGTTTTTACCGTTAGAGGTGTGATATTAACTTAACGGTTTGAAAGTAGTCTCGTCAGAAGTGTGATGTTAACTTGACAAGGATGTGAGTCAGAGGTGTAATATAACTTGACTCAAAAGTATTTCAGTTTTGTTTTGGGAAAACTGAGAGTGTCACTGACATAGGTGTGATGTTTAACTTGACAGTGAGGGTAATGCTAGAGGTGTAATGTGGAACTTAGCATTGGTCATCTCGGCTTGGATAAGGAAGTCGAGGAAAAGTCATGGCCATAGGTGTATTGTTGAACTTAGCAATGACTTAGATGCTAGAGGTGTACTGTTAACTTAGCATCATTCGTTTCAGCTTCAATACGGAAGTCTGAAGGAAAGTGACTGTCAGAGGTGTAATATTAACTTAACAGAAGCTTGGTGTACTGTTTAGAAGTATAATGTTAACTTAAACAGTAATTTTGTCAGAGGTGTGATATTAACTTGACAAGAATTGGCTCGTGCCAAAAAAAAACAGATTGAGGACCTGTCATTCTATTGATAAGAACTGACAGGTGGAATTTGGAGTGCCAGAGGTATAGTGTTAACTTGGCAAATCTGAAAGTTTGTTACTCTATGTAGAGTTGACAAGCAAGAGTTGTACTCGACAAGGAGTATTCATTACCAGAGGTATAGTGTTAACTTGGTAATGATTGTATTTGGTAGACCTACCATTCTGTGGGTGAGAATTGGTAAGGGATTTTGGAGGAAAGAGTGGAGAGTTGAGTCCACTTAGGATTTTTAGCAAACCCTCAGCTATTAACGGATTTGAGGTGCCTTTACCAACTACTGTTTGAGTTGGGCTAGCCATGCTATTCCCTTCAGCATGATGAGTTTGTCGAAGACTTATGTTGGCTTAGAAGCCAACATTTTTCCTCTATCCTTAGTCGTCGGAGGCGTCGGATGTTTGATCAGAGGTGTACTTTTAACTTGATCAGCGGAAGAATACCATTTAAGGATAGTATTTCTTCAAGAACCTGCCATGATAGGCATCATGAGTGTATCGCCATTCGAGGTTATGAGGCGATATGATCCATTCGAGTAGACTGACTCTACCACAAACGGTCCTTCCCATTTGGGTTGGAATTTTCCTTTTGTCTTGTGCGTCATCACCATGGGTCTTCTGACGGCTAAGACAAGATCGCCTTTCCTGAAAGTCCGCACCTTAACTTTCTTGTTGAAGGCTTTGGTAATTCGAGCTTGGTAAAGCTCGATTTGTTGTTGGGCCTGCAACGCTTATCGTCTAAGGCCTCCAATTCCTGGAGTCGCTGTCGATGCTTCTCCTCGTTGTCATCTCCGCTGTCAAGGCGACGCGTAGAGATGGAATTTGATTTCCAGTGGAAGTACGACTTCACATCCATATACCAAAGAAAATGGCGTGGCTTTAGTTGGGGTTCGCACAGTTGTGCGATAAGCCCATAAGCATTCACCTAACTTGTCATCCCAGTCCTGTTGACTTTTCGATACGAATTTCTTGAGAAGCTTGCCATAGTCTTGTGAAAGCTTCTGCAAGGCCGTTAGCGGCAGGATAGTATGCCGTTGAGGACACACTCTGGATTCTGAACTTAGCGCAGAATCTTTGGAACGCCTGGCTGTTGAACTGGGGTCCATTGTCATGGACAATTCGCCGAGGTACACCGAAACGGTAATAACGTGATGTTTCACGAACTTGATCACGTTAGACGATTTTACCTCCTTCAGAGGAATAGCTTCGGCCCATTTAGAGAAATAATCGGTTATTGCCAAAACAAACCGATGTCCCTTTGATGATGGTGGGCTGATAGGACCAACCACATCCATCCCCCACATTTCAAATGGCCAGGTAGAGGTCGTAGAGTGGGGTACCCTGGTGCTTGATGGATGAAATCGCCGTGTGCACTTGGCAGGCGTGACATCTTTTGGCATAAGTGATGGCATCGGCAATCATCTTGGGCCAGTAGTAACCCAATCTTTGGAGTCGATGTGCCAGTTTTGGGCCAGGTTGATGGGCTCCACACATACCATCATGGGCTTCTTTCAATACCTCTTGGGCCTCCTTTGGTGAGAGGCACCGGAGTAAGACCCCGTCATCTGCGATCGACGATACTATGTTAGTGTAATCGCATTGTAGTAAAATTTTAGGGCTTTCCTTTGAATGGCAGCCGCTTCCTTGGCGTCCTCAGGCAGGATGCCATACAAGACATAGTCGATATAGGGAAACGCCAGTCTTTAAGCTCTGGCCCGGTTGACAATTCTAGCGCTTCTTTGCCTTGACACTCTCCCTTTGACTCCTGATAGTCTTCGAGGGCAGTTCTCGGGCAATACAGGTCGTGGCTGTAGACGAATATCTTCTCCATTGCTCCAGCTGGAAGAGCTAAGGAGGCGCGAGGACGCCAGTGCATCTGCATGCGCATTTTGCCTGCGCGGTACATGATCGATGTAGAAGTTTGTGAACCTCTCGGCCATGTGGATAGTTGCGTTGTAGTAGGGTACTAGGTCCTCATGTCTGACTTCGTACTCCCCGCGAACTTGGCTAACAATGAGTTGGAGTCACCGTATGCCCCGAGATTTTTAACGCCAATCTCATCGGCGAGCTGCATCCCAATCAAAAAGAGCGTTGTATTCTGCTACATTGTTGGAGCAAGGCTCAGTTAGCGAGACAGCTCGAGGAATCACATAGTTCTGTGGCGAGACGAGTACTACTCCTACCCCGCTACGATGTGTCATTTGGGCTTGTTCTGGATGCACCGTCAAAGAAGAGTTTCCACACTTGACTTTCGAACGATGTCTGAGTTAGGCAGGCTTCAGCGACCTCATCTGGGAGATCGTCGTAATGTTTGGTTGCCCTGGATCTGGATGCTCAGCCAAGAAACGCCACCGCTTGTCCTTTAATGGCTTCTGTGGTAAAAAGTGCAATTTCATATTGAGATAACAATATGACCCATTTTGCCAGTCGGCCATTTAGCGATGAAAGTTTTTGTCATGAGTAACCTCAAGGGGTTGACTTTTGATATGACATTTATGGGTTTGGCCCGCCAGGTAGTATCGCATTTTCTGAATGGCGAACACCAGTGCCAAACATTCCTTCTCGATCGAGTTGTACCGATGTTCGGCTCCGATCATTGTTCTACTCAGATAGTAGATCGCTTGCTCACATCCATGGTCACCATGCTGAGCTAGTAGAGATCCCAAAGAATGATCCATTGCCCGGACGTATACCAGGAAAGGTTTTCCTGATATCGGAGTTGCAAGGATGGTGTTGAGTGAGGAGGTATTGCTTAATTTCCTCAAATGCTTGTTGACAAGCGTCGTCCCAAATGAATGAGACACCGTGTCATGCCCCGCTTCCAAAAAAAACGCTGGAGCGGAGACGCGACACGAGTCGGCGATGCATATACGCAAGGAAAATACCCCACGTATAAACGATAAGCCTAAATTAACCTGAAACAAGCTATAATAAATCCCAACTGTAATGAATACTGAATACTGCAATACCACATATGAGCAACCACGCATGATATCATATGAATCAAGACTGGAATAACAAATGAACTGATATAACAAGAAACAGGAAATGATACGAAGGCTAGAAAGATAAAAGTACCAGAATAGAATAGGAGAAGCTCCAGCTATTCGCGAAAGCGTACAGCCTCAACGAACACCTGAACATTAGAAACAAACCGTCCAATATCTGGACGTGCAAATCCAGGGTCGTCAGAACGCGACCATGGTGAGTGTGTGTGTAAAGGGAAATAGCTCGTGCATAAAGCAATATCAAGAACAACTGCAGATAACATATAACTGAATAGCATGATAAACAACTGCAGGTATAAGATAAATAAATATCATGACATGATAACATCTGAACTGAAGCATATCTGATATCAATATCAACAAAGATATAAGACAAGTATCACGTCTGTAAACTAACAACTAATATCAAAGTCATCTATCACAACTGTAAACTAACAACTGATGCCTGAATGTGTGACCTAGCTATATTCACTAGTCTGATTGGTTATTATTAACCTAACTAGTGTAGTACTTAGCTGTGTCCCATACCACAGCCATTTTCCCACATATCAAACAATGTTATCATTGTTGTAACTGCCTGCCAATGTAGTGCATGTGTTTTGGAAGAGTACCGTGCATGCCCGGTACCACGGTCTATCACCCCCGGCACTGAACCAGGACAAGCCGTAGGCTCTGACAACTGAAGACCACAGCCCCACACGAAAAGACAACTAGTGGGGCGCCGTAATCCGAGCATAGCCCTGACAACTGATAACTGAATGGGTAGCCAGTACTACCCTGGTTCCCCATGGTTGGAACCCACAACTCGGTACAATAAGAATCCTCCCAAAATACACGACATGCATCATCAGGCAATTACCCCTTTTCCTCGGGTTATGGGTTGTCTTTTATTAATAAGCATTCAATGTGACTTAATATGTAATAGTAACCAATATCTCCAACAACTGCTGAAGTCAATACTAGCTGATAATCTGACAACTGGTAACTGATAACTGATATCTGACAACTGTGATATCTCACAACTATGATATCTCACAACTCTGATATCTGACAACTGTGATATCTGACAACTAATATCTGACATCTGAAATAGAATACTGGAGATATAGCTACTAACACAATAGTGCCACTAACACATATAGTGTCACAGACAACTATCCTCACTGATAACTATAACTAGTAATTGATCTCTGCCATCTCATACCAACAATGGAATACATGATCACTGATCACTTCCACAATGTATCACTGACAACTCATGTAAACTCTGAACATGAACATCTTATAATCACCAACAAGTATCTCACCCATAAGTAGTAAACTGATAATTAGTATCTGGTGACTCTGAAGTACAAGATCATTAATATCAACTTGGTCACTAACAATTAGCTCAACCTCTACTAACTGAAGTAATCCAGTCTCTAACATCTTAAAAAGTCCACATCAATACTCAAATGAATCATAAGGTATATCTTTCGAGAACAAATATGTCAACACACACCACAATCATATCTATATAGGGAACATCCTCTAAGAACATCGTAACAAGTCAACAACAATATCTGAATGAATCATCACCAATAAAAGGATATCAAGTCAACACATACTGAATCATATTTAATTAGTCAACATCCTCAACAACATGTAATCTAGAATATCTACGTCTTGGTACCCATCATTAACATGTCATCTAACAGAACCCAAATGCCAACAACGTCAATCTCATCTCAAAGCAAGTCAAGCTCCAATAAACGGAATATATATTCTGGATAATTCTAACTCATCATCAATCTCTAGTACAACTTAACTAATAAAGTCATATTCAGTAACTGGTCATCATCCAATGTAAATATCATAAGTCCCAGATCAATCCAAAGTCATTACAACCAATTCATATTCCAATAGTTCTATAATCATCTTGTTCCAATACACATCGAGTAATCAGATGCAATAGTTGTTGTTCTAACATATGTCCATGATCAGGCACAGCTCTCTCTCCCTCCAACAATCTAATCTGATTCCCAAGTCTTCACAATCACCACTTCTATTAATGATCAGTCATAATATCCCAACACTCGGTATCACAACATATTCATGCATATAAGTTCTATCATGATATCTCAATACTAGGTACCATAACATATCCATGTATCTAAGTTCTATTAGATCAAGTCATTACCACCAATATCCATCTCTTGATATCATGTACATCCATCTATATCCAACACACAACTCATGGGTAAGGTCTACAATCCATAAGAAACCACGCATAGCTGACAGGTCAACTGTAGTCGACTAGGGTCATCCATAAGTCGACTAGGGGAAGTGTAGTCGACTATAAGAAGAGGGCAAGTCGACTAGGGGAAGTGTAGTCGACTATAAGAAGAGGGCAAGTCGACTAGGGGTGATGATTAGTCGACTTGAGGGTAAGGTATAGTCGACTAATAAGTCTATTAGTCGACTACTAAACATGTCAGTCGACCAGCAGAATGATACAGAGAGTTCAACATATTCTGGAAGGAGGGTTAGTCGACTAGTGCCATATATTAGTCGACTAACAGGGCCATTAGTCGACTAATAAAGGGTATTAGTCGACTAATAGACCTCTGTCAGCCAGAAACAGTGCATACTGATACCTGCTCTCTCTCACACCATAAAACATGTATAAGTATCTTCTCTTGCACACATCAACATACACAATCATTACTTTAATCTATGTACACAATAGGATCATGATTAAATCAAATATACTTAAATACGGGGATCAAAGGAAGAGGAGAATACACTCACATTGGGGAATCTGCTCGTTACCGGGCGAGTCGCTGTGGCGCCGCTCTTCGCTGTCGGACTGCGTAGGACGGTAGCCAGGGTACTGGGGAAGACCTGGCTGCAATCTGGAGGTCTCGCGCTCACCGGAGGGCCTGGAATCGCCGCTCGCGCCTGCCTGCGCTGCTGGTCTGTTCTGTATCTGCTGTGCGCGTCGCCGGGCGAGGCGCTGCCGTGGTCGGCCTGCTGCTCTGTTGGATCCGGGGCTGGTCTGCAAGGGGCGCGGCAAGGAGGGGCTGCTGCTGCTAGGCTGCTGGTGCGCGGCCTGGAGGAGGAGAGGATCCCTTGCGGCCGAGTAGGGGCGGCCTGAGGAGGTGACCTGGGCTGTTGATCCACCACAGAGGCAGAGGAGAGGGCGACAACAGAGGGAAGGGTGAATCTGTGCTTGCTGGATGGGGCTCGGCCATGGAGTTAGGAGCTCGGCCATGGACCTGGACTCGGCTGATGATGAAGAGGAGAAGGGGATCCGGCATGATGTGGAGACGGGCGGCTGCTGGAGATGGCCGGCCTGGTTGGAGGAGGCGCAGCCAAAGGGGGAGATCCAGGATGTGGGGTGCGGCAGCATGAGGGGAGAGAAATTAGGTTTGTGATTAATTAGGGTTAGGTCATTAGGTTAGGATTATATATAGTAGGGTGTTATTGGGTTGAGTCTAGGCAATCGGGTTAGGATCCAATTAGGTAATTGGGTCTTGGTTTGGGTTTGGGTAACGGATTAGATAACGGGAATGGCACCGGTTTCATAATGGGTATAAGGATCAAGACAACATGAGTATAGGTAATGGGCTTGGGTCCAATAGTCATAGGATCACCAACGGGTAATCGGGAAATAGGGTGAGAGGCTAACAAGGAGAACACCACTAAGATTAGCATTAACACTAATACGAATATCAAACTAAATAAACAATTAATAGTAACACAAATAATATCAATAATAATAATTAGCAAAAGAAATGTCAATAATAAATAGTGGCAAACATAAAATTCAAATTACCATTTACTATCTGAAAATAATTTGCATACTCAACAATAATAATCAAGAGAGAATAAATTAACCTGATTAAATAAAAAAAATTAGTGAATCAAAATAAATACTTCAGAAACTGAAAATACTGTATTACTAGCTAGGGATCTTACACTCTACCCACCTTATTAAAAATTTCGTCCTCGAAATTCAAATAGGGCAGGGGATGGTAAGAAATTCCCAAAATCAAAGGAGAAGACAAACAAACTTCACATCACTTCTCGACACATCATAAATCCACCGCGCTTCCGCTGCGCTACTCTGATTCTGCTACCAGCTTCAACATGAAGTAACCACACCCAAGAGATAGAATGGAAAGAAATAGAATAGAAAGGAAGGATGAAATCAAGATGGAAATCCAAATCACTCAAAAGAAGAGTAGAGATCAAGGATATCGAAGGATCAAAGATGAGAAATTCCAAAGGAAGGATGGCCAATTCCAAATGGACTGAATATCATAATGGATAGTATATGTATATTGCAGTATAACAATAGCTTATTTTCAAGTTACCGGTAAGAGCTAGGTCTCTCTTGCGAAACAAAAGTCAAAATTTCACATCACAAGTCAAAAACCTAGGCTCTGATACCAAGAAAACCCTGTCACGCCCCGCTTCCCAAAAAACGCTGGAGCGGAGACGCGACACGAGTCGGCGACGCATATACGCAAGGAAAATACCCCACGTATACACGCTAAGCCTAAATTAACCTGAAACAAGCTATAATAAATCCCAACTGTAATGAATACTGAATACTGCAATACCACATATGAGCAACCACGCATGATATCATATGAATCAAGACTGGAATAACAACTGAACTGATATAACAAGAAACAAGAAATGATACGAAGGCTAGAAAGATAAAAGTACCAGAAAAGAATAGGGAGAAGCTCCAGCTATTCGTGAAGCGTACAGCCTCAACGAACACCTGCACATTAGAAACAAACCGTCCAATATCTGGACGTGCAAATCCAGGGTCGTCAGAACGCGACCATGGTGAGTGTGTGTAAAGGGAAAATAGCTCGTGCATAAGAACATGTGCATAAAGCAATATCAAGAACAACTGCAGATAACATATAACTGAATAGCTTGATAAACAACTGCAGATATAAGATAAATAAATATCATGACATGATAACATCTGAACTGAAGCATATCTGATATCAATATAAACAAAGATATAAGACAAGTATCACGTCTGTAAACTAACAACTAATATCAAAGTCATCTATCACAACTGTAAACTAACAACTGATGCCTGAATGTGTGACCTAGCATATGTCACTAGTCTGATTGGTTATTATTAACCTAACTAGTGTAGTACTTAGCTGTGTCCCATACCACAGCCATTTTCCCACATATCAAACAATGTTATCGTTGTTGTAACTGCCTGCCAATGTAGTGCATGTGTTTTGGAAGAGTACCGTGCATACCCCGGTACCACGGTCTACCCCCCGGCACTGAACCAGGACAAGCCGCAAGGCTCTGACAACTGAAGACCACAGCCCCACACGAAAAGACAACTAGTGTGGCGCCGTAATCCTGGCATAGCCCTGACAACTGACAACTGAATGGGTAGCCAGTACTACCCTGGTTCCCCATGGTTGGAACCCACAACTCGGTACCATAAGAATCCTCCCAAAATACACGACATGCATCATCAGGCAATTACCCCTTTTCCCGGGTTATGGTGTCTTTTATTAATAAGCATTCAATGTGACTTAATATGTAATAGTAACCAATATCTCCAACAACTGCTGATGTCAATACTAGCTGATAATCTGACAACTGGTAACTGATAACTGATATCTGACAACTGTGATATCTCACAACTATGATATCTCACAACTCTGATATCCGACAACTGTGATATCTGACAACTAATATCTGACATCTGAAATAGAATACTGGAGATATAGCTACTAACACAATAGTGCCACTAACACAATAGTGTCACAGACAACTATCCTCACTGATAACTATAACTAGTAATTGATCTCTGCCATCTCATATCAACAATGGAATACATGATCACTGATCACTACCACAATGTATCACTGACAACTCATGTAAACTCTGAACATGAACATCTTATAATCACCAACAAGTATCTCACCCATAAGTAGTAAACTGATAATTAGTATCTGGTGACTGTGAAGTACAAGATCATTAATATCAACTTGGTCACTAACACATTAGCTCAACCTCTACTAACTGAAGTAATCCAGTCTCTAACATCTTAATAAGTCCACATCAATACTCAAATGAATCATAAGGTATATCTTCGAGAACAATATGTCAACACACACCACAATCATATCTATATAGGTAACATCCTCTAAGAACATCGTAACAAGTCAACAACAATATCTGAATGAATCATCACCAATAAAAGGATATCAAGTCAACACATACGAATCATATTTAATTAGTCAACATCCTCAACAACATGTAATCTAGAATATCTACGTCTTGGTACCCATCATTAACATGTCATCTAAAAGAACCAAATGCCAACAACGTCAATCTCATCTCAAAGCAAGTCAAGCTCCAATAAACGGAATATATATTCTGGATAATTCTAACTCATCATCAATCTCTAGTACAACTTAACTAATAAAGTCATATTCAGTAACTGGTCATCATCCAATGTAAATATCATAAGTCCCAGATCAATCCAAAGTCATTACAACCAATTCATATTCCAATAGTTCTATAATCATCTTGTTCCAATACACATCGAGTAATCAGATGCAATAGTTGTTGTTCTAACATATGTCCATGATCAGGCACAGCTCTCTCTCCCTCCAACAATCTAATCTGATTCCCAAGTCTTCACAATCACCACTTCTATTAATGATCAGTCATAATATCCCAACACTCGGTATCACAACATATTCATGCATATAAGTTCTATCATGATATCTTAATACTAGGTACCATAACATATCCATGTATCTAAGTTCTATTAGATCAAGTCATTACCACCAATATCCATCTCTCGATATCATGTACATCCATCTATATCCAACACACAACTCATGGGTAAGGTCTACAATCCATAAAGAAACCATGCATAGCTGACAGGTCAACTGTAGTCGACTAGGGTCATCTATAAGTCGACTAGGGGAAGTGTAGTCGACTATAAGAAGAGGGCAAGTCGACTAGGGGAAGTGTAGTCGACTTTAAGAAGAGGGCAAGTCGACTAGGGGTGATGATTAGTCGACTTGAGGGTAAGGTATAGTCGACTAATAAGTCTATTAGTTGACTACTAAACATGTCAAGTCGACCAGCAGAATGATACAGAGAGTTCAACATATTCTGGAAGGAGGGTTAGTCGACTAGTGCCATATATTAGTCGACTAACAGGGCCATTAGTCGACTAATAAAGGGTATTAGTCGACTAATAGACCTCTATCAGCCAGAAACAGTGCATACTGATACTTGCTCTCTCACACCATAAAACATGTATGAGTATCTTCTCTCGCACACATCAACATACACAATCATTACTTTAATCTATGTACACAATAGGATCATGATTAAATCAAATATACATAAATACGGGGAATCAAAGGAAGAGGAGAATACACTCACATTGGGAATCTGCTCGTTACCGGGCGAGTCGCCGTTACGGTCGCTGTGGCGCCGCTCTTCGCTGTCGGACTGCGTAGGACGGTAGCCAGGGTACTGGGGAAGACCTGGCTGCAATCTGGAAGTCTCGCGCTCGCCGGAAGGGCCTGGAATCGCCGCTCGCCCGCTGCCTGCGCTGCTGGTCTGTCTGGATCTGCTGTGCGCGTCGCCGGGCGAGTCGCTGCCTGGTTGGGAAAGAATAGTGTGGAGTTTTTGCACAAGTATTATGTAAAAGAGGAAAGGTTTAGAGTCAACCTTAGTGCTTGATCATTCCACAAATGTATTTAATATGATTGATGTATCCTTTCCAATCTCCGTTATAGCAAAGGCTATACCGGGTCGATTCCGGGAGAGCTTGCGATGGAAGCGTTACGGTTCGTAGTGAAGCAAGAAAACGAAGTATCTTCTTTGTATTTACACAAATGCAAGAAGCATGGAAAAGGAAATGGAAGAAGTTATGGATTTGTGCATGATGGAAAAAGAATCAAAAGAACTTAAGAAAATTGTATTGCTAAGAAAGAAAGCTATTGAAGAAATCTTGGAAGAAAACTTTGGATGAGAAAGACCATGGCTAGCTAACTTTACCACTTTGCTAACTTACTAAGCTCAATGGTGATGCTTGATTGCCTTATGTTGATTCATTGGCAATAGAGATCACTTTGTTTGTTTGTTCAAGTACTTTACCGTTTGGAAGATGAGTGTTCCTTTAGGTCTTAGCTTGTAGCCTCATGTTGATTCATTGGCTCCCAAGATAGATTATCAATGATGAACTCTAGGAGTGACACTCAAGGGATGCTAAGGAAGAAGATACAACATTCAATTAACATTCAAGACATAACAACAAATTAGCTTGAAGTAAAGAAGTCGTTCTACAAGTAGCATATATTTGGTTATCCATCTCCATGTTCCATCAAGGCACTTGTTCTAGACAAGGCTCTAAATGAGGCACACATGAGTCATATGGAGTTTGAACAAGCATTTACCAAGTGAAAGCAACTCTACTTCCTTGGAAAGCAAAAGAGATTCTAACAATGCAAGTATAGAAAGTAGCAATCACCCAAAGAGATAGAAGTTAGCTAGGTAAGTTGTTAGCTAGCCATGTAAAAGAGATTTAGCTATCCATTGCACAAGAAACTAAGCAATAATTCATGATGAAATAGAAAAGCAATAGAAGTAAAGCAATAGAAATGAAATAGAAAGAAAACAAGAAAGTAAAACAACGTACTAGAGATCGTAAAGAGAAGAATGAAGCTTTGATTAATCCTTGCTTACAAGTAATGTCACCTTCTTGCTTACAAGCTCTCAAAAGCACTCTCTTTTCTCTCTTTGACAAAATCTCTAGGAGGAAGAAGAGGGAGAACTAAAACCTAAAGAGAATACCAACACTCTCTCACAAAATACAAGAATTTCCCCTAATCTCTCCTCTCTCTTCTCTGCCCCCTCGTGCAAGCCCTGGTCCTGTATTTATAGGCCTCAGAGAGAAGCATCTAGAGCCCAGGTTGTTGGAGAGAAATCTGGGCCCTAACCACCCTGTAACTGCCGCAGATACGCGGGAAAGCGCGGCAAAATCTTGGCCGTTCAGGCCAATCTTTCTGTTACAGGTCTGTTACAGGTAGTTTATCCACGTGTATCTTCTAAAAATCTGAGCTGGCGCGTGGATCTCTCTTGATTCTGGATTCAAATTTGGGCTCTCTTTTGGGCTTTGAATTAATTCCCTTTAATTATTGCTAATTAAAGAGAATTTGGGCCTTTTCTTATTTAATGTATGGACCTGCAAAAAATAGGGAGAAAAGGATTAAAGATCATATTTTTATTTACAATATGTATGGTATGGAAGTGGTAAAATATGCAAATATGTATAACAATCACACCCCCATACCTAGCTTTTGCTCGTCCTCGAGCAAAACAAGAAAAGAAAAAGAAATAAAAAGAAAATCCTAACTAGTTTATTACACCACTTTCGTAGGTGACACGATTGCACTGAGCACGTGCAACAAGCCGTTAAACCTCTAGGTTGCCCTAGAGGAGGAGTGTTGTCTCCTGAGGGTTTTCAGCGGATTGCACCCATAAAATCCATAAAGAAAAATAAAAGGGTTAGTGAAAATTTTAATCCATGTTTTAAAGATTCTCCCTTAAGTTATAGGTTTCAGGTTACTCTAAACTCGTCATTCCTCTTATAAGCGTCTATTTGGAGTTTTGTTTTCAACTTAGGTTAAGATTTTAGGGAAAAAATCAAAAACCGGATTTTGCATCAATCCTAGGATATATACATCTATAAATATGAAGGATCTTTCTTAGACTAAGTTCATTTATTTACTAATATATATAATATTTTTCTTTTTTTTCTTTTTTTTTTATATATACAATTTTTATTTATTTACATTTCCTTAGCATCCTTAGGCTTTCTAGTTTACCCTTGTAGCGAGTCTCTTACCGATGACTCCCAAACCAGATGGTCTTAGGGCACCAGATGAGAAAACATCCCTCGGGTTCGATGACTCAAGTAAACTAGGCCACGAAGGAATTTAAGGACTTAACCACCTTTAGGCGTGATCGGCAATGCTTCTTGAGGCACGGCTAACCAGCTTAGTTAGTGGCTAAGTATTTATTATTTATTTATGTACATCTTTTTTTTCTTTTATATTTTTTTATTATTATATATATATGTAAATAAAATCACAAAGTCTTTGATTAATCCTTCAATATGTTTAATGTATATATCCTAAAGAAAGAATTAAAATCTAGTAATTTTTCTAATCCTTTATTACTTAACCTAAAAATCTAACAAAACTCCGCTTTTCGACTTATAATTCGAAATCTTAGTTTAGAGCTTCCTTAATCCCTAAAGTTAAGTTTGATTCTTTAGACATGGATCAAGAATTTCCTTTTTTTTATTATTTTTTTTCTTTTTTTTATTTTTCTAAAAGAAAATAAAATCTAACAAGAAAATAGAAAATCTACAAAGAAAGGTAAAATCTAAAAAAAATAAAAACCCAAAAAGAAACTGAAAATCCTAAAAAAAAATAAAAGGCCTAAAAAGAAAATGAAAAATCCTATGTTAGCATCTACCCCCCCATACCTATCTCATGCATTGTCCCCAATGTATGCAAGATGAAATGATGCATGAAATAGGTAAAGGATAAATATACCCCCTTTGTCGCTTTGGACCAGCAGTGGTGCTAGGTCCAGCAGACTGTGAACGTCTCAAAGCTGCCTCCATACTGTCTAACCTAGAGGATTGCTCCTCTACCTTCTTTCTAAGACGAACCTGCCCCCTAAAGATTTTCTTCATGCCCTTCCAGATGGTGGACATGAAGGCTCGAGATTCAGATGGGGGGTCCTGCCTCCAAAATTGTGGCTCATCTATTGCCTCTAAGCTTTCCGCCGAAGAAGACTCCACCGGAATATCTTCGGGTTGGACAGTAGGAGTCCAAACCGCATGCAAGCAACCATTATAAGAACTGGTGGGTCTTTCTGCTATAACAAACACTCGGTCAAAGGTATCAAACACATCGGCTGGTATGAAATGTTTACACAGACGTGTAATCATGACTGGATGGGAATGCTTGGCACCCCGAGTGCGGGAGGAATTAGCAATGATCGCGTGAAAAATGGCCTTATTCAAACAAACCGTGTGTTGTCGAGTCATCAGATCATGAATAATTTGTAACACTGGTCTGTTAAAGGATGTGACATGTTCAAGCCCTAAAATGTTGCGTTGGATCCAACGTCCCACGCAGTACACATTTCTAAAGGTCGTGTTGGCTTTGAGCCCACGATCCTGCTCTATGCAACGAGCACCCATGATTGTCATGTAGTCTATCAATGGCAAAGGGTTGCTATGATGGGGGTGACTTGGGACATGAGTAATTTCCTCAAGAAGAGGAATTGTGACGACGATGTCCCCTAATGGCATATGGACTACAAATTGGTATGTCTCATAACTCACAGATGCATAATCAAGTGCATTATAGAATGTAGTGACTAGTTCAGGGCAGTAATACGCATCAGTTTCATTGATATCGTATACCAGAGAATACCAATTCCATGCACGCAAGCGATCAACAAATATGTGCCCATACCCCCCATGATCATTCAGAATTTTTGAAAAGTCTTTCTCTACAACACATTTGGAGCCATGTGTAATAATGAAAATTAAAGAAATGGATCTAGAGATGAAAGATCAAACCACCCCCGGAGTTCGTGGGGGGAAATCCAAAGGCAGATGTGCAGAAGGCACCAGAGACAGACTCTGGAAGAATGAGTACTGTAGATGCCACCAGATGAAGAAATCGACCGGCCAGAATTTTGCAGAGCTCCAGATGTGGCAGGAGAGCAGCAGATCTGCGGCTGGATTGAGGAAAATGCGGCAAAATGAGGGTTCCAGGGAAGCAGAAAATTTCTGAGAGGTCGGCTCTGGAAGGAAGAGGCAGATCTGAGAGGGATTTGCGTTTGAGGGAGGAGGGGTAGGTGAAGAGAGTATTTATAGGAGGGAAAGAAAAGAAGAGTTCCAATAATAGCCCTAGGTCAAAAGTGTATTTACAACCCTAGGAAAAGGAATAGGAAAATGAATGGAATCCTAGGGAAGATAGAATCCTAGGAATTTGAAACTCTTTTAAACACAAAATTCCCTCATTTTTTTCTTTTTTTTATATTTATTTACAAAAAATGATCCCAAAATGATATGCAGGAAAACTCGGGAAACTGTACATATGGAATGGTCACAAATAAACTGGGTCGCAAAGACCCAATTCATGAACTTCTTGTGACATGAATTCAGTGGTAAGGAATGGCTTTAAACGTTGACCGTTCACAGTGAATTTATTGCCATTATTTGGGTCAAGAATCTCGATCGCACCGTGTGGGAAGACATTTTGAACAATGAATGGCCCTGACCACCTGGTTCTCAATTTACCAGGAAAAAGGTGGAGTCGTGAATTGTACAACAGAACCTTTTGTCCAGAGACAAAAATTTTTCTGTGAATGGATCTATCATGAAAAAGTTTGGTTCTGTGTTTGGTGATCCGAGCATTGTCATATACCTCGTTTCTTAGCTCTTCTAGCTCGGATATCTGCAACTTCCTTAAAGCACCGGCTTTATCCAAATCCAAATTCAGCTGCTTTAAAGCCCACATAGCTCGGTGTTCTAACTCCACAGGCAAGTGACAAGGTTTTCAAATATAACTCGATATGGAGACATACCGAGGACAGTTTTGTAAGCGGTCCTGTATGCCCATAAAGCATCAGTGAGTTTGATGGACCAGTCTTTACGATTCTGTCCCACAGTTTTCTCCAAAATGAGTTTTATTTGTCTATTCGTGACTTCTACTTGCCCGTTGGTTTGAGGATGGTATGCCGTGGATAGTTTGTGAGAAATAGAATATTTGCGCATCAGAGCTTCAAAAGCCCGATTGCAAAAATGACTCCCATTATCACTTATTATCGCACGGGGGGCTCCGAAGCGAGAGATGATATTCTCTCGTAAAAACTTGATAACAACTTGGTTGTCATTTGTCCTTGTTGGAATTGCTTCAGCCCATTTCGAAACATAATCTACGGCTACCAAAATGTATTGGTTACCATAGGATAGAGGAAAGGGTCCCATAAAGTCGATGCCCCAGAGGTCAAAATTTCGACTTCTAAGATGGGTGTGAGGGGCATCATGTCTCTCTGTGTAATTCTACCCGTCATTTGACACCTATCACAGAGCTTGCAGAAAGTGTATGCATCTTTAAAGAGAGTGGGCCAGTAAAATCCACTCTGAAGTACTTTCTCAGCAGTTTTTCGTGGACCAAAATGTCCACCGCAAGCTAACTTGTGACAAAATGTCAAAACACTCTGATGTTCATCCTCAGGAAGGCACCTACGTATTATCTGGTCAGGACAATATTTGAATAAATACGGTTCATCCCAAAAGAAGAACCGCATTTGACGCATGAAACGGTGTTTTTCCTGACTTGACCAATGAGAAGGTATTTGCCTGGTAGCAAGGTAATTCACTATGTCAGCATACCAAGGCTCTCCACACATCACAAAAATGTGTTCGTCAGGGAAATCGTCATTAATCGGTATTCTCTCCTTAGGTGCATTTGGGATTCTAGACAAGTGATCAGCTACCACATTCTCAACGCCCTTTTTATCTTTAATCTCCAGATCAAACTCTTGCAAAAGAAGTATCCATCTAATAAGTCTTGCCTTTGCATCCTTCTTTTGCATTAAGTATTTTAGGGCGGAGTGATCAGTAAAAATTATCGTCCTGGACCCTAGCAGATATTGGCGAAATTTTCCAACGCAAAAACAACCGCTAAAAATTCCTTTTCAGTAGTTGTATAATTTAGTTGGGCATCATTCAGCGTTCTGCTAGCATAATAGATTACGTGTTGCCTAGTATCAATACGCTGCCCTAAAACAGCGCCGATAGCAAAGTCCGAGGCATCACACATAATCTCAAAAGGCTTGGTCCAATCTGGTGCAGAAATGATCGGTGCTGAGACAAGTCTACTCTTAAGCTCCTTCCATGATTTTTGACATTCTTCATCAAAGATAAAGGGTACATCCTTTCCTAAGAGATTTGTCAAAGGTCTTGCAATATTGCTAAACCCTTGAATAAATCGTCTATAGAAGCCGGCGTGCCCTAAAAATGACCTAATGTCCTTTAAGCATGTAGGTTCAGTGAGCTTTGTTATGACTTCCACTTTAGACTTGTCCACCTCAATTCCTATACGTGAAACCTTGTGCCCAAGAACGATTCCTTGCTTGACCATAAAGTGACACTTTTCCCAGTTAAGTGTCAAATTTTTCTCCATACAGCGTTTTAAAACCAGCTTTAAATGGTACAAGCATTGTTCAAAGGAATCCCCATAAATCGAAAAATCATCCATGAAAATTTCCAGAAATTTCTCCACCATGTCTGAAAAAAGACTCAGCATGCAACGTTGAAACGTTGCGGGAGCATTGCATAGGCCGAAGGGCATCCTTCGGTATGCAAATGTTCCAAAAGGACAGGTGAAGGTAGTTTTATCTTGATCCTCGGGAGCGATTGGGATTTGATTATATCCTGAATATCCATCCAGGAAACAATAGTATTCATGTCCCGCCAATCTCTCAAGCATTTGATCAATGAATGGAAGAGGAAAGTGGTCTTTACGTGTGGCAGTGTTCAACTTTCTGTAATCAATACAAACTCGAATCTTCGTTGGAAGACGTGTTTGTATCAATTCTTTATTCTCATTTTCCACCACAGTAAATCCAGCTTTCTTAGGCACAGCGTGAACTGGACTA
Organism: Agave tequilana; assembly: GCA_038442645.1. Classification (NCBI taxonomy): domain Eukaryota; kingdom Viridiplantae; phylum Streptophyta; class Magnoliopsida; order Asparagales; family Asparagaceae; genus Agave; species Agave tequilana. The sequence continues at coordinate 273,140 of JAVJIF010001913.1, read as the reverse complement.
ACCCACTGACTATCGGATATGGGATAGATAATCCCATTGTCTAATAGCTTCAAGATCTCGTCTCTAACAGCTTCCTGCATTATTGGGTTCAGTCTACGCTGTGGGTCTCGTTTTGGCTTGGCATCTTCCGTCAGATGAATCCTATGTTGAACTATGGAAGGACTAATCCCCTTAATATCAGCCATGGTCCAACCAATGGCTTCTCTATTTTCCTTTAACACAGTAAGAAGGTCCTCTTCTTGTTGTTTAGTTAGATTGGATGCAATTATTACAGGAAAGGATTCCTTCTCATCCAAGTACTTGTACTTGAGATGGTCGGGAAGAACCTTAAGATCAGAAGAAGGGACAGGCTCTATCACTGGTTGTTCATGGTGCAAGGGAAGAATAGGGATGGAATTAGTGGTCCTTTCAACATTTGATTCAACAATCTGATCAAGGTTGAAGTCATCAGACTCCAACTCAAATTCCTCTTCAGACTCATACTCAACCTCCTCAACATGTTCACTAGTTAAACCCTCGATCAAGTTCACTTCGAAAGAATCATTGTCCAGATCCCTAGGCTGCTTCCCCAGATGGAAGACATTCACCTCCTTTGTCATATCTCCGAAAGTTAGCCGCATTGAGCCATTTCTGCAGTTGATGATCGCATTTGCGGTGGCTAAGAAAGGACGTCCGAGAATGACAGGTGTTTGTGCTCTGTGATTTTGTACGGGTTGTGTTTCTAGAACGACAAAGTCTACGGGGTAAATGAATTCCCCGACCCGTATTAAAACATCTGTAATCTCCCCCTTGGGAATCTTTACAGAGCGGTCAGCCAACTGTATCGTCATTTGGGTCGGACGAAGGTTGCCTAACCCTAATTGCTGATACACGGAAAAGGGGAGAAGATTGATGCTCGCGCCCAAGTCAAGCAAAGCCCTATTTATGGTGGTCTGCCCTATGATGCAAGAAATGGTTGGGCTCCCTGGATCTTTGTATTTCACAGGGATCGGACCATTGAGCAGTTCACTAATGTTGGAAGCCAAAAAGACTTTTTTAGGGACATTTGCTTTTCTCTTCTTTGTGCACATTTCTTTTAAAAATTTTGCATAAGAAGGAACTTGTTGTATGGCATCAAGGAGAGGGACATTGATTTGAACTTGGTTGAATATCTCTCTTATCTTCTCCATGTGAGCATTCATCTTATGATTTGTAAGCCTATTTGGGAAGGGAACAACAGGCTTATATATTTGCTCATCAACTTTTTCTTTTCCTTTTGACTGGGAAGTGGATGGTTGTGTGCTTGAAGAAGGATTGTCTTGAATGGGTTGGATTGGAACAGAAGGTAGTGGTATTGGCACAGATTTGGGTGGCTGATTTGAAACCTTATTATCTACATGCTTTCCAGACCTAAGGATTTGAATAGCTTGGCATTGGCTGGGGCTCAAATCTTCAACTTCGTGCAGGGGAAAATGGGTTTTGGGATTTGGCACAGGTTGGCTAGGTAGCATTCCTTTTTGTCTTTCAGTCAGAGAATTAGCCAACTGCCCTATCTGGATTTGCAATTTGTTCATGTCCTGCTGCTGATTGTTCATCATTGAAGCTTGGGTCTTAGATAAGGTCTCTATCATTTTCTCCAAATCAGAAATTCTCTTGTCTGAAGGGTTTGGTGGTGGATGATGCTGATACTGGGGCTGAAAATTTGCTTGGTAAGGCACAGGATTTTGATATGACTGGAATCTTGGTGGACTTTGGTATGAATGGACATTTGGTGGGTTCTGGTGGTAAGTCGGTGGATGAGACTGAGCAGGGTATTGTTGTGGAAATGGTTGCCTCGGCTGCTCAGGACCAGACTGACTCCAAGAAAAGTTTGGATGGTTTCTCCACCCCGGATTATATGTCTTGGAGTAAGGATTGTAAGTGGGTCTGGTGTATGCGGCATTCGTACTCTCCTGAAACATTTGAGTTTGATATACTGGACACTCCTCAAACAGATGATTCAGATCATGGCAATAGGTACAACCCGGGTTTACCACAGATGATGGGTTGACCTGATTAACAGTAGAATTTTCCCTAGACTCTAGCAACTCAATCCTCTTCATCAATTGTGTGATTTTAGCTTCTGCAGCTATCGAGGATCCTATGGAGTGTAAACCAGTTCTGGAAGTTGTGGGTGTGGGTTTCTCAGTACATGACTCCCACTGGACTGTCTTTTCAGCTAAAGCCTCAAAAAGATCCCAACCCTGATCTTCATCCTTCTTTAAGAATTCTCCTTGGCACATAGTTTCAAGGAGTGTCTTAGTCTGATAATCAAGCCCATCATAGATAATTTGGCACTGGCGCCATTTTTCTATACCGTGATGGGGACACAGGGCTATTAGGTCTTTAAAACGCTCAAAGTACTTCCAGAATGGTTCATTGGCTTCTTGTTTGAATTGCATTATATTTTTCCTCATAAGGGCTGTCTTATGGATAGGATAAAACTTTTTAAGAAAGACCTTAACAAAATCATCCCATGAAGAAATTGAGCTGACAGGGAGATTATAAAGCCACTTCTTAGCAATATCCTTAAGTGCGAAAGGTATAAACCTAAGTCTGACAGCGTCCTCGGTCAACTGGGAAATTCTCATCATAAGGCATACTTCTTCAAACTCTCGAATGAAGAAGTACGCATCCTCAGATTCTAGGCCATGGAATCGTGGAAGAGTGTTTATGAACTGCGGCTTTAACTCAAAGTTATTTCCATTTGTGGTTGGGAGGAGAATGCACGATGGAAGTGATGTGCGGATCGGGTAGAACTTGTCTTGCAACGACACGTTGTTGGTCATGACTGGGATTGTGTCAAGTGGTGGTGTATGTGCTAGTGTAGAAATTCTCACAAGCCTAGCAGAATTCGGATCTCGATACCACTCTTGCATACAAATTACACAATCAACGTGCACCGATCACACAGCGAAAAATGAAAAATAACAAACAAGAAAAAAGAAAATCAATCCAAGCTATCTAGGGTTCCTGGACCTAGACGACTCCTAACTGATTAGATCGTCCACAGGAGGTTTAGTGTAGACTCTGACTATAAGCAAATCAGCCAGGGAAGGGCAAGGTTGGTGGGAGGTTTTCCGTCAGAGACGTTCCTTAATTAAGTAACCAGCAACCTTCGGGCTTTCGGCCCTCAATCCCTTTCCTAGACACTGATTTTACAAAAGTCAATTTCCAACACTTTTCCCCTTAGGATAATCTCCTAAGTGAGTCCGGATGTCCCTAGGGCCAACGTCTAGCAGTTTTTATGTAGAAGCTTAGGATTGTGAGTGCTTGGGATGGTGGTTTTGGGCTAAGGAAGGGGTGATAAAATCCCCACCTTATCTTTTTTATGGGTAATGCCCTTAGAATTGATTTGTGCAAGTGTACGATGTAAACAAACAAGGTTCACTCAAAGCGTAATTAAATCAAACAAAGAGTGAGTCCTAGTCAATATGCAATGCGTACGTACCTTGTCTCCAGCACTCTTCAACAGTAAAAGTAAAGGAATTGAAAGACACGTGCCTAGAGATGCAAATGTCTAAACAATTTTTAACTTTGCAACAAATTTTTTACTGTTGATTATTAGCAGATATAAGGTGAAGCATACAAGATTAATTATTGCAGCAGCTGTATTTTGCAGAGCAAGCAACCCTGCAGAAATTAGGTCAGTAGTTAACTCCTCCTTGCCGCAATTCTGCGGCAAATGCCGTGAATCTGCGGCAATTCAGAGGACTTCTGGTTTCTGCTTTCGAGAGCAGAAGCCCAGAGCCACTTATATGTCACTGCAATGCAAATTTTGCTGTTTTCTTCACCTGTAACCTGCAACAGAGAAGAGAATTCGTTTAGTTCTTCACTTTAAACCAAAAACCGTTGCTCTCCCGGCAACGGCGCCAAAAATTTGATTGGGAAAGAATAGTGTGGAGTTTTTGCACAAGTATTATGTAAAAGAGGAAAGGTTTAGAGTCAACCTTAGTGCTTGATCATTCCACAAATGTATTTAATATGATTAATGTATCCTTTCCAATCTCCGTTATAGCAAAGGCTATACCGGGTCGATTCTCCGGGAGAGCTTGCGATGGAAGCGTTAGGTTCGTAGTGAAGCAAGAAAACGAAGTATCTTCTTTGTATTTACACAAATGCAAGAAGCATGGAAAAGGAAATGGAAGAAGTTGTGGATTTGTGCATGATGGAAAAAGAATCAAAAGAACTTAAGAAAATTGTATTGCTAAGAAAGAAAGCTATTGAAGAAATCTTGGAAGAAAACTTTGGATGAGAAAGACCATGGCTAGCTAACTTTACCACTTCGCTAACTTACTAAGCTCAATGGTGATGCTTGATTGCCTCATGTTGATTCATTGGCAATAGAGATCACTTTGCTTGTTTGTTCAAGTACTTTACCGTTTGGAAGATGAGTGTTCCTTTAGGTCTTAGCTTGTAGCCTCATGTTGATTCATTGGCTCCCAAGATAGATTATCAATGATGAACTCTAGGAGTGACACTCAAGGGATGCTAAGGAAGAAGATACAACATTCAATTAACATTCAAGACATAACAACAAATTAGCTTGAAGTAAAGAAGTCGTTCTACAAGTAGCATATATTTGGTTATCCATCTCCATGTTCCATCAAGGCACTTGTTCTAGACAAGGCTCTAAATGAGGCACACATGAGTCATATGGAGTTTGAACAAGCATTTACCAAGTGAAAGCAACTCTACTTCCTTGGAAAGCAAAAGAGATTCTAACAATGCAAGTATAGAAAGTAGCAATCACCCAAAGAGATAGAAGTTAGCTAGGTAAGTTGTTAGCTAGCCATGTAAAAGAGATTTAGCTATCCATTGCACAAGAAACTAAGCAACAATTCATGATGAAAATAGAAAAGCAATAGAAGTAAAGCAATAGAAATGAAATAGAAAGAAAGCAAGAAAGTAAAACAACGTACTAGAGATCGTAAAGAGAAGAATGAAGCTTTGATTAATCCTTGCTTACAAGTAATGTCACCTCCTTGCTTACAAGCTCTCAAAAGCACTCTCTTTTCTCTCTTTGACAAAATCTCTAGGAGGAAGAAGAGGGAGAACTAAAACCTAAAGAGAATACCAACACTCTCTCACAAAATACAAGAATTTCCCCTAATCTCTCCTCTCTCTTCTCTGCGCGCTCGTGCAAGCCCTGGTCCTGTATTTATAGGCCTCAGAGAGAAGCATCTAGAGCCCAGGTTGTTGGAGAGAAATCTGGGCCCTAACCACCCTGTAACTGCCGCAGATACGCGGGAAAGCGCGGCAAAATCTTGGCCGTTCAGGCCAATCTTTCTGTTACAGGTCTGTTACAGGTAGTTTATCCACGTGTATCTTCTAGAAATCTGAGCTGGCGCGTGGATCTCTCTTGATTCTGGATTCAAATTTGGGCTCTCTTTTGGGCTTTGAATTAATTCCCTTTAATTATTGCTAATTAAAGAGAATTTGGGCCTTTTCTTATTTAATATATGGACCTGCAAAAAATAGAGAGAAAAGGATTAAAGATCATTTTTTTATTTACAATATGCATGGTATGGAAGCGGTAAAATATGCAAATATGTATAACAATCAGCCGTCCCCATCACACCAGAGCCAGTTGCAGGAGTCTGAGCCCCCGCTCCCACCTCGAAGCGAGGACTCTCGGCATCTGAGGCCTCGCTATCTTCCACAGCAACGAACTCCTCTATACCTGGGGTGCGAACCCTTTTGCCGTCCCTTTTCTCAGAAGCCTTCCGTCTCAGCCGCTGAGAAATTAACTTCACACCAGAACTGTTGACCTTGATTCGAGAGGTGTGGAGTTGAAAGTGGCATACCACTGACAGAAGCACAGGGTCATTAGAAGATTGGGACTCTTCAACGGCGTACGCAGCCGCGCCCCAGTACCGCCTGAAGTAAAGAATCGCCAGGCACGGGCCCCATCAATAAGCTCCCCATGAAAGCCAGATTGAGATTCGGGTTGCCTACGTACAATTGGTCATATCCAAACTGTCGGGCAAACCGACTTGGGACGTAAGGCTCCAAGTAGCAGCTATCCCCGCTCCGGTATAATAGATGTGAAGGCCGGATACTGACCAGCCACTCAAAAACTCCCCGGCTCAGGGACGAATGCCCCTCCCCCGCATCTTTGAACTCTTCCCCATAGCCTGCACCCCGAATACGGGAAAAACAGCGGAAGAGACTATAGACGTCATATCGACGTACTAATTTACGGGCCTCAGCCACGTAAGTCTTCTGCCATGAGCATCCTTCGAATCGGCGGAGGAGCGCCATTCGAACATCTTGCGGGGGGTCCTCTCTAGCTTCAATTAAAGAAGGACAATGCAGGGCGAACCACGCCATCAAGTAAGTATATGGCAGACCTATTCTGGGGTTAGGTCCGTCGCGGGGCGAAATAGTCCCCTTTCCACGCTTCGTCGTTGGTGGCCTGCAAAAAGCCTCCGTCAATGCACGAAGGCCTCTTTGGATGCAGCACACCATGGCCGGGAGAAGACCCAGACAGCGACCATGAACCAAACGAACAGCGGGCAGTAAAACATTCGGATGAACGATGTCACCCGAAGAAGATGGCACTACGCATTTCTTCAGCCAGACGGTTAAGAAACCGGCCAGCAGTCCCGAGAAATAGGCTGACGAGCCTGATGATGGAAGCTCCGAAGGACATCACCCTTCTCATAGGGACCATCGTCTTCAGTTATGACAAGATCCCTTTGAAGGTGCATCTGCATCTGTTCAAAGATATCCCCATCAGCAACTCCGCAATGTGCTGCCTCAGGAGCATTCCTCATATCCGGGAACAAGTAATTCCCCCAGCTCTTCAGTTACAGGAAGTGCCCTTGCTGCCACCATGGATGCCAGAACAAATGTACAAGTGGCACATTAACTCCCGGTAAGTCTCGAACAAGGCAGGCTCCTGCTTCTCCTGAAGAGCCAACTCCGCCTCGCACGGAAGTATTCTTCATATGGGAGAGACCCAAAAGGCAGAGCAGAGACTTCCCACATCTCATGCAAGGCCATACCCAACTCACCGACAGGGTGAAGAAAGTCCCTGAAACTGGGCAATACAATTCAAAGATGGCGTAGAAGCACGCCACGTTCATCTTATACTGTAGCAGGTCGCCCTGACGGCCTCATAGAGGTTCAGCCTCTCCAAATCCTCCTCGAAATGAGCAAGGATGTAGGTAGTCAAATCCGCCCACCACGTCTTCAGAGGGTGAATCCAACCTGGAGCCCTGAAATCAGTGGCCGGGTAGTTTCCATTAACCTTGAAGAATTGGTTGCCAAAGGTCAACGCCACTGCAGGATTTTCTCCCACTGGGATGTCTCGTGACACATTCCCAGGATGTAGACCCATTATGCAACGAGGAGGCCCTGCTCTTGCATAATCAGGGGACTGAACCATCAATCTCCCTATATGGACGGAGTCGGTATTTCGGCTCACATCCCATGCCATCTTCCGAGCCTGTGTCGCACACTGGAAGGAAGACAGAGAGAAATGCCGCTTGTTGGATGGAAGGTAAAACTTCTCATTGTCCAACTGGAAGATCCATTGCCCTTCTCCTGCATGTAGTTGGTGATCAGGATCTGGCGCGGCGTCCCCAAACATGAAGTCAGGCTTCCTATAAGTCTGACGGTCAATGTCTTCAAGAGGAGCTGTGGTCAGGATACTCCTCGTGGTATATTGATCACCACTATGAATGAGCGTGTCCCCGAACGATGGAGCTTCGCTCGCTAAACAGAGAGGCATGCCCTTGAAATTGCAGGCTGATGTTGCCATCCGCTCCTCTGGTCATCCCGAATAGGTTGTTTACTAGCCAAGAACAAGACGAACTTTGATTAGTTCACTAGCCAAGTGAACATGAAGATATAAATTTCACCAAGGCATAGTCTCGCCCGTGAGCAAAGCCAGCAAGGCGATAGCTTCAACAAAGCTTAATCTCGTGGATAAGTCTGCATTTTGCAGAAAATGCCTAAGCATTAACTTCGCTTAAGCAGAAAATGTTATAGCCCTAAGGGCTAACTTCGTCAAAAGGGCATTATGGTCATTAATTCTTTACGGTCACGATTGAAGGGACAGATCCGTATCCTGTTGTTCAACAGGATGAAAACAGCCCAAGTGATAGCTTCGCACGAAAGCTTAAAGAAGAACTGTTCAGTTCTTAGATCCCCATCCAAGAGAATAAGGGAAATTCAGGAAATAGATTCCATAACAATAACAGATCATGCTCGATCGTTCTCGATTCATCCAAAGATAGCCAAATATCGGCTCTAATCAAAAGGGGAAGTCCCTTACCGGCGACTGGTCGCTCGATGACCGGAGGAGGAGAAGGACCCTCCGCTGCAGAAGTTGCTACTTCTTTCCCCGCTCGTCTCTTGGGCGCCATTGAAGAGCTACGGAAGCTTTCAAACTTTTTGAATGGAGAGGAAAGAGGAAGAAGAAGAATCAAAGGTCTTTAAAAATTTCAAGAAAAAAAGATCTGTTCTTTCTCAGCCCGATCGGGCTTTTATAGGCCAATCAGCGCCTGAAACGACGCCTCGAAAAGTGTATAGGCTGTCGTTTCAAATTAATTCAAAACACCGCCTAAAGCGCCTTCCCAAGAAGTGCTGATTCAGCCACTAAGGCTTAACTTCGCCAATGAGCCAAAGTGCAGACTTCGCACAAGTTCATCAAGAACTTCGCCAAAAAGATTGCCTTAGCCCACTAAAGGCACAGTTCGCCGACATGCCATTTTCGCGCGAAGCTCATTCAAAAAAGGACCCTGTCCTTAACTCTGCACAGAGTTTAGCCCCGCTATGGCCAAATTCTCAATGAAGACAGGCAAAAATCAGATGAGCAGAAAATGAACTTTCATTGATTTAAGAGGAAAGATACATTGATACTACATCAAAGTTGTATTTCATACAACAGATTCAGTTGCTCAGCAGATCATTTGCGCAAAAGGCATACAAGTGGTTTTATCTGCTTCCAAACCAGACCAACTAGACACGAAAGGCCTTCCTCCTGCACAAGGCCGTAACTAGTTGTGCCACGAGGACAGGGCCATAATTTTTCACATAATGGCAGATTTTGCCACCAGGAAGCTGGATCACCTTTGATGAAAATTGGCAATGAACTTATCACCGCCAACACGATAGATCACCTATAATGGGAATTGGCAGTGATGTCAGTGATCTCACAGGTGTGACATCCGCCTTCCCGAAGTGGATCATCTCGGATAAGCGGCTACCAGCCTCACCTCAGAACGAATCATCTCGGATAAAAGGCTGCCAATAGCCTCTGGGACACACATCAGCTGGCCCAAGTTGTTCCTCCTGCTTAAAAGTAAAGCTTCAACCGGGGAAGCATAAGGCAACTTTTCGGTCTCTTTCATCAAGACACAAGATCGACGAACATAGCTCACTGCAATGCAAAATTGGAGCAGATTAGCAGTTAAACACAGAAGACACTGCAAAAACACTAAGTCAGATTCTTTGGGACGAAGCAATCCGATTTCAGTTAAAGCAGAGGATAACTCTCGCTTGCACAGCAGTGATGGGCTAGCTCAGCAAACGCCAAGTCCTAGCCTCGCCTATATGGCTAAGCCGGACTGATCCTGGGGGACACAGTCCTAGCCCCACCTATATGGCAAGACTGGCTCAACCTTGAAGAAACTAAGTCCCAAGTTCTTCCTGTGCAGCAGACTTAACATGCAATGATCATTCTGTGATCAAGTCAGAATGATAGCTTCGTTGGGGAAGCTATGCTGAAACCTTCTCTGCAGACCAGTCAATTGCAAGATGAAGAATAAGGGAAACTAGTCCCTGAAGCAGCTGTTAAAACTGAATTAAGGGAGATGAATTTCCTAAAATCGGTGAAGTCATTGAATGATCAAGACTTACCGGTCCTTTGCCGGATAATGACCAGAGTGGGCATTCCTACTAATTCATAGATCTGAGTATCTCTCTCTCAACCAAGAGAAGAGAAGAAGAGCAGATCACTTCTCTTCAGAGGACCTCAAGTGTCCTATTTATAGTCCCCATGGCCTGAGCGCTGCCGCCTCAAGCGTGGAAGCATGAGCGCATTTAAGGCATTTACTGCGCCTTGAGAAAAGGGACGGTTTCCCTTGGAACCGTGCAAAGGGAGAAACGTCTCCCTCATAAAGGCACTCATTGTTCCTTGAAGAAAGGGAATATCCTCCCTTGGAAACGTGCAAATCGGAGAATATCTCCCTCGATCAGCACGAAGAAAGAGTAATCCTCCTCGTAACTGGCCCATGGCAGTTGGCCTCGGGAAAGCGACAGATGTTCCAGAGCGAACCTACCTAGCCGCGAAGCTACCCAGACGCGAATCTACATGATTCCTCAGCGAATCTACATCCCAAAGCAAGATTCAAAGCGAAGCTGAATTCAACCATCATGGCGACGTTCATACTCCACACACCACCGATCAAAGCAGTTCAAAGTATTTCAAAGTCTGAGCCATTGCAGACTTCTGAAAACTTTGAAGGGGGTCTTGTTGATACTTAAAAAAAGACAAGATTCTTATTGGTCCGAACAAAGTCTAAACTTGTTGACATTTACAAAAGACAAGTGACAGACAAGCTGAAGACCAGTTTTCACCCATCTCCGAGGGACAAGGAAGCAACTTGGACTCCACTGATCCAGCAAGCAGACAGTGAACCCGGATTGTTTCTAAACAGACCTCAGCAGGTCTAAAGGTGCTAGCACTTAGCATCACACGAGCCCAAAGGGATAGCCTCGCTTGAGAGGCTAATATCACTTGACTTCGCCTCGAAGCCATCCAAAGCCTCGCCAGGAAGATAACTCGCAACTTTGCCACAGAGGACTTCCAGCTCCGCCAAAGGGTTTCTTTCGGACTTCGCCAGAAGCCGCCTCTAGCTCCGCTACGAGCTCAATGCGGGCAACTCTCCGCTGTTGGTCTGCTATGGTCAACCTTTGACCAATCAAATCTCCAGATGAGATCAGATCTAATCAGATCAAATCCAATTAAGATCAAATCAGAGATCAAATTTGGCAGTTGATTGCCACAGTCTCTTGACTCTCCTAAAACGAGTAAGAAGATCAGGGAAAATCCTCCAACGATATGGAAAGGATCAAGAAGATCAACTGACCTGCCAATTCTAGCTTCACAGAAGCTGATCTTAGCCTCGCAGCAAGGCTACTTTCCAGATTCAAATAGATTTGATCCAATCTGTTTCTATATTTTCAAGGGACCATTATACCCTTTCTCTCCCTATAAATAGCCCGCCAGGGGCACAAGAGAGGAGACCGGCTCCAGAGGCAGAAGACCACGTACATGCGCAAGGACTTCTTCGAAGAGCTTTTCTGAGGCGATACGCAGGAGAGAAGACTCCGCAAGCAGAGGCTTCTTCACAACGCACCGTGCGTTCTCGAATTCAGAGATCTTTTAAAGAATCGCTTTCTCTATCCAGGGTGTTGATACCCTAACATCGTCCTTCTTCTCAAGGAATCTCCGGAACCAGGCGAGAAGGAATTCCTAATTGAAGGCGATTTTGAGAAGCAGTAAGAGGGTTCTACCAACCTTCTATTCTCTGATTCCCGGAACCAGGCGAGAAGGGAATCTCATCACTCGCATCGTCAAAGGGACAAAGTGGTCGCGCGCTGACCGGACTCCTATCGGCACACTTCTCTAGAATCTCTGAGGAGATCTACTTGTAATCTTTTTAAGAATACTTGTAATTTAGCTCCTCAAACTCTTTTTATTGTAAGTTTTCCCCTTTGCAAACATAATGGAAAACAACGAGCTTTTCATTGATTTCATAAAACCACACGTTTTAAGAGTGCTAGTTCCGCCCCCATAAAATAATTAAGCTGGTTAGCTGTGCCTTAAGAAGCATGGCCAGTCACGCCTAAAGGTGGTTAAGTCCTTAGTATTCGTGGCCTAGTTTACTCGAGTCCTTGAACCTTAGGGATGTATCTTCATCTGGTGCCCTAAGACCGACTGGTTTGGGAGTCATTGGTAAGAGGCTCGTTACATGGATAAATTAGAAAGCCTAAGGAAGCTAAGGAGGTGTAAATAAATAAATAAATATATATATATATATATATATATATCTATATTGTATATATTAGTAAATAAATGAACTTTAGTCTAAGAAAAATTCTTCATATTTATAGATGTATATATAATAGGTTTGATGCAAAATCCGGTCTTCGCTCTATTCCTTAAAAACTTAACCTAAGTTGAAGACAAAACTCTAAATAGACACTTATAAAAAGAATGATGAGTTTAGGGTAACCTGAAACCTATAGATCAAATAAGTTCTTGAAAAATATGGATCAAAAATTTTCACTAACATTTTTTTTCCTTTATGGATTTTGTGGGTGCAATCCGCTGAAAACCCTCAGGAGACAACACTCCTTCTCTAGGGTAACCTAGAGGTTTAACGGCTTGTTGCACGTGCTCAGTGCAATCGTGTCACCTACGAAAGTGGTTCAATAATTTAGCTAGGATTTTTTCTCTTTTTCTTTTTGCTCGGGGACGAGCAAAAGCTAGGTATGGGGGTGTGATTGTAGTTCATTTTTGCATCATTTTCCACTTCCATATCATGCTTTATGTAATAAAAATAAAGTTTTAATTTTTCAGTATTATATTATTAGGTCAATTAGGTATAAATATGAAGGCATAGGTATTAAGGAGGATAATTAAAGAAGCCCAAAGGAACAAGGTATTAATGGGATTAATTAAAGAGCCAAAAGGAAAAGCCCAAAAGAAGCCCAGGTCTGGAGTCGTCCACGAATATCCCCAACATTCTAGAAGATCCAGCGTGGCATACGGGCTGTAACAGAATGGCAACAGAAATCGTTGGCGCAACGGCCAAGATTCTGCCGCGGAAACGCGGCTCTGGCCGCGGATCCGCGGCAAGCATCTGGCCGTTGAGCCAGCGTTTGATCCCACGGCCGAGATTTGAGGGCCTCATCCTCTGGAGCCTATAAATAGACCTCTAGGGTCTCTGCGAAAAAGAGAGGAGAGAATAGGAGAGAAGAGCTTGTATTTTTGAGAGAATTGTAGGGATTTTCTCTAGCTTTCTTTAGTGCTCTTGTAATCTTCTTTCTCCTTCTAAAATTCTGCAAAGAGAGAGAGAGAGAGTGTGAGATCTTGTAATTGAAGTGGTGACAACTTGAATGCAAGGATTGATCCATCTATCTTCTCATCTTTACTAATTCTAGTGCTTTACTTTCTTGTGCTTTACTTTCTTCAAGCTTTAATTACCATTGTATTTTCTTCTACCATGAATTGCTGTGTTCTTTTCATTTCAATGTCTAGCTAACTCTCTAACATGACTAGGTAACCACTAACTTTGCTAACTTCTAACTCTTGGGTGATTGCTAACTCAAGTGATTCATTGGATGCTTTATTGTGATCTTGTAATTTCAAGTCTATATTATCCCCAATGAAGATGAGTTACTTTAATTCTTGGCAAATGTTTGTTTTCATTCTATATGATTCATGTGAGCCTTGTCTTTAGAACAAGTGCCTTGATGGAACATAGAGATGGAGCACCTAACTATGCTATTTGTTGTACAATTTTGTTACTTCAATGCTAGCTCGAGTATGGCTTTGAATGACTAATGAATCTTGTATCTTCTTCCTTAGCATTACCTTGAGTGACACTCCTTGATTCCACCATTGAAAATCTATCTCGGGAGCCGATGAATCAATGAGGCTACAAGTCAAGCCGAGAAGATCACTCATCCTCTACATCGGAAAGTATTTGACCAAACAAGCAAGACAAACCTTTGCCGATGAATCAACATGAGGCATGCATCACCCTATGAGATTAGTAAGTTAGTAAATTAGAAGGGTTAGCTAGTCATGATTTCTTCTCTCTAAAAGTCTTTTCAAGGTTTTCCTTCTCAAAGTTTTCTTTTCAAGCTAGTAAAGTTTTCCAAGTTCATTTTACTTTCTTTTCCATCCCTTTTCTTTCATGCAACAAAATCCACAACGAATTTTCCCCCTCTTTTTCATGTCATTTTGTTTTTCTTGAACATAGAAGAACTCTCGTTTTCTTTCTTCATAACTCAATTTCCAAACCGTAAAGCTTCCATCGCAAGCTCTCCCTGAGGATTGACCCGTAATAGCTTATACTGCTACGGTGATTCGGAAGGAGTAAAGAAAAATTGTGAATACATTTTGGAGTTTTTAGGGATCACATAAGAGCATCGAAGTTGATTCTAAACCCTCTCTCTCTGAATATTAGTACACTCCTGCCTTTCGAACATCGACTAGCAGAGTTTATAAGTCGACTATAACTTGTATTAGTTGACGAGTAATACTAATAAGTCGACTAACGTTGATAAATAGAAAGTTAATATCTTTTCGGGACAATACTTAGTCGACTATAAGACTTTTATAAGTCGACTAGACAAGGTATTAGTCGACTATAAGAGGGGTCAAGTTGACTAATAGGAAGGGTCAAGTCTGCTAATAGGAAGGGTCAAGTCTGCTAATAGGTGGTCAAGTCTACTAATAGGAAGGGTCAAGCCTACTACTAATAGACTAATGATGTTTGTATGTGTTTCAAGGCTTTTAACATACTATTAACCATTACAATACACATCAATAGCAACTCTCTTTGAGAAGTCTTGAACATGTAGAACTCTTGAATAGGCTTGTAAGATAGAGCTCCATTGATATGTCTTCACAAATGTATCATCAAAAGCAAGTTCCAACATTCTCCCCCTTTTTGATGATGACACTTTGTGTGCACGAATACTTCCCCTGCAGAAAATATGTTATATGTTCTCCCCCTACAGAAAATATGTTCTCTCCCTGCAGAAAAGAAGTTATAACAGATATAGAATAACATGTGTTCTCCCCCTGTAAAAAATATATTATAACAAATATATATAATAAATGTTCTGAAAATATTTTTCTTATCAAACTTCTTATATGGTACCTGAAAGATAAACATTAGAATGGTACCAATCATTATAAGATCAGAGCATCGACCTTTAGGAGTCCAAATCCAATTTGAATTTGGTTTTCATCTGTTAGTATACACATAATTGCATGAATTACATATATCATGTATGTATGATGCAATATAAGTATTTTTATCAATAATGCTTAAGTTTTTAGGAATCCATATGAACTTGTTCTTAATTCTTTTTGAAATAATATCAGTATTTCTTTTCGCAAAAGAATTATATGGATTACTAACATATGTAGATTTTTCAAAAAATCCAAGACCATAATGATTATGTGACATCTTTTGATATGATAATAAATCATTTAACTTTTCATTTCCTTGATTAAATTTAGTCACATTTTTCAGAATCTCCTCATATTTCATTTTGAAAATTGATATGTCTTTATCTAAACATAAATTCTTTCATTTAAAGACATAATTTCTCTTTTTAATAAAACATTATTTTGTAATAAATTCTCATTATCCTTTTTTTATGATGATATCATTTTTTCAAAATCATCTTTTTGAGAATTTATAGAAGAAATTTGAGAAGCATAACAAGAATTTCCTTTGAAAAGATTTTCATTTTCCTTTGTCAAAACTTTATTCTTTATCTTTTCATTCTTAAGATCATTGTATAATTCATGGAATGCATCTAAAAGTTCAGAAAATTATACCTCATCTTCTTCTTGAGTCATGTAACAGATGTTGGCATGTTCAGTAGTTTCTTCTTCATCAGAGGAAGAGGAATCACTATTTTCCCATGATGCTTGGTAGTCTTTCTTCTTTCTGAACTTTTTGCACTTGAATTTACCTTTGTTTTTGAGCAATGGGAAATCCTTCTTCATATGGCCTATTTTATTACAATTAAAACATTTAAACTTTCCTTGCTTTAAGAACTTTCTGAATTTTCTTGAAAGTATTGCCATCTCCTCTTCATCATTATCTGAATTGTCCGTGTCTGAGGATGCATGGAAGGCAAGTTCTTTCTTCTTTGAGAGAGATTGTTGTTCATCCTTCTTTCTGTCTTCGAGTTGCACTTCATATGCCATTAGATTACAAATAAGATTTTCTAATGACATTGTTGAGAGATCATTCACTTCTTCGATTGTAGTTGTCTTCTTCTCCCAATCTAAAGTGAGTGCATGAAGGATCTTGAGAACTTTTTCGACTTGCGTGTATTCCTTTCCAAGGGATGCTAACGAATTGGTTATGTCGGTGAACCTTGTAACCATTTCTGAGATGGTTTCATTCTCCTTCATATTGAAAAGTTCAAACCTGTGGACAAGAATAAAAATTTTAGATTCCTTAACCTTATTTGTGCCTTCATCTGTTACCTATAGAGTGTGCCATATTTGATTTGCAGAAGTGGCTATTGACACACGGTTGAATTCTTCTTTAGTTAAGGCACAGAATAATGCATTCAGCGCTTTGGCATCAAGGTTCGCATTCTTCTTTTGATCATCACTCCATGCGGTATAGTTGGTTGTTGGCTTGGTGTACGATGCTTCTACTATGTTCCATAGTTCGTAGTTGAGCGATTACAAGTAGATCTTCATTCTACACTTCCAATAGTTGTAGTTGGATCCGTCAAATAACGGTGGACGTTGTGTAGAATGCCCTTCTTTAAATTGTGACGAAGGAAACTCCGTTGCCATCCTTGTATTGTTGTTGACTGGGTATGCAGGGCTTGTATGACGGGCCGGGCTCTGATACCAATTGTTGGTCCCGAGATGATGCCAATTGTAGGATCTAGAATATACGTCAACACTCAAACAAAGATATTAGCGTTACAGAAATAAAGAACTTGCAATAAAAGAAAATTAAATCTCAGAAAGTAAAACAAACGCAAACACGAGAGATTTATCCTGGTTCGGTCCTCGTGACCTACATCCAGTCCCCAAGTCACCTGCTTGAGATTTTCCTTTATCCTTTGACTTTGTACACCCAAAATCAACACCTTGCACACCACTTGACAAATCCCCTTTACCAAATGTGTACAACTCTTCTTACAACCAAGAAGACCACAACACCTTGTACAAACTCTCTTCAACCCAAAGACGCTCTTGTACAATACTCCTCTTTGAGTGATTACAAATGATCCTATAAGCCTTGAATTTGTATGTGATCGTGGACAAGGGCTCTTATTGGTAGACTCTCAGAAATCTTCACTACAGAGTAGGAATTTGAATAAAGAACTGAAAGTGAAAATAATTTTTTAAAAAACAGATTTTTCAACAGAGTTTTTGGGCAGAAAACTATTGATTTGAATTGGTGTTTTTAGCCTAGAACAACATATCTATTTATAGCTGAAATCTATAGTCAGTTAGGGTAGTTATCAGGCCAATTTTGAATATTGAAACGTTGGATAACGTTGGATAAAATACTAGAAAACAGAAACTGTTCAACAGTCAGAAACTGCCATTAGTCGACTAGGGGTAGGGGGTTAGTCGACTAGGGTAGGCAATTTAGGCTGGGTTAGTCGACTAATAAAGGGGCCAAGTCGACTAGGGCATGATTGAAACAAAAGACAAGTTTCTGAAAACTGAAACTAGTCGACTAGCAGAGTCTATAAGTCGACTATAACTTGTATTAGTCGACGAGTAATACTGCTAAGTCGACTAATGCTGATAAACAGAAAGTTGATATCTTTTCAGGACAATACTTAGTCGACTATAAGACTTTTATAAGTCGACTAGACAAGGTATTAGTCGACTGCAAGAGGGGTCAAGTTGACTAATAGGAAGGGTCAACTCTGCTAATAGGAAGGGTCAAGTCTGCTAATAGGTGGTCAAGTCTACTAATAGGAAGAGTCAAGTCTACTAATAGACTAATGGTGTGTGTGTTTCAAGGCTTTTAACATACTATTAACCATTACAATACACATCAATAGCAACTCTCTTTGGGAAGTCTTGAACATGTAGAACTCTTGAATAGGCTTGTAAGATAGAGCTCCATTGATATATCTTCACAAATGTATCATCAAAAGCAAGTTCCAACAGCAACTTGTTGTGTGATATAGATGTGTTGTTTGAATGTAGAAAAACAATCTTATGAGCCATGCTTTGTTTCGTCTCTTGAAGTCAAGGACTAGTGATGGTCAAGGATCCATGTGAGTAAGAGGTTAGCATGGTTAGTGGAGAAATTAGCAGTTAGTAGCCATGAGTTTTCTTTTATCTTATTTTAAAAATCAATTTCAAACACTTTTATCATTTTCTTCGTTGTTTTCACCAACTTCTTAGTTCATCTTTGTTTCATCTTCTTTTTGTTTTGAAAACTATTTCTCTTTTATTTTTACATCGCGATTTTATCGCCTTTTCCACTTATCACTTTCGGATTTCTTTTCTTTTCCTTTTCTAATTCTTTAACAAAAAAGACTTGTTAACATAATACGTGAACGGACTGTTAATACTTCTATTGCCTCCCGTCCCTATGGATTCGACCCATTGAGCCAATGCTATAACGAAAGTATCGAGGGAACATTAGCACATACATAATTTCATTGATTTCATAAAATACACATTTTCAAGTGCTTGTTCCGCATCGATCAAAAATCTTGGCGCTATTACTGGGGATGGGAATGGTTTAAACTCACATTTTTGTTAACATTTTCGTCTCTGTTTTGGTGTGTAGGGAAATTTTTATAGAATTTTACATTGCAGAAGTCTACTCTTTCTCGCCTCTCCCTACTCTAGAAAGTAAAAGGCTCACTTTTAAAATTTTGCCGCCAAAATCAAAGAAAAGTCGCGAAAACGCGGCAATTTTGCGGCATTTGACTTCATTTTTTGCAGGGTTTTTGCAAGTTGCATATATTGATATATTTTGCTACTAAATTTCTGCTTTGATTGCCTACTCACTGTAATAAATTAAAGAACTAAAATATGGTATTTGGACGCTTTTAAAATGGTTTAGACATTTGCATTTAGGCACGTGTCATTCAATTCCAATATATTGTATTTTGTTCTATTGTTGTGATCTGGACTGAGGTGTATATATAGCATTGCATATAGCATAGGACAAATATGAGGGTGATTTATTTGCTTTGTGTTATATTCTTGTCTATATTGCACACTTGCACGAATTGAAATTAGGGGCAAAACCCAATACAAGATAAGGTGGGGATTTCATCACCCTTCCTTAGCTTAAAAATTACCTTCCCACTCACATAACCCAAGCCCTAATAAAAATTGATAGACGTTGGCCCCTAGGGACATCTTAGATTCATTAAGAGATTGACCGAGGGTGGAACTTATTTTGAATCTTACTCTTGTGAAATCGGTGTCTAAGGTTGGGGATAAGAAGGTTACGCCTCGAAGATACCGTGGTTTGGCGTAATTAAGGCCCGTTGCTTACGCACGGATACCTTCTACCGATTTTGCTCATACCTGACCAATTAGCTTGTGGTCGGATTCATACAACAACCTCCCCCAGGTAATCGATCAATTAGGAGTCGTTTAGGTTTAGGTCAACCTTAGTATAGGCTTGGTTTTGATTTTTTTCTTTTCTTTTTGTTTGTTGCTTGTTTTTCTTTTTTGTTTGCTATTGTTTGTGAAATGGAATTTACCAACAATAATTCTTTCAATCCTAATATGAATTCATATTTCACACAGACCCCATCTGATTCGGATAATTCCAACCCGGCTTTTTACAATATGAACCAACCTAATACCTTGGGTTGGACTTATCTAAATCAATACAACCCATCCCCCCAATCTTATGACCATAATTTTTAAAATAATTTCTACTCTTCACAAAGTCAATGGGGATTCACCTCCCTCGAATCAAATTTTCAACCACCTTGTCCACATTTTTCACAATTTTCACAATATCTATTTCCAAAATAATTTGCTTCCTATACTCCTTTTCTAGAACCACCATGTGAAGAAAAAATTTGATTTAGAAAAGAGTATAGAAGCCAACCTGCAAGAGGCCGAGCGACAATTTCAGACAATGTTGGCCTCCCCAATTTCACAATATTTTCAAGACTCTTTCTCAGTCTCACCTCTTTAAAATGATCAAACATTCATCTTAGAATTGACTGAGGAACTCTTGCGTGAGTCCGAGCGACAATCTCAAAACATGTTGGACTCACACTCTTCACAAATTTTTCAAAACTAAGATTCCTACACTCTTTTTCTATAACATTCACTTGAAGAAATATCACATCTAGAAAAGAGTATAGAAATCTTACAGGAGTCCGCACTACAATTTTAAAAATCTGCTACCCAGTCTATCAATAGGTTGGAAACACAATTGAGTCAATTGGTTAGCATTTATAGGAATAAGGAAACTCTATCTTATCAACCTTTGACTAATTCAAATTCTCTAACTCTATTGATTTGACCCATGACTTTTGTTATTTTGGAAACTAAGATTCAATTTCAGCACATCCATTTGAACTTGACCAAAATCAGAATTTTAAGAACCACATTGACATTTTGGCAAGTTATCCATTTCTTGAAATTGAACTTGAGCATGAATATGATCCTGAACCTCAATTTGGTAATTCAATTCCACTTTCTGATTCAATAATGACTCAGGTGTCTTTACCTGATGTCAATCCATTATCGAGTCAGTATTGGATCATGTGCCTATTCATTATGAAATTGAATCACCAATCTTGTACGATCATCATATTGAACTTGATCATCATATTAAAGTCCCATTGATAAATTGGCAAGTTCTCATTTTTATGAAATTGAACTCAATGAGAAATGTGACCTAGATTCTCAAATTTCTGATCCAGTTCAAAATTTTGAATTAATATTGACTCCTGTTTTGCTACCCGATTTGAGCAACATTTTAGAGTCAGTTTTGATTCCCATACCTGTCAATCTTGAACCTGAATCACTAATCTTAGAAAGTCACATTCCGTTGTGAGAAAATGAATGTGGATTAGAATTTCAACTTCTTGATTTGAACCCGATTTCTAAACCAATTTTGACTCCTGAACTATTACTTGACTTAAGTCAAATTCCTAAGTCAGTAGTAGTTCCTGTGCTTCCTGAGTTCAAATCAATCATTCCATCTTTTCATACTCCGTTTTGGGAAAAATATTTAAATAAAATTGACTCTGAAATTATTTTTAAAATTTAAAAATTAGATAGGGTAAAATTCTTAATAAAAATCATTCTAGTGGGTTGTATTATAGAGGTCTGTGGTGGGTTCCTGAGAACTCCACGCAAATTGGATTAGGCTGCATTTCGTGGAGCAATCAGACCACTACCGGAACCACCACCTTGAGGTGATTTTTTCTTCTCTCTCTATTTGTTTCATGCATACATACATTCATGATACATTGAGGACAATACATGAGAAAGTGTGGGGGAGGGTTTATGTAACACCCCGCTCCCGGAATACGCACTTAGTTGCATATTCATATTTTTTGATCATATTTTTTTGATTTACATCTAGTATTTGTTTTGTGTATGAATTATTTATATGATCATTTTGCCTTGGATCTGAATTCGTGGACTCAGAGTCAGCCCTAGTCTGAACCGGGGACCCAGTTTTAGTGTATTGCTTGACTTGATCTTTTTAATATTCAGATTTGATTGATTTTAGTTTCAAACATCATTTTTCAATATTTTAGATTTTCTATGATTTTCTGGAATTTTTCTGAATTAAATTGATAATCTTCAAAACTGGTGTCGAACAGTGCCGCTGACCGATTCTCAAATTTTTAATTTACAAACGAAATTGAAATTATAGAAACGGCTTTCATATTATTTCTTAAAATCATATTTTTTATCTAAATGTATTTTTAAAGATTTTTCAGAATTTATCAAAATCTGGCCGACCCGGTGTAGACCGGTATTGACAGTTGCTTTCAGGATTTTTATTTTGAAAATGGGACTGAATTTCTAAAAATAAATTTCACCAAACATATTAAAATAATATTTATTATTTTTAAAATTTTTTGAAAAGCTTTCCGAGTTACTTCATTTTCCAGGCTTTTCTGAAGTTTTCGTATTTCCTAGATACCAGAATTTATCCAGATATTATATTATATCTTTTCTCTTTTTCTCTCTCCTCGCTAGATGCGAGTCTCACCAGACATGGATCGGGTCTTTAATGCAGAGATTCCATTTCTATCTGCATTTAATGCAGTTCAGATCAACTCCAATCAAGTCAACTGACTTTTGTCCTTTCTGTTAAACAGAACATTCGCGTTTTTCCCTGGACACAAGTTCCATCCTCGCGTCTGGGCAATTTCCAGATGCGAGTTTTCATTTTATAAGACGCGGGCCTCTTTTTTAAAAAAGACCTAACTCTCTTTAATAGGGTGGCAAACTTGTAATAATCAAAACATCTCCTTTATATATACATCTATCTTTCTTTCTCTCCCTTGCATTTCTTCTTTCTTCTCCAACTGCAAACGGCAGCACAGCAGCCCAAAAACCAGCCATGGTGCCTTCTTGGCTACCCACCCTCTCCTCCTCCTCCACCACCAACTCCTCTACCATTCTCTCCTCCATTTCCTCCCCCATCCCAATGACATCAACACCACCATCTCCACCACTTTCTTCTTCTTCTTATTTTCCACTAAATAACCCATCTTCACCAATATCTTCTCCACCACTCCATCACCACCTACACCACCTTGGCCACCAACAACTTGAAATCACCTAGAGGGGGGGTGAATAGGTGATGGCTATATGTAAATGGCACAAATGCGGAATTTTAAAATTTAACTAACACAATTAGCTCAAATAAAAGACTTGCAATAAATGAAGCAATCAATAGTGCAAGAATTAAAGAGTTTAGAGTTTAGAAAGATTTGAGCAAACGCAAACACGCAGATATGTTTCCGAGGTTCGAGCCACGCTCTACATCCCCGCCTTCACACTTGAAGGATTTTCACTATTGAAGATCCCACTGGATCACCAATACAAGGACACACTTGTCCTGTCTCTCGTGATGCCGCAACACCACCCGGAGCACACTAGCTCGCTTAAGGCCGATACCTCTACAACTTCACTCAAGAAGAAAATGATCACACTTGATCAAAAATTCGCTCACTTGCACAATCTTAGAACCAATATGTAGATGAGGAGTTATGGGATTGTGTAGTGCAAAAGCTAGAGAGAAGTAGAGGTATAGATTTCAAATGGGTGTCTAGAAATTTAGGGCTTTTGGAGAGAAAATCTTTTGTAAATGGAAGCTTTTTGAAAACTTGTAAATCCTTTGAAAAATCTCTTGTAAATATGTTCTTGATAGTTGTCTAATCATGTTGAAGTGACCTCCTATTTATAGGGGTCAAAAACAGCTTCATAGATTCGTTGGGATCAAATTCCAAAAGAAAAACAGTCAGAAAATATAGCTGTTGGAGTCTGTCAGAACTTCTGACAGAAGCCGGTCGACCGCCAACGGTCAAAAATCCGACCGTTGGGGCTCAGCGGTCGACCGCCCGGTCGACCCAATCTACCCGAGAGCACTGCACAGTTCTCGGTCGACCGGGTCGGTCGACTGACACGCACATGCACAGATTGTGCGCATCGGTCGACCGGGACGGTCGACTGGGACGGTCGACCGGTTTCTGTCAGTTCTGAAAAATCAGAACTTCCAGAAACCAGAAATTGGGGTTTTTGGAAAAGGTCTTGGATATGAAGTTTTGTATCTTGTAAAACTTAGAGTGTGAGCCTATGTCACTACTCTACCAAGTTTGAAACATTTTTATAAAAACTTCTTTGATAAAACTTGTTTTTCCAAATAAATGTTTTTCCAAAAACTTAAACTATTTTCCAAAAACTTAATCTAAACATGTTAACTCTAAATTGAAAATAGAAATTAAAAATCCTTTTTGAAGTCATGAACCAAATTAAAATGTGTGTGTAGGTGGTAATCCCATAACTCTACTTCTAACATCTAGGTTTTGACAAAATATCTAAAATGAAAAATACAAATACAAATCTTGGTATTCTTCATAGTCTTGATCTTGACTTGGTCTTTTCTTCATCGTCTTGTTCCCGAAACTTTCTATTGTGCTTGGTTTGGGAATGCAAATCTTTGGCGAACTCCAAACTTGTGAGTCTTGATTGTGGAGCTGTCAAATCAACCTATTTTAACCTGAAATTCTTTTAAATAAAAATTGTTAAATACATAACTAGATATGGTTTGTTATCATCAAAATATCCATTAAGATATAGGGCTAATGGCCTTTGGGCCAACAATCTCCCCCTTTTTGATGATGACAAAACATATTTAGTTATCTCAAATATTTTGGGTAGAGACTTCAAGTGAAGCTCCCCCTCAACACATGCATATACTAAAAAACATACTCTGGCATAGATAAATGTTGCAAATGATAACAATCTAGTGATAATACATATGTCCATGCCAACAAATTCTCATGACATAAAAGAAAGTGAAAACACATGTTTATAAAATAGAAATGAAACACACAAAGCATAACAAGTACATGTCCACACAAACATAAATACAAGATAAAGTTGTCCAACAACAGAAAATACTACAAAATATAAATACACAAAATATGGAGTCTCTCTCAACAAATAACTCTCCCCCTTTTTGACATCATCAAATAAAGGGGAGGTCACTCTCATCACTAGGCATCACCAGGATCGTCGCCCTCATCGTCGTCATCATCCTCGTCGTCCTCTGATGAGCTCTCCACAGTAGTGCCTTCAGCCATGGTCTTATTACCATCATCGTCTTCCTCTGAAGAAGAAGAAGAAGAAGCTGCCTCTGCTGGATCAACGCCGAGCACCTTTGGCCGAGGTGGGGGAACAGATGAAGGAGCTCTGGTAGGAAATGGAGGACCGGTGGAGGGAAGGGGACGAGCAATGGTAGAGGGATCAGGAGTAAACATGTTGAATTTCGTAAAGAGCGCCTCAAATTGCGTATCCATGAATCTCATGGAGTCAGCAAAATAGGACATATCGTTACGAATTCCTCGGATTTGTGAGCTCAACTCCTCACGGGAAGCGGCCTCTTGTTGGAAACGGGCGTCAATTTCCGTACGAAAAGCTGCCTCTCGCTGCTCAATCCAGGACTGGTGCTCCTGAATCTGAGAAGAAATCATGGCCTGAAAATCTGAAGGTGAGACAAGGCCAGGAGCAGAAGATATCCCAGGGGCCGAAGAAGACCCTGGTGCTGATGAAGATCCAGGAACAACAGGAGGAACAGGAGGTTGCTCAGTAGCGTGACGACGCAACTGTGCTTCCATCCTCTTCAGGAGAATGCCGTCAATGTCTATTTGAGGATCATCAGAAGTCTCAGAAGAGAGATCGAAGCCTAGAGTTTTGAGAAGACGGGTGATAAGCATGCCATAGGGTAAACCCCTACCGGACATGCGAATCTGGTCGGATGCCATGTGGGAAGCAATGAGACGGGGAATATTAATCTTAATGCCTCGCAAAAGGCAATAGATAATCAAAGTCACAGCACCCCTAGCATGGCTATATTCACCAGATTTAGGGACAATGTTATAAAAAATAATCTTGGCTAGGACTTGGGAAGTAAGAGTGAACCTGCTCACAACTTCGTTCCTGACCAAGCCGGGGTTGTCATCCCCGTGAATCAAGGTGGATGCGGTGAGTGCAGACTCACCGTCCGGAAATTCAAAATCATGAAGGTCAGATGAATATACATCAGCTCCACCAGGGGAGAGATGTAGGATATCAGCGAACTGACCAATGTTTAGGTCAATGTCCCTGCCTAGGACTCTAGAGAAGATCTGGTTTCCATCAAAAGAGAAATTTGCATAGAAATAAGGCACGAGGGATGAATAAACTTGTTCTTTAATGGTTAAGAACTTGTTTAAGGAGTTGTTTTGCAAAATACGGGGGATATCAAGATGTTTAAAGTCTTGAATAACTACATATCTCCCTGAAATGATGTTTCCCTTGGAGAGATTGATAAAACGATTTTCAGCATTCTCATTTACAAAAGTTCTTTTAGGTTTAGGAGTGTGGGAAGAAGTATGAGCTACTGATTTGCCTTTCTCAGTCCTAGTCCTTTTAGATGTAGACATGTTTTTGAAGAAAAATATGATTTTTAGGTTAGGGCTTGATCTAGAAAGCTTAGAGACCAAGAAATATTGACAAATAAGGGAAGATCTTGAAGCTAGATAGTAAGAATCAGAGGAAAAAACGGATTTTTACCTGAGAGATGAAGAACCAAAACCCTAATCAGAGAAAACCTGAATATCTTCGAATCCAGCGGATGGGAAGACTTGAAATTGAAGATCCGGCACTTGTAGATGGAATATGAGGTGGGTTTGGAAGGAATTTGAAAAATATTGAGGGATTAGAGAGATAGAGAAATTTTGAAGAAGAGGGAAGATGGGTTTCGTCGGCTGTGAGAGTGAGAGAGAGAGAGAGAGAAAAAGTCAAATAAATAGCAGTTTTAGGGCTGAATACGATGAACGGTCGACCGGTCGGTCGACCGATAAAACCCGAGAGCTCTGTAATTTCAGAGCGGTCGACCGGTCGGTCGACCCAAGGATCCCGAGAGCTCTGCAGACTTGCAGCGGTCGACCGAATCTAAGGTCGGTCGACCGATGGCAGATAAAAAATAAAGGCAATTTATTTCAGGCGAACTCGGTCGACCGCGACTATTTCCGGTCGACCGGCTTTGCCTGAAAGACAGTTCTACAGCATCAGCCAGAAGGAAAAATTTAAAATAAAATTTTAATTAAATACAAGGATGATATAATTATACACACAACATGTTTTAATCTTTATTAGGTCAACTTATCAACCAAAATTACATACAAGACATTTTATTTTAATTTTTCATATATAATACAAAGTTTTAGAGATGTTGAAGCCGAATACCCAGTGACGGGTTCTGAACTTCATCCTCTTGATTTCTCTTGAATGAGTTGAGGTGCGCAATTGCCATCTCTAAGGTATTTGCTCAAATATGAAATTTTACAAAATTTATTTCTTAGTTTTGAAAATACAATGTGTATATATATAAATAAGCTAGTCTAGGCATGACATGTGGACATACAATGGACATGGTATAAAGGATATTAAAAACATGGCATATACACAAACATGATAGAGATGTAAGTTTACACAAACATATATCAATGAAGCATAAAAGTAACTAACACTCCTATACATGTGTATATATACAACCATATAAAAACTTTTAAATGGAGAAGTTACCAAGCATGGGCAATCTCCAAAATATAGGTGCCTCCACGATAGCGATGCAAGCTTGATGTGATCTTTGGGCTTTGTTGCATCCACCACCCGGGCACCGTCTCCCCCTAAGTCTTGGAGGAAGAAGATCCACCTGTTTCATCTAAAATTGGTGGGTCTTTTGGTACCCATACTTTCTTGGGTCCTTTAGGATTAGTACCGGGACGAACCCAAACATATTTATTATGCACATTATTTTTAGCAAAACAAAACTTTTCTAAATGGCCTTTGCGGCCACAATGCGTGCAAATATAAATTATACCACTACCATACATGTATGCATGTTTATGTGTGTGTGCATGTTTCCGTGCATGTGCATGGTGTGTATGTTTCCCTTGGGTTACTCCCTTAGGAAATCTAGATGCAAATTTGTTAAGATCAAAAGCACACTTCTTTAAAGTGTTATCCAAATTTTCAACACGTTTTTGAATTTCTACAAATTCATTTTTATTACATGATGCAATAGGGGTTTTACCTTTACAAGCTAGTTTGTATTTTTCAAAGTCAATTTTTATTTTCTTAAATGCACAAGATAAATCATTTTTCTCTTTTTCAATAATATTAATTTTATCTTTTAAAGACTCATTTTCCCTTTTTAGTTTCTTGTTATGAGATTGAGAAATCTCATACCTATGTTGTAGTTCTTCGAAAAATTGAGCTAACTCATCCATAGTCAACTCATCCTCATCCAAAGTGTTATCGATTGTTACCTTCGAAGCATCGTCTCCATGTGCCATGAAGCACATGTGTGCGGCGTCGTTCTCCTCTTCGGAATCCGACTCCGTGTCATCCCACGTGGCCACCATAGCTTTCTTCTTCTTATGGCCGTTCTTGGAGGTTGTGGCTTGGAGAGCGGGGCAATCCGCAATAAGGTGTCCAATCTTCTTGCAATGGAAGCAAGGACCAGGTTCTTCTCTTTTCTTCTTATATCTTCCTTGAGGTTTCCCTCTCCGGAAGTTGCTTTGCCTCCCCTTCCTGTAAAACATTTTGCCTACCTTCCGGATGAGCATGGCGAAGTCCTCATCGCAATCCTCCGATGAGTCATCCTCTTCAATAGTGGTTGGAGTGGCTTTGAAGGCGATTGCTTTCTTTTTGGGTGCCTCCCTTTCTTCTCTTACCTTCATCTCCATCTCATGTGTTTTGAGATTACCGATGAAGCCGGAGAAGTCCATCTCCTCCCGATCGTTAAGCTCTTTGAGAGTAGTCGCCTTTACTTCCCATGCCTTGGGAAGAGCTCTAATGACCTTCCTTATCTTTTGGTCATTGTCAATCGTGTCACCTAGAGAAGATAAAGCATTAGTGATCTTGGTGAAACTAGTGAGCATGTCATCAATGCTTTCACTTTCAAGCATATAAAAATTCTCATATTGAGAACGAAGCAAGTCAATCTTGGATCTCTTGACTTGTGACGTTCCCTCATGAGTCACAATTAAAACATTCCATACTTCATATGCAGATTTACAGTTAATAATGCGTGAGAGGTCATCTTCATTAAGGGCTTGGGTTAAAGCATATTGAGCCCTAGCATTAGCCTCATAGTCCTTGGTAGTGTCCTCGGACCATGATCTCTCATCGGTGAGAGGTTCTACAAATTCTTTAGTTATGGCCCTAGCTACTCTAACTCTTAGGGACTTAAGGAAGAGGTTCATCTTGACCTTCCATATAGGAAAGTTCAAGCCATCAAACTTGGGTGGGGACTTGATGCTAGAAAAGTCAAGGGATTCCATGGATATAAATGAATGCACAAACAAATATAGATGCAACAAATATATAGCCAAATGCAAGGATCTCCCTAAGGTGGTTAAACCAAATAGTAGGGTTAGGCTCTGATACCAATTGAAATCACCTAGAGGGGGGGTGAATAGGTGATGGCTATATGTAAATGGCACAAATGCGGAATTTTAAATTTAACTAACACAATTAGCTCAAATAAAAGACTTGCAATAAATGAAGCAATCAATAGTGCAAGAATTAAAGAGTTTAGAGTTTAGAGAGATTTGAGCAAACGCAAACACGCAGATATGTTTCCGAGGTTCGAGCCACGCTCTACGTCCCCGCCTTCACACTTGAAGGATTTCCACTATTGAAGATCCTACTGGATCACCAATACAAGGACACACTTGTCCTGTCTCTCGTGATGCCGCAACACCACCCGGAGCACACTAGCTCGCTTGAGGCCGATGCCTCTACAACTTCACTCAAGAAGAAAATGATCACACTTGATCAAAAATTCGCTCACTTGCACAATCCTAGAACCAATATGTAGATGAGGAGTTATGGGATTGTGTAGTGCAAAAGCTAGAGAGAAGTAGAGGTATAGACTTCAAATGGGTGTCTAGAAATTTAGGGCTTTTGGAGAGAAAATCTTTTGTAAATGGAAGCTTTTTGAAAACTTGTAAATCCTTTGAAAAATATCTTGTAAATATGTTCTTGATAGTTGTCTAATCATGTTGAAGTGACCTCCTATTTATAGGGGTCAAAAACAGCTTCAGAGATTCGTTGGGATCAAATCCCAAAAGAAAAACAGTCAGAAAATATAGCTGTTGGAGTCTGTCAGAACTTCTGACAGAAGCCGGTCGACCGGCCGGTCGACCGCCAACGGTCAAAAATCCGACCGTTGGGGCTCAGCGGTCGACCGCCCGGTCGACCCAATCTACCCGAGAGCACTGCACAGTTCTCGGTCGACCGGGTCGGTCGACTGACACGCACATGCACAGATTGTGCGCATCGGTCGACCGGGACGGTCGACCGGTTTCTGTCAGTTCTGAAAAATCAGAACTTCCAGAAACCAGAAATTGGGGTTTTTGGAAAAGGTCTTGGATATGAAGTTTTGTATCTTGTAAAACTTAGAGTGTGAGCCTATGTCACTACTCTACCAAGTTTGAAACATTTTTATAAAAACTTCTTTGATAAAACTTGTTTTTCCAAATAAATGTTTTTCCAAAAACTTAAACTATTTTCCAAAAACTTAATCTAAACATGTTAACTCTAAATTGAAAATAGAAATTAAAAATCCTTTTTGAAGTCATGAACCAAATTAAAATGTGTGTGTAGGTGGTAATCCCATAACTCTACTTCTAACATCTAGGTTTTGACAAAATATCTAAAATGAAAAATACAAATACAAATCTTGGTATTCTTCATAGTCTTGATCTTGACTTGGTCTTTTCTTCATCGTCTTGTTCCCGAAACTTCCTATTGTGCTTGGCTTGGGAATGCAAATCTTTGGCGAACTCCAAACTTGTGAGTCTTGATTGTGGAGCCGTCAAATCAACCTATTTTAACATGAAATTCTTTTAAACAAAAATTGTTAAATACATAACTAGATATGGTTTGTTATCATCAAAATATCCATCAAGATATAGGGCTAATGGCCTTTGAGCCAACACAACCATGCCATCTTCCTCCCCTTGGAGTGCTCTTTCCAACGAGCTATAGTTTCGTTCTCTGAAACCCCTTTTATAAAACTCCATTTTTTCTTTTTGACCTACACTTGCACCACGTTGGCTTGGGTTTTTAGAGCCATGGGCCGCCTTCCTTTCCCCCTTCCCTTCTTCTTTCTTTTCTTTCCTTTCTTTCTTTCTTTTCTTCCCTTCTTTCTTTCTTTCTTCCTTCTTCTTTTTCCTTGTTTTTCCTTTCTTTCTTTGATTCCCTGCGTCTCTCTCTCCCCTTCTTCCTTGCGTCTCTCACCCTAATTCTCTCTCTCCTCTCTCTCTCTCTCTCTTTCTCTTTCTCTCTTGATTCCTTCTCTTTCTATTTTCTTTTAACGCGTTTACGCGTTAGTTACTTGAATTCCAGAGATCGGGAATTTTACAGTATTTTCTGTATTTAGGCGAGTGTTCTCGCTTTCCTTTTGGACTTTCCCGCTTCGTCGGGTCAACTTTTATCTGCATTATGTATTTGTTTCTGGGTTTTATTTGTATACTGTTTGTAACTAACGCCTTCTGCATGTACCCTTGCCTTCGGGCCTAACCTTCGGGTATAACCTCTGAGGTTTAAAGTCCTCTGCACTTTCTCTATGCTACGCCTGGTAGGCGGACCTAGCGTCAACACTTTACCGCTTGCTCTGTTCTAGCGTAGTTCCTCGTGAGAATGGCTTTCCCGTAACCGGTAGTATGGCATTCATACGCTTACTGCGATACATGTGTCTAGCTACGCTACGAGCAGTAACCACGCCGAACGTGATAGCATTTAGTGTTGTACATTAGCTTTCCTCCAGCTTGCTCAGCTCTGCTTGATTGTGCTCAGCTATTACACTATGACTTACCAAGTACATTCTTGATATGTTAACAATTGACATGTTATTACTTAATACCTATCATCTAGATGCTAATACCTGACACCTGTCTGTGTCACTTGACAACTAATGTGACATCACTTGACACCCAACTTGCTACTACTTAACACTTGCTCCTTGTTATGACATGACTTATTACCTGCCTCCAGTCATATTAATACTTGACCAGTGATTATCTCAATTACGAGAATCCTGTACCTGTTATCCTGTATTATATACAGTGACCTGTACTCGTATTATATATGTACTCATGTACTCTTGAATTCCTGATCATGTCCTGCTCCTGCTATTCCCGTAAATTGATAATTGCATAATAAATTATTATAAGACAACTTGCACCCGGTTTGGGGGAAACTGATGGGTCCTGAATAATCATGTTCATGGTGGTCTTATCGAGTCACCCTTGGCCACTACTTGAGGGATCACCTAGCGGCCACCAGGGATTCCGTGGGATGTATTGGCACCCCTACTCATGTTTATTCCTGCTGGGTATGCACACGCCCTAGGCCTATTTCTATGGGATCTGTGATACTCTATTCCTGTTCGGGCATAAATAAGTCCCGGTACCTAGCGGTACGTTCTAGCTCAGCACCGGATACTCCTGGATTGTTGTCCCGGGCATGTACGGGCCTATCCTAAATATGGTTCGTCGAACTTCATCAGTTTTCAAATAACTTGCTCTATAAGTTGTAAGTGAAAGTATGTGGATGGGATGCATACTAAAGCCTATAACTTAGACGGCTCCAACTAAAATAAGATACTAATATACAATTTGTTGTGTTATTTTGTAACTCGGGTTGTATGCGCTTGGATTACGGTGACATGGGACAAAGGTATATAGATGAGGGTTTCCTTGTTTGGATTATTCCTTCGATGTACTAGTCTCATTGAGCCGTGACCTAAGCTTATGCGATTAGTTTTGCTCGTAATCAGTTTTATTCGATTTTATTCAGTTTTATCGATTTTATCGATTTTATGTTAGTTTAGGAGATATCTGGTGTTGCCTTGTCTACTTTATTCATCGTCTCGTTACCTGCTCTTATCATCTTATATCATACATGTTCCTGGCTTGATATCGATTACTGTCTCTCTACTTACTCCTGCATGTTGGTGCTCACGACACGGTTTACAATGCATATTTATGACTTGAATTTATCGATACACATGTGCTTATCTCAGCACGCCACTTGGCCTTAGAATCACTACTCACTGGGGAGTTGTGACTCCTTTGGATCCTTATGTCCAGGTTTTGGGGCTTAGAGCGTGTGGATTCTCCCAGTTGCTGATCAGAGTGGCGCCGCTGTAGCGTGGATCCCCACCAGACCGTCTAGAGCCCCATCCTTCTAGGCCCCCTGCTCGGCTCTAGAGTTTTCCTGTTATGACTCTGAACCTCCATTTGTACTATTCATACTTGAATATCTCTTTATATTCTCGCAATTGCACATATCAGTGATGTAATTTTCATGTAATATTGTGTCACATCTAGTGATAACTTTGTAATTGTACTCATATGTTGAAATGTATAATGCATCACGTACTTTCGTACTCTGATTCTTACTTGTACTGATGCTTAGCGTATATATGTGAGAGTATTTTTGACCTGCGTATATACGTCGCAGTAACATCTCCGTACCCGCCAGATCGGGGCGTTACAGAATGGTATCAGAGCCTAGGTTCTTGCACCCTCAGTACGTCCAGATGGCAAATTAATGGTAAAGAAATTTGCAGCTGGAATGCATGAGTCTTGGTTATGCAGTCCAACTACAAGTGCAGAGTTATCTTTTTTTGATCATCATTCTCTTGATTCTTAATCCCTTCCATCTTTCCACAGTTTTGATTTTTCGTAGCCTTTATACCAACTTAAGATATGGATAGACTAGAGAGGTAGCGGCTGGTTCTGAATGAAGCTATTATATGATCTCTTCGGCCAACTCTAATGAAGCTCGGGTATTCTCCGGATTGATCCACGATCGAGTTATCTTTCAGAAGACAGTATCTGGATTTTCTATGGTTATTCTTTATTCTTGGCTATATCCTTCAGAGTGATTGATGCCTGGTCTTCGAAATTCTTAACTATCGGTCTTCTTTATTTATGGTCAGTATTATTCGGCATCGTTCGAAGATTTATACAACAGGAAATGCAGAAGATGTCTATATTCCTGTTATTGTTCAGTCACCTTGGGAGTCCTACCTATAGTGATTCATATCTTGATTGGTATAATTCCCGTCCATGTCCTCTTTCTGTTCATTTTACCCCTTATCGAAATTGCGAGATGTAATTTTTTGTAAGGTGGATGGAATATAACACCCCGCTCTCGAAATACGTACTTAGTTGCGTATTCCTATTTTCTGATCATATTTTTTGATTTACTTCCAGTATTTGTTTTGTGTTATGAATTATTTATATGATCATTTTGCCTTGGATCTGGATTCGTGGATTCGGAGTCAGCCCTATGATTGAGATTTTCCTGCGCACAAAAATAAAGAATTTTAGATTTAGGAAAAGGATGTCTGAGGTGCTCAATTCTAATCCGCTGTAGCAATGGCTATGCGGGTCGTGATCCTCAGGGAGGGACTAGCGATGGAAGCTTGTTTAGCAAGTTATCTCTTTTTTAATTATTTTGTTATTTACAATGGTATTTACAGTGAGAAGTGTGGTATTTACAATGAGTTGGGAAAGAATTTGGAAAGATGTGGAGTTGGTGATCTAAACTAAAATTACAAAGAAAGAAAGAAAAACTAAAAACACATACCTACCTCTTCTGCCTTGTTTACCTTTGATCCGTTTGCAAAGACTTACCTCGTCTCTGAAGGCATTCAAGCATGGCGTATAGGATCTTCCCCCTTCTCGATCTACACTACGAAAAGAAAAGACAAACTATACTAGCAAGAGAAGGCTTGTTCATCACCATAGGCCATCAAAGGCACTTCTTCGGCTAAGCAGTCTCGAAGCGATCAAATCTCATGGTTTGCAAGACATCAGAGAAAAACAATAAAAGAAAACAAGAATAGAAAAATAATAAAATAAAACAAGAATAACAAAAACAAACCTTGAGTAGATTTTATTAATAATGGAAGAAAAGTATGACTTACACCGATGTCACCTCAGTACAAGCATGAACTCCTTCCTCCATGAAAGCATCCTCCACTCTCAGTTACATAAAAAAATAAAAGTTACAAAAAGGAAAATAAAAACCTAAACTACAACTAACCTAAAAACCCTAGATTTTGCTCTGTAGTTTGCTGTGTGTCCTTCTCGGTTGCTCTGCAGGGGTATTTATAGGTGCAGAAGGAGGTAGAGTCCCGTTACGATTCCTCCACGAAAGCAGTTGCCCGGAATCATCTATAATGCCGCGGAAACGCAGCTTGGGCCGCATTTTCGCGGCCAAGTCATGGCTGATGGCCACGCGCTTTCGCGCGTGGCCTCCTCTGGTCCGTCCATCTGGCTTTATCCGTTTGGAAGTTGTATCTCGACTCTTTATTTTAGATTTTTGGGATAACTTGGGAAGCAAGTTACCCTAAATCCAAATCTTCCAATATCTTTTAACAACGAATTTGTTATCCTTCTTTGGCTTTTATCCTCATCCTGCAAGTATTTAAGGTTGAATAGAAGTCTATCCTTCCCTCTTCTTTTAGTATTTGCAACTATTGCCCTTAGTAATTGCAATTTTGACATCTGATAATTGCAACTTTTGCATTGGGCTTGAAACATGGGCTTTTGGGCTTCTTTTAAGGCTTTATTCCTTTATTTTTATTTCTCAAGGCCTGCACACAATAAATAATAAAATATTAGTAAATGTGCAGAATTATAGGAATAAATATGAAAATGTGATAATAAATGTATTGAAAAATATACACTTTTTACTACCTATCACACCCCCACACTTATCTTTTTGCTCGTCCTCGAGTAAAAATCAAAAAGAAAAGAAAAATTAATCAACTCTAACTCACTTTCGTAGGAATCACGGTTGCACTTAGCATGTGCAACAAGCCGTTAAACCCCTAGGTTACCCTAGAGGACGAGTGTTGTCTCGTGAGGGTTTTCAGCGGATTACACCGACAAAATCCATAAAAAGGAAAATATTTGAAATACTTTTGAAAAGACTAAGTAATCTATAAGTTTTTAGAATCCTCATTTTTATTCATTCTTAAACTTAGTCTTTATATAGTAAATTGTTTTCCTTTTTGGGTAAGTGATTGATACACAATATTGCATATTTTATCACATAATCCCCATGCATATTGCAAATAAATATATGATTTTTACTCATCTTCTCTATATTTTTACAGGTCCACAACTGAAATGAGAGAAAGCCCAATAATCACTTTAATTAGCAATAATTAAAGAGATTAATTCCAAGCCCAAGATAAAGCCCAAGTTTAAACCCAGGATCCAGAGAATTCTACGTAACAACTCAAGATTCTAGAAGGCCACGTGGATAACAACCTCGCAAGCAACTCACAACAGAAAGCTGTTGCCCAACAGATTCAGTTGAGCCGCAATTTCTGGGATTTTCCCGCCAAATTGCGGCAAAGATAAGGTTGTTGGATCCCGGATTTTGCGCCAACAACCTGGATCTCGAAGCTTCTCTCTGAGCCCTATAAATACTGCACCTAGACCTGCGAGCAAAAAAAGAATGGAGAAGAGAGGAGAAATTAGTAGATGCTTGTAATTTTTGTAGGTTTTTCTCTAGGTTTTAGTTCTTTAGACTCTCTTCTTCTTCCCTAGAAATTTTGTAAAGAGAGAGTTTGTAAGAGAGAGAAAGCTTGTGTACATCAAGGAGTGACAACTTGTGAAGCAAGGATTCATCCATTCTCTTCTCTCTACTCTTGCATTTTCTAGTTTACTTGCTTTCTTTATTTCTTGCTTTACTTTCTTGCAATTTTATTCATGCTTTGTTTTGCTTTTCTAATGGCTAGTAGCTAATTCTTTCTTCTCATGGCTAGCTAACAACTTACCTTGCTAACTACTAACTCATGGGTGATTACTATCTTTAATCTTGCAAAAGTGTATGATCTTCTCTTCTCCGATGGGTTACTTTCATTGCTTGGCAAGTATCTTGTTGTAATTCTCCATATGATTCATGTGTGTCTTATTTAGAGCCTTGTCTAGAACAAGTGCCTTGATGGAACATGGAGATGGATCACCAATATGCTATTTGTTGTACAACTTCTTTATGTCCATTAATGAATGTTGTATCCTCTTCCTTAGCATCCCTTGAGTGTAGCTCTTTTGATTCCATTATTGAAAGTCTAATTTGTAGGCCAATGACATCTATGAGGCTACAAGACAAGTCCAAGAATGATCACCCGTCAATCAAAGTGGGAAAGTAATTAGACCAACACGCAAGACAAATCCTTGCCGATGAATCAACATGAGGCATGCATTCACCATCACGGAGTTTAGTAAGTTTTGGCAAGGAAGTAAGGTTAGCTAGCCATGGTTTTCTCATCTTAAATTCTTTCTACAAGTTTTCATTCTATTTGTTTTCTTTCCAAAGTAAATATCATCTTTGATTTCTTTCCATTTTCCATCATGAACATATTCACCAATTCTTTTACTTCTTTTTCATTTGATTCTTTTATTCTTTTAAAGCAAAGAAGAATCTTCGTTTTATATCTTCACTACCTATCGTAAAGCTTCCATCGCGAGCTCTCCCTGAGAATCGACTCGGTATAGCCCATGCTATAACGAAGATAAGAAAGGGTATATTAATCATCTTTCATACATTTGTGGAGTGATCTAAGCACTTGAGGTTGTTTCTAAACCTTATCTCCTTAATTAAATACATATATTTGTGCTCATTTATACTCCATAATACGACACCTTTCTCGTCCAATCAAAATGGCGCCGTTGCCGGGGAGAGCAACGGTTTTTGGTTTAAAGTGAAGAACTAAACGAATCTTCTTCTCTGTTGCAGGTTACAGGTTGAAGAAACAGGAAACTTTGCATTGCAGTGACATATAAGTGGACCTGGGCCTCTGCTCTCGAAAGCAGAGACCAGGATCCCTCAGTTTTGCCGCAAATTCTGGGTTTTTGCCGCAGAATTGCGGCAATCCTGAGTTGACTACTTACCAACTTTCTGCAGGGTCTCCAGCTTTGCAAAATTCAGCTGCTGTAATAATTAATACTTGTATTCTTCACCTTATATCTGCTAATAATCAACAGTAAAAAATTGGTTGTAATCATTAAAAGTTGATTAGACATTTGCATTTCTAGGCACGTGTCTTTTCAATTCATTTACTTTTACTGTTGAAGAGTGCTGGATGCAAGGTACGTAAGCATTGCATGTAGACTAGGAATCATCTCTTGCTTGATTTTCATGCTTTGAGTGAATCCTTGTTATCTATCTTGTACACTTGCACAATTCAATTTTAAGGGCATAACCGATAAATAAGATAAGGTGGGGAGTTCATTACCCTTTCCTTAGCCCGAAAATCACAATCCGAGCACTCACTAACCCAAGCCTAATTTAATAAAAAAAAGTAGACGTTGGCCCTAGGGACATCTCGGACTCATTTAGGAGATTATCCTAAGGGGGAAAAGTGTTAGAATTTAATTCTTGCAAAATCAGTGTCTAGGAAAGGGATTGAGGGCCGAAAGCCCGAAGGTTGCTGGTTACTTAATTAAGGAACGTCTCAGACGGAAAACCTCCCAACAATCTTGACCTTTCCTGGCTGATTAGCTTGTGGTCAAAGTCTACACTAAACCTCCCGTGGATAGTCTATCAGTTAGGAGTCGTCTAGGTTATAAGTCTACCCTAACTTAGGTTAGAATTTTTTTTTTTTGGTTTATTTTTTTGTTTCTTTTTGATTGTGAATTTTTGTGTGATATGGCATTCAACAATTCTTTCCATCCTAATAATAATCCATATTTCACACCGACTCCATATTCGGATAATTCCAACCCGGCGTTTTACAATACGCACCAACCAAATACACCGGGTTGGCCTTATCCGAATCAATATGACCCATACCCCCATCTAATAATTATAATTTCCATAATAATTTCAACTCTTCACCGAGTAATTGGGGATTCACGTACCCCGAGTCAAATTCTCAAATTCCTTGTCCACCATATTCACCTTGTCCACAGTATTCATGTCCCGATTCCGCTTCATATACTCCTTTTTCTGAACCACCAATTGAAGAAAAATCTGAGTTACTAAGGAGTTTAGAAGCCAATTTACAGAGAGTCGAGCAAAAACTTCAAGAACCATTTGCCTCTCCAATTCCACCATATTTTCAAGAGTCTTACTCAGTTCCACCTTTTCCTAATGAACAACCATTTGTCATGGAAACGAGTAAAGATCTCTTGTGTGAGTCCACTCTTCCATCACCACACATTTGTGACTCACATTATTCACAAACTTTCCAAAGTCAAGATTCTTATACTCCCATTCTAGAGCAGCCAATTGTAGAAATATCACGTTTAAAAAAGAGTATAGACATCTTGCAAGAATCTTTGTTACAATATCAAACAACACGTGCCGAGTCTTTCAATAAGGTGGATGAACAATTGAGTCAATTGGTTAACATCTATAGGAATGAGGAAACTCTATCTTATCAACCTTTGACCAATTCAATTATGCCACACTCTATTGATATGACCCAAGACTCTTGTCATTTTGGAAATCCAGATTCAATTTCAGCACACTCATCTGAACTTGTCCATCCCATTGACATTTTGGCAAGTTTTCCTTTTCCTGAAATTGAACTTGAGTGTGAATATGATCCTGAACTTTCACTTGATGATTCAATTCTACTTCCTGATTCAATTATGACTCCAGTGTCTTCACATGATTTCACTTCATTTCCCGAGTCAATATTGGATCCAGTGCCTATCCATTGTGAAATTGAATCACCAATCTCTTATGATGATCATATTGAACTTGACCAATTTCATACTTTTGAAAGTCCCATTGATAAATTGGTAAGTTCACATTTTTGTGGAATTGAACTACATGAGGAATATGATCTTGAACCCCAACTTCGTGATTCAATTCTTTTTTCTGATTCTATAATGATTCCGGTATCTTTACCTGACTTCAATCTTTTCTCGGAGTCGACATTTGATCCTGTCCCAATTCATAATGAAATTGAATCACCCATCTTTGAGGATCATATTGAACTTGACCAATTCTACACTTCTGAAGATACTATTGATAAATTGGCAAGTTTTCCATTTTTTGAACTCCATGAGGAATGTGACCTTGATTCTCACAATCTCTTTATTTCTGAAACTGATTGTACAATTCTAGCAGAAGATGTTGACCTTAGTTTTGAAGAATTGTATGGTGATGAGCTAGAATTTCTTAATATTGGAAGTAAAGAGATATCACCTTTAGAAAGTCACATTCCATCATTGGAAAATGATTGTGGACTTGAGCTTCATTTTCTTGACTTGGACCCAATTCCTGAACTCACTTCGACTCTTGAACCTTTACTTGACTTAAGTCACATTCCTGAGTCGGTATTAGTTCCTGTCTTTCCTGAGTCCAAGTCATCCGTTCTATCATTTCATACTCCATTCTGGGACAGGGTAGTTGACAAATTTGACTCAGAAATTTATTATGGAAAATGGAAATTAGATGAGGTCAAGTACTTAATAAAAATCTTTCATGGATTCATCTTTTTAATGGGTCATATTCATTATATTTCTGGTGGGTTCCTCAAAACCCAAAGCAAAGTTGATTGGGCCATGTTTCGTGGACCAATCAGACCACCACCGGAACCACCACCTTAAGGTAATTTTTTCCTTCCCTCTTCATTTTTGTTTCATGCATACATATATCATGATGCATTGAGGACAATGCATGAAATAAGTGTGGGGGAGGGTTTACTAACATAGAATATTTAGATCTTCTTTCTTTTACACTTCTTTTTAGAAATAAAAATAAATAAAAAAATAAATAAAAATAAAAACTTTTTGAACTAAGAGATAAAGTTTTGATCTATTTTTAAGAAAATTAAGATGTATCTTAGAAATTAAGAAAGCCTTAATTATGACATCTTAAACCTAGTTGAAATAATAGATCTTGTTTGAAATTATAGGCTAAGTAAGTAAAATTGGGGAGATATTCTTATCTTGAATTTTTTGCCTTAGATAAGTATGCACTTCACACTTACACATTTTTGGGATGGAGACAAAGACCAAAAATGCCATAAAAAAAAAGAAAAAAAAGAAAAAAAATATATAAATAAAACATCACCTATTAAGCTGGATAAATGTGCCTCAAGAAGCATGATTATTCACGCCTAACGGTGGTAAAGGAAATAAATAATCCCCTTTAGTTTTGTGGCCTTGTTTACTTGAGACCTTAAACCCGAGGGATGTTTTCTCATCTGGTGCCCTAAGACCGTCTGGTTTGAGAGTCATCGGTTAAAGGCTCGCTACAAGGGTAAACTAGAAAGCCTAAACTAAGGGAAGAAAAAAGCATAAAAAAGTATATATAGATAAATAAATGGCTTGATGGTTGGAGTTGAAATCCCAGAAATTTTCACTGAGCACGGTGTGCATATTATCTAGGTTTTATGAAAGATAAAATATTCAATCCAATTTTGAATTCTTACCTTAATTGAAGACAAGATCTTGCATGGAGACTAAGTTTAAGGAAGAATGATTATAGGTGGACTTATGACCTAAGATCACTTATATTTTTGCAAAATAGTTTGAAAACATGTCTCTCTTTCAAAATGAATTTTCAAAACACTAACATTAGTCTTCTTTCTTTATGGATTTTGTGGGTGTAATCCGCTGAAAACCCTCAGGAGACAACACTCCTCCTCTAGGGTAACCTAGAGGTTTAACGGCTTGTTGCACACGCTCAGTGCAATCGCGTCACCTGCGAAAGTGGTGTAATAAAATTGGTAGTATAGTTTTTCTTTTCTTTGTTTTACTCGGGACGAGCAAAAGAATAAGTGTGGGGGTGTGATTGATACACAATATTACATATTTTACCACATAATCCCCATGCATATTGCAAATAAATATATGATTTTTACTCATCTTCTCTATATTTTTACAGGTCCACAACTGAAATGAGAGAAAGCCCAATAATCACTTTAATTAGCAATAATTAAAGAGATTAATTCCAAGCCCAAGATAAAGCCCAAGTTTAAACCCAGGATCCAGAGAATTCTACGTAACAACTCAAGATTCTAGAAGGCCACGTGGATAACAACCTCGCAAGCAACTCACAACAGAAAGCTGTTGCCCAACAGATTCAGTTGAGCCGCAATTTCTGGGATTTTCCCGCCAAATTGCGGCAAAGATAAGGTTGTTGGATCCCGAATTTTGCGCCAACAACCTGGATCTCGAAGCTTCTATCTGAGCCCTATAAATACTGCACCTGGACCTGCGAGCAAAAAAAGAATGGAGAAGAGAGGAGAAATTAGTAGATGCTTGTAATTTTTGTAGGTTTTTCCCTAGGTTTTAGTTCTTTAGACTCTCTTCTTCTTCCCTAGAAATTTTGTAAAGAGAGAGTTTGTAAGAGAGAGAAAGCTTGTGTACATCAAGGAGTGATAACTTGTGAAGCAAGGATTCATCCATTCTATTCTCTCTACTCTTGCATTTTCTAGTTTACTTGCTTTCTTTATTTCTTGCTTTACTTTCTTGCAATTTTATTCATGCTTTGTTTTGCTTTTCTAATGGCTAGTAGCTAATTCTTTCTTCTCATGGCTAGCTAACAACTTACCTTGCTAACTACTAACTCATGGGTGATTACTATCTTTAATCTTGCAAAAGCGTATGATCTTCTCTTCTCCGATGGGTTACTTTCATTGCTTGGCAAGTATCTTGTTGTAATTCTCCATATGATTCATGTGTGCCTTATTTAGAGCCTTGTCTAGAACAAGTGCCTTGATGGAACATGGAGATGGATCACCAATATGCTATTTGTTGTACAACTTCTTTATGTCCATTAATGAATGTTGTATCCTCTTCCTTAGCATCCCTTGAGTGTAGCTCTTTTGATTCCATTATTGAAAGTCTAATTTGTAGGCCAATGACATCTATGAGGCTACAAGACAAGTCCAAGAATGATCACCCGTCAATCAAAGTGGGAAAGTAATTAGACCAACACGCAAGACAAATCCTTGCCGATGAATCAACATGAGGCATGCATTCACCATCACGGAGTTTAGTAAGTTTTGGTAAGGAAGTAAAGTTAGCTAGCCATGGTTTTCTCATCTTAAATTCTTTCTACAAGTTTTCATTCTATTTGTTTTCTTTCCAAAGTAAATATCATCTTTGATTTCTTTCCATTTTCCATCTTGAACATATTCACCAATTCTTTTACTTCTTTTTCATTTGATTCTTTTATTCTTTTAAAGCAAAGAAGAATCTTCGTTTTATATCTTCACTACCTATCGTAAAGCTTCCATCGCGAGCTCTCCCTGAGAATCGACTCGGTATAGCCCATTCTATAACGGAGATAAGAAAGGGTATATTAATCATCTTTCAAACATTTGTGGAGTGATCTAAGCACTTGAGGTTGTTTCTAAACCTTATCTCCTTAATTGAATATATATATTTGTGCTCATTTATACTCCATAATACGACACCTTTCTCGTCCAATCAGTAAGGGTCAAAATTGAATTTTTGTATAGTCTTTTTCGTTACCAAAAGTCATATGCATCCTTGTGAATTTATACTAGGAATTCCTTAACTTGGACTCTCATGCCTCTTTTATATTTTTTTCTTTTTTTTAATATGTATAACTCATCTAATTTTCTTTCGTGTAAGCATAAAGGCTTCTTGAGGCCCTCATACCTAACTAATTGACTATTAGATGTGTTAGTACACATATAAGTAATTTTTCTTAGTTTCCTTAGGCTTTCTAATCCACCCATGTAGCGAACTTAAAGTCGGTGGCTCCCAAACTGGTTGGTTTTAGGGCACCGGGTGAGAAAACACCCCGCGGACTTAAGGATTCGAGTGAACTAGGCCACAAAACTAAGGGCTTTATTTCATAAAATCACCTTTAGGCGTGAATACTTATGCTTCTTGAGGCACATGTATCTAGCTTAATCAGTGAATTTCTCTTTTTTTTTTCTTTTTTTATTATTTATTATAGGGCACAAGAGTCTTTGTCTTAGAATCCTAGATATGTAAATGTATTAGGTATGCATATTTCATTAAGGTAAAAATCAAGACTAATTACTTATTCAATTTTTCCTCCTATACCTAAAAATTCAACAATTTATTTATTTTGACCCAGTTTTTAGAAATCCTAATCATGATTTTCCTAATTCTTAAGATTAACTTAGATTTCTTTCAAAAGATAAGTCAAAATATTGTCCTTTTTCAATTTTTTTTCATTTTTTTTTTAATATTAGCAAATTTTTGTTAGTTTCTACCTATGTTAGTATGTTAGTAAAGCCTCCCCCACACTTATCTCATGCATTGTCCTCAATATATGAATGTATGCATGAAAAAGAAGAAGGGAAGGCAGAAGTTACCTCAAGGTGGTGGTTCCGTGGTGGTCTAATTGGGCCAAGCGTTGCTACCCAATCAAGATAATGTGGTATTCGGAGGAACCCACCAGAAATTTCTCTTGTATAACCCACTAAAATGTATGTATTATCATTTTTTAATAATTCCACCCCATCAAATTTCCAAATTTCATAATTATTTTCAGAGTCAATTGTGTCAACCGTCTTGTCCCAAAATGGAGTGTGAAAAGATGGAATGATTGACTTGGACGTCATAAGTACGGGAACGAATACCGACTGAGCAAAGAAACTTAAATCAAGTAATGGTTCAGGAGTCGGGCTAGGTTCAAGAAGTGGGTCCAAATCAAGAAGTTGAAACTCAAGTCCACAATCATTTTCCCACAATGGAATGTGACTCAATATTGGTGATTCAAGTTCAGGAATGATAGGTGTGGGAATCAAAACTGACTCTAAAAGATTACCTAAGTTGGGTATCAAAACAGGAGTCAATAATGATTCAGGAATTTGAACTTGATCACAGATTTGAGAATCTAGGTCACATATCTCATTGAGCTCAATATCATAAAAATGAGAACTTGCCAATTTATCCATGGGACTTTCAAAATTATAAAATTGGTCAAGTTCAATATGATCATCAAAAATGGGTGATTCAATTTCATGATGAATTGGCACAGGATCTAATGTTGACTCGGGAAAAGTAAAATCAGGTGAAGATACCGAAGTCATTATTGAATCAGGAAGTAGAATTGAATCGCCTAGTGGGAGATCATGATCATATTCATGCTCAAGTTCTATTTCAGGAAAGGAAGAACTTGCCAAACTATCAAAATTTGGAGTTTCGGCAAGTTCAAATGATGGTACTGAAGTAGAATCTTGTTGTCCAAAACAATGTGGCTCGTCGGCTCTAACAGAATGACTAGAGATATCAGAATTGGCCGAATGGTGAGAACGTAAAGATTGAACCATCATA
The DNA here is from genome assembly GCA_038442645.1 of Agave tequilana. NCBI lineage: Eukaryota > Viridiplantae > Streptophyta > Magnoliopsida > Asparagales > Asparagaceae > Agave > Agave tequilana. The sequence continues at coordinate 228,299 of JAVJIF010001913.1, read as the reverse complement.
TCTATTTCATGATCACGAGCTAATCTAGCCTGAGTCATGGCTTCAAGCATCTTTTCATAGTCGATTGGTGCATCATTTTGTGATTGACTTGAAAAGAGGAAGTGTAATCGTGATGAAGTTGTGAGTCGGTCAGATTTTGTGATTGTTGCTTGGACTCACGCATCATCATGTCAAAGATTGATGGTAATTGTTGCTTGGACTCATGCATACTCATCATTTCCAAGATAGATGGTTTTCTATTCTGAATGGGTGGATCTGAGTATGAATCTTGGGAATCTTATGGACAAGGTGGATATGGGGGACAAGTTGGTTGAAAATTGAACTCGGGGGAAGCGAAACCCCATGAACTCTGTGAAGAGTTGAAAGTGGTATGAAAATTATGGTTATAAGATAGGGGGCATGGGTTATATTCATTCGGATAAGACCATTCCGGCACACTAGGTTGGTCAAAGTTATGATATGCCGGGTTGGTGATATCCGAAAAAGAGGATGGTGTGTAATATGGATTAAAATTGGAAAAATTATTATTATATGACATATCACACAAACACAAACAAAGAAGAAAAAAGAAAACAAACAAATAAAAAAAAAATTCTAACCTAAGTTAGGGTAGACCTATGACCTAGACGACTCCTAACTGGTTAGACTGTCCACGGGAGGTAGGGAGTAGACTTTGACCACAAGTTAATCAGCCAGGTCAGGGCAAGATTGGTGGGAGGTTTTCCGTCAAAGACGTTCCTTAATTAAATAACCACCAATCTTCGGGCTTTCGGCCCTCAATCCCTTCCTAGACACTGATTTGGCAGGAGTCAAATTCCAACACTGTTCCCCCTTAGGATAATCTCCTAATTGAGTCCGAGATGTCTCTAGGGCCAACGTCTACTAATTTTTAGTTAGGCTTGGGTTAGTTAGTGCTTGGAATATGATTTTTGGGCCAAGGAAGGGTGATTAAATCCTCACCTTATCTTGTTATGGGTTAGTGCCCTTAAGATAAGTTTGTGCAAGTGTACAAGATATGTAAATAAGATTCACTCAAAGTAATGAAAATCAACCAAGAGATGAGTCCTATTCTACATGCAATGCGAACGTACTTTGCTCCAGCACTCTTCAACAGTAAAAATAAATGAATTGAAAAGACACGTGCCTAAAATGCAAACGTCTAATCAATTTTTTATCTTTTTCAACAAGTATTTTACTGTTGGTTTATTAGCAGTGTACAGGTTTATCACAGAACAAATTATAACAGAGCAATAAATCAGATTTGCAACTTTCAGCAACCTGCAGAAAACAGGGTGAGTAGTGAACTACTCAGGCAGCAGAAACGCGGCTTTTGCCGCGGAACCGCGGCTCTGTAGTAGGCCCTGTTGCTCTGCCTTCGAGGGCAGAGGCACAGAGTTGCTATATGTCCTTGCTGCTGTTTCCTGTTCTCCAAACCTACAAACAGAAAGAATAAAAGAATTAGTTAATAAATTTTTTTTTAAAGATAAACTTACCGTCCCTCCCCGGCAACGGCGCCAAAATTTTGATTGAGATTTTCCTGCACACAAAAATAAAGAATTTTAGATTTAGGAAAAGGATGTGCGAGGTGCTCAATTCTAATCCGCTGTAGCAATGGCTATGCGGGTCGTGATCCTCAGGGAGGGACTAGCGATGGAAGCTTGTTTAGCAAGTTATCTCTTTTTTAATTATTTTGTTATTTACAATGGAATTTACAATGAGAAGTGTGGTATCTACAATGAGTTTGGAAAGAATTTGTAAAGATGTGGAGTTGGTGATCTAAACTAAAATTACAAAGAAAGAAAGAAAAACTAAAAACACATACCTACCTCTTCTGCCCTGTTTACCTTTGATCCGTTTGCAACGACTTACCTCGTCTCTGAAGGCATTCAAGCATGGCGTATAGGATCTTCCCCCTTCTCGATCTACACTACGAAAAGAAAAGACAAACTATACTAGCAAGAGAAGGCTTGTTCATCACCATAGGCCATCAAGGGCACTTCTTCGGCTAAGCAATCTCGAAGCGATCAAATCTCATGGTTTGTAAGACATCAGAGAAAAACAATAAAAGAAAACAAGAATAGAAAAACAATAAAATAAAACAAGAATAACAAAAACAAACCTTGAGTAGATTTTATTAACAATGGAAGAAAAGTATGACTTACACCGATGTCACCTCAGTACAAGCATGAACTCCTTCCTCCATGAAAGCATCCTCCACTCTCAGTTACATAAAAAAAATAAAAGTTAAAAAAAGGAAAATAAAAACCTAAACTACAACTAGCCTAAAAACCCTAGATTTTGCTCTATAGTTTGCTGTGTGTCCTTCTCGGTTACTCTGCAGGGGTATTTATAGGTGCAGAAGGAGGTAGAGTCCCGTTACGATTTCTCCACGAAAGCAGTTGCCCGGAATCATCTATAATGCCGCGGAAACGCGGCTTGGGCCGCGTTTCCGCGACCAAGTCATGGCTGATGGCCACGCGCTTTCGCGCGTGGCCTCCTCTGGTCCGTCCATCTGGCTTTATCCGTTTGGAAGTTGTATCTCGACTCTTTATTTTGGATTTTCGGGATAACTTGGGAAGCAAGTTACCCTAAATCCAAATCTTCCAATATCTTTTAACAACGAATTTGTTATCCTTCTTTGGCTTTTATCCTCATCCTGCAAGTATTTAGGGTTGAATAGAAGTCTATCCTTCCCTCTTCTTTTAGTATTTGTAACTATTGCCCTTAGTAATTGCAATTTTGACATTTGATAATTGCAACTTTTGCATTGGGCTTGAAACATGGGCTTTTGGGCTTCTTTTAAGGCTTTATTCCTTTATTTTTATTTCTCAAGGCCTGCACACAATAAATAATAAAATATTAGTAAATGTGCAGAATTATAGGAATAAATATGAAAATGTGATAGTAAATGTATTGAAAAATATGCACTTTTTACTACCTATCACCCTAGTCTGAATCGGGGACCCAATTTTAGTGTATTGCTCGACTTGATCTTTTGATATTCAGATTTGATCAATTTTTGTTTCAAACATCATTTTTCAATATTTTAGATTTTCTATGATTTTTTGGAATTTTTCTGAATTAAATTGACAATCTTCAAAATCAGTGTCGACCAATGCCGTTGACCGACTCTCAGATTTTTAATTTACATACAGAATTGAAATTATAGAAACGGCTTTCACATTATTCTTAAAATCATATTTTCTATCTAAATGTATTTTCTGAGATTTTGCAAAATTTATCAAAATCTGGCCGTCCGGTGTAAACCGGTATTGACAGTTGATTTCAAGATTTTTATTTTGAAAGGGGATTGCATTTCTGAAAACTGATTTCGCCAAACATCTTAAAATAATATTTATTATTTTTGAAAATTTTTAGAAAGCTTTCCAAGTTACTTCAATTTTCGAGCTTTTCTGAAGTTTTCGGTGTTTTCCCAAATACCGAAATTTATCCAGATATTATATTTATATCTTTTCTCTTTTTCTCTCTCCTCGCTAGACGCGAGTCTCACCAGACATGGATCGGGTCTTTAATGCAGAGATTCAATTTCTATCTACATTTAATGCACTTTAGATCAACTCCAATCAAGTCATCATGACTTTTGTCCTTTCTGTTAAACGCAACATTCGCGTTTTTCCCTGGACGCAAGTTCCATCCCCGCGTCTGGGCAATTGCCAGATGCGGGTTTTTATTTTATGAGACACGGGCCTCTTTGTTTAAAAGAGACGCAACTCTCTTTAATAGGGTGGCAAACTTGTAATAATCAAAACATCTCCTTTATATACACAGCCATCTTTCTTTCTCTCCCTTACATTTCTTCTTTCTTCTCCAACTACAAACGGTAGCACAGCAGCCAAAAACCAGCCATGGTGCCTCCTTGGCCGGCCACCCTCTCCACCTTCTCTACCACCAACTCCTCCTCCATTCTCTCCTCCATTTCCTCCCCCATTCCAACGACATTAACACCACCATCTCTACCACCTTCTACTTCTTTTTCTTTTCCACCAAACAACCCATCTCCACCATTATCTTCTCCCCCATCTCCAGCAGGACCTACACCACCTTTGCCACCAAAAACCACGCCATCTTCCTCCCCTCGGAGTGCTCTTTCCAACGAGCTATAGTTTCGTTCTCTGAAACCCTTTTTGCAAAACTCTATTTTTTTTGTTTTGAACTACACTTGCACCACCTTGGCTTGGGTTTTTAGAGCCATGGGCCGCCTTCCTTTCCCCTTCCCTTCTTCTTTCTTTTCTTTCCTTTCTTTCTTTCTTTTCTTCCCTTCCTTCTTTCTTTCTTTCTTCTTCTTTTTCCTTGTTTTTCGTTTCTTTCTCTGATTCCCTGCCTCTCTCTCTCTCCCCTTCTTCCTTGCGTCTCTCTCTCTCTCTCTTGATTCCTTCTCTCTGTATTTTCTTTTAACGCGTTTATGCATTAGTTACCTGGATTTCAGAGATCGGAGATTTCACAGTATTTTTCGTATTTAGGCGAGTGTTCTCGCTTTCCTTTTGGACTTACTTGCTTCGTCGGGTCAACTTGTATCTGCATTATGTATTTATTTCTGGGTTCTATTGGCGTACTGTTTGGAACTAACGCCTTCTGCAGGTACCCTTGCCTTCGGGCCTAACCTCCAGGTACAACCTCTGAGGTTTAAAGTTCTCTGCACTTTCTCTATGCTACGCCTGGTAGGCGGACCTAGCGTCAACACTTTACCGCTTGCTCTGTTCTAGCGTAATTATCCCGTAAGCATGGCTTCCCCATGAGCGGTAGTATGTCATTCATAAGCTTACTGCGACACGTTTGTCTAGCTACGCTACGAGTGGTAACCACGCCGAACGTGATAGCATTTAGTGTTGTACATTAGCTTTCCTCCAGCTTGCTCCGCTCTGCTTGATTGTGCTCAGCTATTACTCTATCACTTGCCAAGTACATTCTTGATATGTTAACACTTGACATGTTATTACTTGATACCTATCATCTAGATGCTAATACCTGACACCTATCTGTGTCACTTGACAACTGATGTGACATCACTTGACACCCGACTTGCTACTACTTAACACTTGCTCCTTGTTATGACATGACTTATCACCTACCTTCAGTCATATTAATACTTGACCTGTGATTATCTCATTTACGGGAATCCTGTACATGTTATCTTGTATTATATACTGTAACGCCCCGATCCCGGCGATACGGGGACGTCACTGCGACGTATATACGTAGGTCAGAACTACCCTCCCGTATATACGCTAAGCATCAGTACAGACAAGAATCAGAGTACGGAAGCAAATGGTGCATTATACATTCCAACACATATATACAATCACAGAGTTATCACCAGAGGTGATGAATATTACAATAATAATACATCACAGACATGCGCAAATGCGAGAGTACAAAAGATATGCATATATATGAACGGTACAAATGGAAGCTCACATACAAGTATACAAGGAAAAAGTACAGGTATGAATAGAAAAGGGCACTCACGAGTTTAAAAGAAAAACTCGAGAGACTCACAAGGGGGCCTGGAAGGATGGAGCTCTGGACGGTCGGCTGGGGATCCACGCTACCGCTGCGCTACTCTGTGCAGCAACAGGGAGAAGCCGCGCTCTAAGCTCCATGACCTGGACATGAGAATCCAGGGGAGTCAGTGAAACTCCCCAGGCGAGTAGGATGCAAAAGCCAGGTGGCGAACCAAGGGTGAGTACAAGAGTCAAGTACAGAAGACAGGAGGGTTAGAACACAAATGAAGTATATATAAGAACGGGTATAACGTAACAATCGTAAAACAGGAAATCCGAAGTAAAACTGATCACAAGCAAAATTGATTGTATACGCTTAGGTTACGGTCCCATGAGACTAGTACATCGAAGGAATAATCCAAACAAGGAAACCCTCATCTATATACCGTTATCTCATGCCACCGAATATCTAAGCGTATAGAATCAGAGTTGCAAAGTAGTCATAACAGGAATACATAACAGATGTGACAAGAGTGCATAACAGGTATCAAAACAGGAATCATAACAGTAATCATAACTGGGGTCACAGGAAACACCTATTATTATTATTACTCGTCTGACCCATATATCTCGGTATGTGACCTGGTGTACGGCCAACCCACATACATCCATATATAAGCAAGTCGAGGGTTGTTAACGGAAGTAGATGGAGAACTGATAGAACTTCTTATAGTGGTTTCCATACACCTGGAACCGGCTTTGGAGGCCCAAAGTCCCCCTATTCAGTAATTTCAGATTCACTACCGCCAGTACATATATATATATGTATATACATACTTTTATACCCCACCACTATAAGCAAGATATCATTCCGGCATCCATCACTTCCTCCCATACCCATACAAGTTGTCCTTTTTATAGCTTATGAACATAATTATCAGATTTCGGGAATGAGCAATATCATAACAGTAATACATAACAGTGATCAGTACATAACAGTAATCAGGTACTACATTCCCTCTATCGTGATAATTATAAGAATCGGTGTATCATGCTTGGTGTCAAGAGATAGCATGATAAATGGTGATGTATATCAAGTAACGTGCATAACAATGGATTGATAATAAGTCTGGGTAAGTCATGACATAACAAGATGGTCTTGCCAGATAGTGGCATGTCAGGTGGTCAGGTGATAACATACTAAATGGTCAGGTGATATACATGTGTTAAAAGGGAGCATACAACTAACAAGTCTGAAGCAATGACAAGTAGTAACATGGAAGTGACTCAAAGCCCAACGACCACGAAGGGTCGGCCACGCATGATATACGATAAAGAAGCAAGCATATCATAAGCATGGTATAAGCACAAGATGAAGCTACCATAATACAAGCAATGTAGTGCAATACATGAATATGGAAATAAGAAGCGAAATACTTATCGACCGATGAAACGGGAAACTCAAATAGAGGCGAGACTACTCGCATACAAGAAAGTAGCGAGTGAGAATACTCGCCTAAACTCCAAAATACCGAAAGAGCCGTAATCCACGGAAGCTTGGGATGCGCCACAAAACCTGATATAAATATGTAGAGAGAAGAGGAGAGAGAAAAAGAGAAGGTAAGATGATGTTTGTCAAATGACAAGTCAAGTAATACCCATACATGATATAAGTCTAGAGGGTAAGGTTCATGTTCAAGAAAGGAATCAACTAAGACAGATAGGCAAAGTTAGTCGACTAGGATGGAAGAGTAGTCGACTAATAGTGATGGCAAGTCGACTAACAGTAAGGTATAGTCGACTAAAACTGGGTTCCAGAGAGTTGGGTTTGGTTTCAGAGAAAAGTTAGTCGACTAGGGTCATATGGGTAGTCGACTAACAGACATGACAAGTCGACTAACAGTTATGTTAAGTCGACTAAATCTGGGATACAGAGAGTTAAGGTTTCTGGTCCAGGAAGGGTTAGTCGACTAGGGTCAAGGGTGTAGTCGACTAAGGGCCTCTAGTCGACTAGGAACTAAGGTAAGTCGACTAATACTGTGTTTCCTAGAATTGTGTTTCACAGGACAGAATAAGTTAGTCGACTAATGTCTAGGTCTAGTCGACTAATCGACTGGAAACAGTAAACAGAACAGATTTTCTAGGGTTTGTGTTTGATGGCTAAATAATCATGGATTGAAGACATAATCAACAAGAATAAGCAAACATAAGTAGACTAAGAGTTGTACAAGTCTTGGTGAGGGAAATTACTTACCAAAAGAAGTGGTGGTGGTTGATGATGAAAAGAGAGTGGAGATGTTGGTGGAGTTGATGAAGTTGTTGGAGTTGATGACCTTGTGGTTGCTTCCATGGTGATGAAGGAGGAAGAAGATGAAGCTAAAGAGTTGGAGTAGTTGTTGAGGTGGTGGAGATGAAGGGGGAGATGGAGGTTAGGGTTTTGGTGAAGGTGAAGGCTTCTCTTTTGAGAAGTGAAGAAGAGAAAAAGAGAAGTGAAGAAAAAATGAAATAGAATGTAAAGGGAAAGCATTTATATGTTTTGGATTTTTTGAAGGGGATGCAAATCAAATGGAAGTGAGGGGGTTTTGTGTAAAAAGAAGGGGAGGTGAGGTGTCTCTCAAGTGGACACTTGGCCGGCCATGAGAGAGGGTGAGGTGGAGTGATAATAATGAGGAAGTAGGTGGGAGTTGGTGGAGTTTATGGAATTTAGAATTTTGGAAAATAGGAAAAGTGTGTGGTGGAAGTTAAAGGAAAGGAAAGAAAGAAAATAGGAAATGGGAAAGAAAATGGAAAAGGGAAGGAATACTCTTGGAATGGAGAATGAAAATAATGGAAGTGGCGGATTCCCGGAACTGAGTCGTGGATGCTGAAATCTTTCGGGAAAATACCGGAATCCTCCGAAATTCAAGTATCTCGGAACGACCCGAAATAATTATCAAAAATCAAGAATATTATACTAAGTATCATAGTGAAATCCGTTCGAAGAAATACTTTATAGTTTTAAAACTAAAAATCCCGGAACCAGTTACCTACCGACTCCGATGGAATTTTCATAAAATCATAAAATCCTCAGAAAAAGAATGTAGGTAGAAAATATGATTCTAAGGAATAATGTCTAAAGAATCATTTAGAAATTCCAAACCGTTTAAGAATTAAAAATCCAGGAATCGGTCAGCGGCACTGGCCGACACCGGTTTTGAAGACTTTCATTTTAATTCCAGAAAAATCTAGAAAATCATAGAAAATATATAATATTGGGAAATGATATTTAAAACTAAAATTGGTCAATTCTAATTATCAGAATGTCTAAATCGAGTAATACTCTAGGATCGGGCCTTCGGTTCAGACTAGGGCTGACTCCGAATCCACGAATCCAAATCCAAGACAAAACAGTCATATAAAGAATTCGTAATACAGGATAAATACAGGAAGCAAATCGAAAAAATACGATTGAAAATCTGAATACGCAACTAAGTACGTATTCCGGGAACGGGGTATTACATATACAGTGACCTGTACTCGTATTATATATGTACTCATGTACTCCTGAATTCCTGATCATGTCCTACTCCTGCTATTCCCGTAAATTGATAATTGCATAATGAATTATTATAAGACAACTTGCACCCGGTTTGGGGGAAACTGATGGGTGCTGAATAATTATATTCATGGTGGTCTTATCGAGTCACGCGTGCCACATACTTGAGGGATCACCTGGCGGCCAACAGGGATTCTGTGGGGTGTGCTGGCACCCCTACTCCTGTTTATTCCTGTCGGGTATGCACATGCCCTAGGCCTATTTCTATGGGATCTGTGATACTCAATTCCTGTTTGAGCGTAAATAAGTTCTGGTACCTAGCGGTACGTTCCGGCTCAGCACCGAATACTCCGGACCGTTGTCCCGGGCATGTACGGGGCCCATCCTAAACATGGTTCGTCGAACTTCATCAGTTTTCAAATAATTTGCTCTATAAGTTGTAAGTAAAAGTATGTGGAATGGGATGCATCTGAAGCCTACAACTTAGATGGCTCCAATTAAAATAAGATACTGATATATAATTTGTTGTGTTATTTTTTAACTCGGGTTGTATGCGCTTGGATTATGGTGACATGGGATAAAGGTATATAGATGAGGGTTTACTTGTTTGGATTATCCTTCGATGTACTAGTCTCATAGAGCCGTGACCTAAGCTTGCGCGATTGGTTTTGCTCATAATCAGTTTTATTCGATCTTATTCGATTTTATTGATTTTATCAGCTTTTTGTTAGTTTAGGAGATATCTGGTGTTGCCTTGTCTACTTTTTTCATCGCCTCGTTACCTGCTCTTATCATCTTATATCATACATGTTCCCAGCTTGATATCGATTACTGTCTCTCTACTTGCTCCTGCATGCTGGTACTCACGACACGGTTTCCAATGCATATTTATGACTTGAATTTATCGATACACATGTGCTTATCTCAGCACACCACTTGGCCTTAGCATCACCACTCGCCGGAGAGTTTTGACTCCTCTGGATCCTCATGTCTAGGTGTTCGAGCTAAGAGCGTGTGAATTCTCCCAGTTGCTGATCAGAGTGGCGCAGCTGAAGCGTGGATCCCCACCAGACCGTCTAGAGCCCCATCATTCCAGGTCCCTTGCCCGGCTCTAGAGTTTTCCTATTATGACTCTGAGCCTCCATTTGTACTGTTCATACTTGAATATCTCTTTGTATTCTCGCAATTGCGCATATCAGTGATTTAATATTCATGTAATCTTGTGTCACATCTAGTGATAACTTTGTAATTGTACTCATATGTTGGAATGTATAATGCACCACGTACTTCCGTACTCTGATTCTTGCTTGCACTGATACTTAGCGTATATACGTAAGGGTATTTTCGACCTGCGTATATACGTCACAGTAACGTCTCCGTACCCACCGGATCGGGGCGTTACAGTTTACTAACATGAAGTTTTTAGATTTTCTTTCTTTTCACTTCTTTTAGGATAGTTTTAGAATTTCCCTTTTGTATAGGAATTTTCCCTTTCTTTTACTTTTTTTTGTTGAAATAAGAGATAAAATTTTGATCTATTTTTAAGAAAATTAAGATGATCTTAGAAATTAAGGAAGCCCTAATTATGACATCTTAAATCTAGTCAAAATAATGGATCTTATTTAAGATTATAGGCTAAGTAAGATAAATTGTAGAGAAAAATTTTATCTTGAATTTTTACCTTAGATAGTATGTGTAAGTTCACCTAGAGGGGGGTGAATAGGTGATGACTAATCTAATGGTCACTTAGTGCCAAATAATGCAAATAATGCGGAAGCTAAAACAAATATGACCTAATTAAATCTTTTTACACTAAACACTATGTATAATACAAGAGTGTAGCCGAATTCCCTTTGCAAGGCTCTGGACTAAACCCCTCTTGATTCCCCTTGAATGGGTTGAGGTGCCGCGTTGGCTCTCTTGGTTGAATACAAATGTTAGCAACAATCCCACGCAAATATATAACAATTAAGCACAAGGTATATCAAGCATGTAAAAGTAAAGACAATGTAAGTAATGCAAGATATAAAAGAGACAAAGAGAGAGAGAGAGATAGAGTGAGCAATCGCAAACACAAAGGTATGTTTCGAGGTTCGAGCACACTTGCTCTACATCCCCGCCTTCGACACACGAAGGATTTCCACTATGCAAGATCCCAATGGATCTCTCCTCGGTGCCGCAACACCTACAAGCCCTCGGACTCTCTAGTCCCTTACACACCGCAAGCCCACCGGCTCGCCGAGGCCGCACCTCAATCAACCGAGTCCGCACCCGAACTCAAAACAACCCGAGCACACTTGCCGGTCTCCTCAAAGTACAAAGATGAAATCTTTGGTGATCTACAACACTTTGATCACCCATTACAAACTCTCACAACACAATCCTATGGATAGATAAGGCAATGGATAGCTCAAGTGATTGTGAGAAAGTAAGGAAAGAACTATGGTGAAAAACTTAAGAAATCACTTTAAACACTCTTGTTAAAATCTTCCCTTTAGATAGGAAATATTTGCTCACTATTTTGTGGAGAAAACTCTTCTGAAAGTATGGGAAAAACTGGCTCTAAAGGTCTCCAAAATCTTGGCCTCAAATAATGACAAGACCCCCAATTTATAGGCTGCCAGAAAATTAGCCGTTGGGATCTGTCAGTACTGCCGGTCGACCGGTCCGGTCGACCGCCAACGGTCAAAAATCCGACCGTTGGAGCCTCCGGTCGACCGGCCGGGTCGACCGAGCAACTGGAGGAGAGTTGAACTCTCTGTCGGTCGACCCGTGCGGTCGGCCGAGATTTCCAGAGAGCAGAGCTCTCTGGAGCGGTCGACCGGCACGGTCGGCCGTCCACCAGTGCACAAAGGCGTGCACGTCTGTGCACGTCGGTCGACCGGGCCGGTCGACCGACTCCTGTATTAGTCGACTATTAAAGGTGGCTAGTCGACTTATACGAAGCCTGAAACAGTTTTCTGGGATTAAAAAGTTAGTCTTTTTGGCTCTAATAAAATCCCATAAAATACTTAAAAATCTACAAAAATAGTTTAACCAATATACTTTGATATACAAACATGCTTGCACAAAATCAAGGCATGTTATAAAAGATTGGACTATTTTGTAACTTGGAAATATTTGGCTCATGATAAAAACTGTATTTTCCAAAACATGTTTTCTAAACTTTGTTTTTCCAAAACATCTTCAAAATACAAAAACAAGATATTATAGTTCATTTTAAGGCATAGTGTGTATGGATATGATCCACTACACAATCAAGAAGAAATATCTATGTTTTTGGTATTAAGCATAAAACTTGGTTTTGGTTGAAAGATAAGTATATGAGAAACACCAAAAATGAACAAGACACTTGAAATCTTCACTTGAATACAAGTTTGGTTTTTGGTTAAAATTCTTTTCTAAAACAAACTAAATCAAGAGTGTGTGTGTGATATGTACTTGAGCAATCCACCACTATTCTATCCTTTACATTTTTAACTAAAACAAAAACAAAATCTTATACCTAGACACAAGTCTTCATCTTCTTGAAGTCTTCACTTGAAGGCTTCTCATCTTCTTGACTTGGTCCAAGCTTGATCCAAAAACTCCTTGGATCACACCGTGCTAGCTCCAAATCTTGACATTTTATCCTTTGTTGAGCTATGCACCTACTAAGATCTTGATAATGAATCTGTCACTAATTAAACACAAGATCATTAGTAATCATAACTTCATGAGTTGATCATCATCAAAACTAGGGTGATAGGCCTTTGGGCCAACAATCTCCCCGTTTTTGATGATGACAAAACTCATGAAGTTATATATGCATGGATTAAAGTAAAGCTTCAAAGAAGCTCCCCCTTAACTCATGCATAGACATAAATAATAGATATTCAATGAGGCACATGAGTATGTATGCAAGTATGGAGATAAAAATTGCAACAAGCATAAATCAAGATCTTTTTCTCCTATTTGCAATACAAAAATATATGCATTATTAACAAGGAAGACAAATACTTCTCCCCCTTAAGCAATGAAAACATGCATATAAACTCAAATACTTCCCCCCCTTTTTGTCACTCATCAACAAAGGGTTCAAAGTAAAAGCAAATCAAACAAATTTTACTCCCCCTTTTTGTCAAAAGCAAAGAGATCAAGAAGGGGTAATACAAATCAATCAATAAAAATTTATATGCGATATACATCCATGAAGAGGAAGACGCTAAGTTAGCTTCCCTACACATATGCATTACATGAAGAAGGGATGACAAGCCCTAACTCACATAACACATATTATGTAATGCATAAGAGGAGATGTGAAGCTCCCCCTACACACGTATATCATATAAAGAAGAGTTGTCAAGCTCCTCAATTTATAATATACTCAACATGAATCTATATGTAAGAGAGATGTTAAGCTCTCCATGCATATAGGAATTACAAAGCAAAAATTTTGAATATTTCTTTAAAATTTTGAACTTTCTTAATTAAAACACATTTTGAGATATCAAATCAACATATTTTTTTTCTTTTGATATCAATTTTGAAAACATATTGCATAAGCTTTAAAAATTACCAATTGAAAGTCGAATTTAGCTTAGCAAATACATTGTGCTTTAAATATGTAAGACAATTTTAACTAAGCACAAATAACACATATATGTATGAAAAGAGAATACCAATAGAAATTGATATAATTTGAATTTGAAAGCATTCATACATACAATCAAAATATGAGTATATAAAAATCATATTGATACCAATTGAAAATATCCAATGATACCAATTGAAAAGTAAGCTTATCATATACTCTATCAAATGAAGAATATGCACTAGTTAATATGAAAATGTTTTTAAAACTAGTACGAAATCCTTCAAGCAAGGAATAAGGCAAAAATGTCAATTAATCTCAATATTCCTTTAAATCATGAAGACATGAAAATCATCACACATTTTTTTAAAAAAAAATTATATTTCAAGATATATGTATGTTTTGACAACACAATAAGTATACATACATATCTCTTAAACACAATTGAGTCCATATAAATAGATTTGCATTAAAGGCAAATGACTCAAGAGGTATACATGTATATCTTAAAGTTTGGCAAAATACACATATACATGAAATGAAAACACATGATCATAAATCAAATCCAAAAAGTGGGAATACAAGTTTAAAAATGTATGTATCATCAAAACTAAGCAATACAAGCACATTTCATGGGTTCAAATAAGCATTCAAGCATAAATATAAATAGATTTATTTGTGGCCCACGATATGTACAAGTATAAATCCTAGTGTTGACAAAAACTAACATATAAACTAATATTCAAATCATGAAGCATCAAATAAATTTTGAGAAAAATAGAATCATGTGTCTATCTTAATTGAAGAATAGATAACTAGTATAAATTATTTTTGAAAAACTAGTTAAAGATCCTTCAAATATATCCAATCATATGTTTTTCATGAATTATACTAAATACATAAAAGTTCAAGCACTCATAGTCCATAAAGCTCAAAATTATCTTGAAAGGTAAAAGATGAGTGTTCAAAGGTTATGTAAATGGCATTTTCATGAAAATAGACAATGAAGCTCAATCAAACATGAATCTCATTTTTAGACAAGACATGAAATTTTATTCTCATTAAAAACAAATCAACTCAAAATCATTTTTCATAAAATCAACAAACTTCTAGGTATATGTATGATTTATCCAAATCTAACAATATGTATACATATCCCAAATATAAAAGAGTCTATCAAATGTATTTGCATGAAGGCAAGAGACTCACGGGTATACATGTATATTTATTAGATTTGAATCAAAAATACATATACATGAAGTGAAATCATAAAGATTGACAAAGCATGTATAAATGAGAGAATCATCAAAACTAGTCTATACATATGCATATAGTGGGTACAAATGAGCATGAAGTGCAAAAGTATATAAAACAAATGTAGCTCACTATTTGTACATGTATAAAACAAGTTTTGATAAAAACTACATCTAAGCATGGTATTACCACATGAAGCACAAAAATACATAAAACATGAACATGCTATAATTATGATAAATGAACTAGCATGTACATAAAAATAAGAGTTTAGAGATTGTTACCAACTCCAAAGCTCCTAACATGGTGGTTGTCCCACCAAAGCTCCTTGATAGTGATGCATCCCAAAAGTATGTCCATCATGTCCAAGTGCATCCACTACCAAGGTACCAATCCTCTCACGTCTTGTGAGAGCCCTCACCTACATCAAAAGCAAAAGGTGGGGGTTTTGGTACCCATATTTTCTTGGGTCCTTTGGGGTTAGACTTGTAAGGAACCCAAAATCTTTTATAATTAGCAAAATTTAGAGAATTAATATTATCATAACAAAACTTTGCTAAATGGCCTTTGCGGCCACAATGTGTACATATGTACACCTTAGTATGCTTATGAGTGGGTGTATGATCATGGTGTGCAACATAAGCATGTGAGTGTGCATGAACATGTGGAACTTGTTTCTTTTGAAACAAGGATTCCAATTTGGTATGATTGAATGCACATGAGCTCAATTTAGAGCTCAAATTATCTATTTTACTTTTCAACATATTTATCTCATCGGTGGTGGCATGTAAAGCATGATGAGATATATGATCATTTTTCTTTTTCTTTTGAGAAACAAAATCTTTTTCTTTTTTAACAAATTTTCTTTTCAAAGTAATATTTTCTTGAAAAACATCTTCCTTTTGTTTTTCCACCAAATCAATCTTATTTTTCAAAATAGTGTTCCCTTCACATAAATCATTCAATTTAGCAATCAAGGAAACATTCTCATTTTTCAAATCTTTATTCTATTTTTCTAAGCATGCCATTTTATTTTCTAAAGAATCTTTTTCATTAAGCATGGCATCAAAATTCTTTTTCAAATTGTTATTTTCTTTTTCTAAACATGCAATGTTAGATTTAAAAGAATCTTGTTCTATATGCATGCAAGCAATGTTCTTTTTCAAGTTTTTATTTTCCTTTTTAATCATGTCATATTTCTCAAGAATTGTTTGGCAAAATGAAGTGAGCTCATCAAATGACATGTCCTCATCATCGGATTCGGAGTTTACCTCAAGGGGGTTATCCCCTTGGACCATATAGCATACGTTGGAGATGTCGCTTCCAACGTCCGAATCGCTCCCCGCATAGTATAGATCCTTTTCGCCAAGGGAGGTGAGGGTGTTCCATACTACAAAAGCCGAATCAATATTAGCAACTCTAGATAAATAAACATCATCTAGGGTAGACTTTAAAGCATTAAGGGCTTTTGAGTTAGCCTCAAAATTCTTACCATCTAAACAATATGCATTATTAGTAGTGGCAAGATATACATGAAAACCTAAGGCTTTGAGGTACAAAGACATCTTAACCTTCCAAATTTGGATGTTAAGAATGTCAAAGGTGGGTGGTGACATGAAGTCCATGGTGTGTGTACAAATATTGTGATTAGCCTAAAATGAGGATCTTTAACTCTAGGTTGTTAGACCCAAATCAGAGTACCAAGCTCTGATACCAATTGTAAGTTCACCTAGAGGGGGGGTTGAATAGGTGATGGCTAATCTAATGGTCACTTAGTGCCAAATAATGCAAATAATGCGGAAGCTAAAACAAATATGACCTAATTAAATCTTTTTACACTAAACACTATGTATAACACAAGAGTGTAGCCGAATTCCCTTTGCAAGGCTCTGGACTAAACCCCTCTTGATTCCCCTTGAATGGGTTGAGGTGCCGCGTTGGCTCTCTTGGTTGAATACAAGTGTTAGCAACAATCCCACGCAAGTATATAACAATTAAGCACAAGGTATATCAAGCATGTAAAAGTAAAGACAATGTAAGTAATGCAAGATATAAAAGAGACAGAGAGAGAGAGAGAGAGATAGAGTGAGCAATCGCAAACACAAAGGTATGTTTCGAGGTTCGAGCACACTTGCTCTACATCCCCGCCTTCGACACACGAAGGATTTCCACTATGCAAGATCCCAATGGATCTCTCCTTGGTGCCGCAACACCTACAAGCCCTCAGACTCTCTAGTCCCTTACACACCGCAAGCCCACCGGCTCGCCGAGGCCGCACCTCAATCAACCGAGTCCGCACCCGAACTCAAAACAACCACGAGCACACTTGCCCGTCTCCTCAAAGTACAAAGATGAAATCTTTGGTGATCTACAACACTTTGATCACCAATTACAAACTCTCACAACACAATCCTATGGATAGATAAGGCAATGGATAGCTCAAGTGATTGTGAGAAAGCAAGGAAAGAACTATGGTGAAAAACTTAAGAAATCACTTTAAACACTCTTGTTAAAATCTTCCCTTTAGATAGGAAATATTTGCTCACTATTTTGTGAAGAAAACTCTTCTGAAAGTATAGGAAAAACTGGCTCTAAAGGTCTCCAAAATCTTGGCCTCAAATAATGACAAGACCCCCAATTTATAGGCTGCCAGAAAACTAGCCGTTGGGATCTGTCAGTACTGCCGGTCGACCGGTCCGGTCGACCGCCAACGGTCAAAAATCCGACCGTTGGAGCCTCCAGTCGACCGGCCGGGTCGACCGAGCAACTGGAGGAGAGTTGAACTCTCTGTCGGTCGACCCGTGCGGTCGGCCGAGATTTCCAGAGAGCAGAGCTCTCTGGAGCGGTCGACCGGCACGGTCGGCCGTCCACCAGTGCACAAAGGCGTGCACGTCTGTGCACGTCGGTCGACCGGGCCGGTCGACCAACTCCTGTATTAGTCTACTATTAAAGGTGGCTAGTCGACTTATACGAAGCCTGAAACAGTTTTCTGGGATTAAAAAGTTAGTCTTTTTGGCTCTAATAAAATCCCATAAAATACTTAAAAATCTACAAAAATAGTTTAACCAATATACTTTGATATACAAACATGCTTGCACAAAATCAAGGCATGTTATAAAAGATTGGACTATTTTTGTAACTTGAAAATATTTGGCTCATGATAAAAACTGTATTTTCCAAAACATGTTTTCTAAACTTTGTTTTTCCAAAACATCTTCAAAATACAAAAACAAGATATTATAGTTCATTTTAAGGCATAGTGTGTATGGATATGATCCACTACACAATCAAGAAGAAATATCTATGTTTTTGGTATTAAGCATAAAACTTGGTTTTGGTTGAAAGATAAGTATATGAGAAACACCAAAAATGAACAAGACACTTGAAATCTTCACTTGAATACAAGTTTGGTTTTTGTTAAAATTCTTTTCTAAAACAAACTAAATCAAGAGTGTGTGTGTGATATGTACTTGAGCAATCCACCACTATTCTATTGATTAGACTAAGAAGGTATACTTATTATGAGTATAAAAATGTATTTGATGTACCCCTTCTTGTCTCCGCTATAGTATAGGACTATACCGAGTCGACTCTCAGGGAGAGCTCGCGATGGAAGCTTTGACGTGTGGTAGTGAAGTTGTTAAACGAGTATTCTTCTCTTTCTTATAAAATTAGTGAATCAAGTGAAAAAGAAACTAAAGAAAAGGATGGATATGTTCATGGTGGAAATCGTTGGAAAAGAAATCAAGATTGGGATTTGGTATTCACAAGAAAAGGAAAGAAAACTTAAGAAAGTTTGAATGAAAAGCCATGACTAGCTTACCTTGCTAGCTTGCCAAGACTTACTAGACTCCTTGATAGCGAACGCGTGCCTAATGTTGTCACTCCATCGGCGTAGGTTTCGTCTTGCGTGTTGACCTAATTACTTTCTCATGTGGTTGAAGGGTGGTTTAACCCATCCGAGAAGAGAAGATCATACAACTTACAAGATGAAATAAAGCAATCACCCATGAGTTAGTGAAGATGGCAAGGCTAGTGGTTAGCTAGTACATGGAGAAAGATTTAGCTACAAGCCATTAATGAAGTAAAGCAAAGCATGAATAAATTGTAAGAAGTAAAGAAAGCAAGTAAAAAAGCAATTAAAGAAAGCAATTAAACTAGAACCATGCTTCAAGTAGAGGAAGGAGAATGGATCAATCCTTGTTGCTTCAAGTGTCACCCTTGATTACACAAGCTCTCTCTCTCACAATCTCTCTCTTTTACAATGAATTCTAGGGAAGAAGAAGAGGGATCTAAAGAACAAAACCTAGAGAAAAACTAAACAAAATTACAACATACTAACTATTCTCCTCTCTTCTCCATTCAGTTTTTGTACGCAGGTCCAAGTCCAGTATTTATAGCATGGGAGAGAACCTTCGAGAGCCAAGTTTGTTGGCGCAAAATCCGAGGTCATAACGACCTAGGATTGCCGCGTTTTGGCGGGAAATCGCGGCACAACGGATTCCGTTGAGTAACAGCTTTCTGGTACAGGTTGTTACGAGTTTGTTTGGCCACGTGGACCTTCTGGAATCTTGGATTGGCGCGCAGATCGTAACTGAATCAAATTCAAATCTTGGCTTTATCTTGATCTTAGATTAATCACTTTAATTAGTGATAATTAAAGTGATTATTGGCTTTCTCTCCTTTAGAGTGTGTACCTGCAAATATGTAGAGAAGATGAGTAAAAATCATATTTTTATTATCAATATGTATGGGAATAATGAGGTAAAATATGCACATTTGTGTAACAATCACACCCCCACACTTATTCTTTTGCTCGTCCCGAGCAAAACAAAGAAAAAGAAAATCTATACTACCAGTTTATTACACCACTTTCGCAGGTGACGCGATTGCACTGAGCATGTGCAACAAGCCGTTAAACCTCTAGGTTACCCTAGAGGAGGAGTGTTGTCTTCTGAGGGTTTTCAGCGGATTGCACCCACAAAATCCATAAAGAAAGAAGACAAATGTTAGTATTCTGAAAACGCATTTTGAAAGAGAGACAAGTTTACGAACTATTTTTGCAAAAATATAAGTGATCTTAGGTCATAAGTCCACCTATAATCATCATTCCTTAAATTTAGTCTCCATGCAAGATCTTGTTTTCAATTAAGGTAAGAATTCAAAATTGGATTGAATACTTTATCTTTCATAAAACCTAGATAGTATGCACATCGTGACAGTGAAGATTTCTGGGATTTCAACTCTAACCATAAAGCCATTTATTTATATATATTTATATTTCCCTTTTTTTTTTTATTCTTCCCTTAGTTTAGGCTTTCTAGTTCACCCTTGTAACGAGCCTATAACCGATGACTCCCAAACCAGACGGTCTTAGGGCACCAGATGAGAAAACATCCCTCGGGTTTAAGGTCTCGAGTAAAAAAGGCCACAAAACTAAAGGGGATTATTTATAATCACCGTTAGGCGTGAGTAACCATGCTTCTTGAGGCACAATTATCCAGCTTAATAAGTGAGATCACCGTTAGGCGTGAGTAACCATGCTTCTTGAGGCATAGTTATCCAGCTTAATAAGTGATCTTTTATTTATATATATATATATTTTTTATTTATATGGCATTTTTGGTCTTTGTCTCCATCCCAAGAAATGTGTAAGTGTAAAGTGCATATTATCTAAGGCAAAAAATTCAAGATAAGAATATCTCCCCAATTTTTCTTACTTAGCCTATAATTTCAAACAAGATCTATTATTTCAACTAGGTTTAAGATGTCATAATTAAGGCTTTCTTAATTCCTAAGATACATCTTAATTTTCTTAAAATAGGTCAAAACTTTGTCTCTTATTTCAAAAAGTTTTTTTTTTATTTATTTATTTTTATTATTATTTAAAAGAAGTGTAAAAGAAAGAAGATCTAAAAACTCTATGTTAGTAAACCCCCCCCACACTTATTTCATGCATTGTCCTCAATGCATCATGATATATGTATGCATGAAACAAAAATGAAGAGGGAAGGAAAAAATTACCTTAAGGTGGTGGTTCCGGTGGTGGTCTGATTGGTCCACGAAACATGGCCCAATCATCTTTCTTTGGGTTTTCAGGAACCCACCAGAAATTTCAATAATATGACCCACAAAAATGATGTGTGCATTTAAGATTATTATGTACATTCCCCCATCTAATTTCCAAATTTTTAAAATAATTTCTGAGTTAAATTTATCAACTACCTTGTCCCAGAATAGAATATGGAATGATAGAACGGTTGACTTGGACTCGGAAAGGAACACCGACTCAGGGAAGTGAATGAAGTCAAGTAAAGGTTCAGGAGTCGGAATGGATTCAAGAACTGGGTCCAAGTCAAGAAAATGAAGCTCAAGTCCACATTCATTTTCCCATGATGGAATGTGACTATCTAAGATTAGTGATTCAAGTTCAGGAAGGTTGGGAATCAAAACTGACTCTGAAATGTTACTCAAATTGGGTAACAAAACAGGAGTCATTAATGATTCAGGTATTTGAACTAAATCACAAACTTGAGGGTCAAAGTCACATTTCTCATTGAGTTCAATTCCACAAAATTGTGAACTTGCCAATTTGTCAATAGGATCTTCAAAAAGGTATAATTGGTCAAGTTCAACATGATCCTCAAAGATGGGTGATTCAACTTCATTGTGAATTGGGCAAGGATCCAAGGTTGACTCCGGGAAAAGATTGATGTGAGGTAGAGATACCGGAGTCATTATCGAATCAGAAAAGAGGATTGAATCACCAAGTTGGAGTTCAAGATCACATTCCTTATGTAATTCAATTTCAGAAAAATGTGAACTTGCCAATTTATCAATGGGGCTTTCAAGAGTATGAAATTGGTCAAGTTCAATGTGATCATCATAAAAGATTGGTGATTCAATTTCACAACAGATAGGTACTGGATTCAATTCTGACTTTGGAAATGGATTGAAATCAGGTAAGGATATGGAAGTCATGATTGAATCAGGAAGTAGAGTTGAATCATCTGATGAAAGTTCAGGATCATAATCATGTTCAAGTTCAATTTCAGGGAAAGGAAAACTTGCCAAAATGTCAATTGGATCTGAAGTTTGGACAAATTCATTTGGTTGTGCTGAAATTGAATCTTGATTTCCAAAACAACATGATTCTTTGGCTCGGACAGAATGGTTAGTGACATTAGAAGAATGAGAATGAAGAGTTTGAATCATCAATTCTACGTCACGATTACGAGTATTTCGAGTCTGAGCCAAGAATTCAAGCATCTTTTCACAATTCATTGGTTCATCATTTTGTGGAAAAGATGAAGTGTTGTTTTGGAATTGGTGATGAAATTGTGAGTCAAAAATGTATGGTATGAAAAAGTGGACTCACACAAGAAATCTTTACTCGTTTCCATGACAAATGGTTGTTCATTAGGAAAAGGTGGAACTGAGTAAGACTCTTGAAAATACTGTGGAATTGGAGGGGCAAATGTTTCTTGAAGTTGTTGCTCGACCCTTTGAAGATTAGCTTCTATACTCCTGAGTAACTCAGATTTTTCTTCAATTGGTGGTTCAGAAAAAGGAGTATATGAAGCGGATTCTGGAAATGAATATTGTGGATATTGTGGACTCGGTGAATATGGTGGACAAGGAGGTTGATAATTAAACTCGGGAGACTGGAATCCCCAATTACTCGGTGAAGAGTTGAAATTATTATGAAAATTATAGTTATTAGATGGGGGGTATGGGTCATATTGATTCGGATAAGGCCAACCCGGTGTATTTGGTTGGTGCATATTGTAAAACACCGGGTTGGAATTATCCGAATATGGAGATGGTGTGAAATATGGATTATTATTAGGATGGAAAGAATTGTAATTGTAAGCCATATCACACAATCAAATACAAACAAACAAACAAACAAAAGAAAGAAAAATTCTAACCTAAGTTAGGGTAGACTTAGGACCTAGACGACTCCTAACTGATAGACTGTCCACGGGAGGTTCAGTGCAGACTCTAACCACAAGCTAATCAGCCAGGGAAGGGTAAGGTTGGTGGGAGGTTTTCCGTCCGGAGACGTTCCTTAATTAAGTAACCAGCAACCTTCGGGCTTTCGGCCCTCAACCCCTTTCCTAGACACCGATTTTGCAAGAGTTAAATTCCAACACTTTTCCCCCTTAGGATAATCTCCTAAATGAGTCCGAGATGTCCCTAGGGCCAACGTCTACTTTTTTATTAAATTAGGCTTGGGTTAGTGAGTGCTTGGGAAAATGATTTTCGGGCTAAGGAAAGGGTAATGAAATCCCCACCTTATCTGATTTACGGGTTATGCCCTTAAAATTGAATTGTGCAAGTGTACAAGAAAAATCAAGGATTCACTCAAAGCATGAAAATCAAGCAAGAGATGATTCCTAGTCTATATGCAATGCGAAACGTACCTTGCCTCCAGCACTCTTCAACAGTAAAAGTAAAAGAATTGAAAGACACGTGCCTAAAATGCAAGTGTCTAAACAATTTTTAACAATTTCAACCAACTTTTTACTGTTGATTAATTAAGCAGGTATATGGTAAAGAATATAGGAAAAGAATTATTGCAGCAGATGTATTTTGCAGAGAGCAAAGCCCTGCAGAAAATTTGTAAGTAGTGATCTCAAGATTGCCGCGGATCTGCGGCAAATACCCAGATTCCGCGGTAAATCTGAGGGATCCTGGTCTCTGCTTTCGAGAGCAGAGGCCCAGGTCCACTTATATGTCACTGCAATGCAAGAATGTCTGTTTCTTCAACCTGTAACCTTCAACAGAGAAGAAGATTCGTTTAGTACTTCACTTTAAACCAAAAACGTTGCTCTCCCCCGGCAACGGCGCCATTTTGATTAGACTAAGAAGGTATACTTATTATGAGTATAAAAATGTATTTGATGTACCCCTTCTTGTCTCCGCTATAGTATAGGACTATACCGAGTCGACTCTCAGGGAGAGCTCGCGATGGAAGCTTTGACGTGTGGTAGTGAAGTTGTTAAATGAGTATTCTTCTCTTTCTTATAAAATTAGTGAATCAAGTGAAAAAGAAACTAAAGAAAAGGATGGATATGTTCATGGTGGAAATCGCACAAGAAAAGGAAAGAAAACTTAAGAAAGCTTGAATAAAAAGCCATGACTAGCTTACCTTGCTAGCTTGCCAAGACTTACTAGACTCCTTGATAGCGAACGCGTGCCTAATGTTGTCACTCCATCGGCGTAGGTTTCGTCTTGCGTGTTGACCTAATTACTTTCTCATGTGGTTGAAGGGTGGTTTAACCCATCCGAGAAGAGAAGATCATACAACTTGCAAGATGAAATAAAGCAATCACCCATGAGTTAGTGAAGATGGCAAGGCTAGTGGTTAGCTAGTACATGAGAAAGATTTAGCTACAAGCCATTAATGAAGTAAAGCAAAGCATGAATAAATTGCAAGAAGTAAAGAAAGCAAGTAAAAAAGCAATTAAAGAAAGCAATTAAACTAGAACCATGCTTCAAGTAGAGGAAGGAGAATGGATCAATCCTTGTTGCTTCAAGTGTCACCCTTGATTACACAAGCTCTCTCCCTCACAATCTCTCTCTTTTACAATGAATTCTAGGGAAGAAGAAGAGGGATCTAAAGAACAAAACCTAGAGAAAAACTAAACAAAATTACAACATACTAACTATTCTCCTCTCTTCTCCATTCAGTTTTTGTACGCAGGTCCAAGTCCAGTATTTATAGCATGGGAGAGAACCTTCGAGAGCCAAGTTTGTTGGCGCAAAATCAGAGGTCATAACGACCTAGGATTGCCGCGTTTTGGCGGGAAATCGCGGCACAACGGATTCCGTTGAGTAATAGCTTTCTGGTACAGGTTGTTACGAGTTTGTTTGGCCACGTGGACCTTCTGGAATCTTGGATTGGCGCGCAGATCGTAACTGAATCAAATTCAAATCTTGGCTTTATCTTGATCTTAGATTAATCACTTTAATTAGTGATAATTAAAGTGATTATTGGCTTTCTCTCCTTTAGAGTGTGTACCTGCAAATATGTAGAGAAGATGAGTAAAAATCATATTTTTATTATCAATATGTATGGGAATAATGAGGTAAAATATGCACATTTGTGTAACAATCACCCTTTACATTTTTAACTAAAACAAAAACAAAATCTTATACCTAGACACAAGTCTTCATCTTCTTGAAGTCTTCACTTGAAGGCTTCTCATCTTCTTGACTTGGTCCAAGCTTGATCCAAAACTCCTTGGATCACACCGTGCTAGCTCCAAATCTTGACATTTTATCCTTTGTTGAGCTATGCACCTACTAAGATCTTGATAATGAATCTGTCACTAATTAAACACAAGATCATTAGTAATCATAACTTCATGAGTTGATCATCATCAAAACTAGGGTGATAGGCCTTTGGGCCAACAGTATGCACTTCACACTTATACAATTTTTTGGATGGAAACAAAGACCTAAAATGTCATAGAGTATAAATAAATAAAAAAGTGAAAAAACATATGGTATACATGAATTAAAAAAATCACTTACTAAAGCTGGATAACTATGCGTCAAGAAGCATGATTATTCATGCCTAACGGTGGTTATAAGAAGCAAATAATCTCCCTTAGTTTTGTGGTCATGTTTACTCGAGTCCTTAAACCCGAGGGATGTTTTATCATCTGGTGCCCTAAGACCGCCTGGTCTAGGAGTCGTCAGTTAAAGGCTCACTACCCAAGTAAATAAAAAGCCTAAGAAAACTAAGGGGAGAAGAAAAAAAGAAAATATATATATATAAATAATGGCTTGATGGTTAGAGTTGAAATCCTGGAATCTTCACTATCACAAAGTGTATATTATCTAGATTTTATGAAGGATAAAATATTCAACCAGTTTTGAATTCTTACCTTAATTGATGATAAGATCTTGCATATAGACTAAGTTTAAGAAAAAATAATTTTTGGGGGACTTATGATCTTAGATCGCTTATGTTTTTGCAAAAATATTTTAAAAACTTGTCTCTCTTTCAATATGCGTTTTCAAAATACTAACATTTGTTTTCTTTCTTTATAGATTTTGTAGGTGCAATCCGCTGAAAACCCTCAGGAGACAACACTCCTCCTCTAGGGTTAACCTAGAGGTTTAACGGCTTGTTGCACGCGCTCAGTGCAATCGCGTCACCTGCGAAAGTGGTGTAATAACATTTGTAGTATAGTTTTTCCTTTTCTTGTTTCGCTCGAGACGAGCAAAAAGATAAGTGTGGGGGTGTGATTAGTTTATAATTCTGCAGTATAACATTACATTTGTCTACCAATTTATAAATAAAATATTATTTCTAATTGTGTTTTTGTCTACTTTGCAGATAAATCAAGAGTTTAGGTGCAAAGGAGTAATAAGAGCTTAATTAAACCTATTTTTAGGTAATTAAATCCGGAATTCTTGGAGGCCAAGCTAGAGAATTTCTCGAAGATACATTGAATCTAGACGTTGGCGGGTGTTTGATAAGAATCTAGATAGAAATAACCGAATCTGAGCATATCTGAAGGTCCCCGAAGCGAGGCGAACCTACGCGCCAAAACAGGGACCTAAGTCCCTGGTATTGCCACAGAAATGTGGCTATGGCCGCGTTTCTGCGGCCTTTTGGTGGGCCCATGCATCAATTTTCGTTGCGTGGCCTCGTCTAGTCTTCTGGAACCTCCTTTTGCCTATAAATACTGCAGGATTTGACCGAAACGCAAGCAGATTGAGAAATAGGCTAGGTTTTTTATCTTTTAGTGTAGGTTAGTGCAGGTGTTCTTCTTTTCTTTTGTATTTTATTTCATTTTTAGATCATCTATTAGGGCTGAGAATTCAGAGAGAGAAATATTGATGTAATAGATGGTGACAATCTATGTAAAGGTGTCTTCTTTCTTCTTCATTGTAATCTTCTCCATCTTCTACATAATGCTTAGCTAATTTTTCTTCCCATGGTAATCTAACTACTAACTACTAACTATTTAACTACTTACTTGATAATCCACATGAATCTAATAGCTTCTACAAGGCCTTGCTCTTGTAAGAGCCATTGATGGCTCATGATGATGGATTCTAACATTCTAACATCTAATCCACTGACTTACTAACTTGCAATATCTTCTTTATTTCTTGCTCACTCCTAACCGGTTTAGATGATTTAATAGTGTAACGCCCCGATCCCAAGGATATGGAAACGTTATGGCGACGTACATACGCGAGGTGAAAACACACTCACGAGTACGTTAAGCCTCAGTACAGGACAGGGCCTCCATATACACAAGAGTTCCAGCAGGAAATAAGTACAAGAATACCTGCAGAAAGGGGTTAGTGATCATAACAGATATAAATACAGGAATAAAGGAGATAACAGGAACAAAGCACAAAGATACCTATGAAGGAATCCCGATGGTAAAGTCTACTATGTGAATCCAATGAACTAGCTGCCCGAACGATAACTCGGATCTCCAACCTGGGCACGCAAACCCAGGGTCGTCAGAAAGCGACCTAGTGAGTGGTAAAATGAAGGAGGAGGTGGTAATATATACAATATATATACAATAGTAATACAAGCACGATACATATATATAATACATGATGTTGTACTAGTGATACCATATAATAAGTATATAAGAAGCGGTAGAAAATATAATCATGTCATATTTTAATACCAGCACTCCTAGCATGTTATCATCGGGTCATGTCTACAGTAATAACTACAGTTGTATAGTGATGATGTGATGAACATAAACGCATAGATGAAGTATGCAACATAACCATACTACTGTGTGGTGTCTAGGCAGCATATAGGCAATGCAAAATAGAATATATGCAATGCATCGTATACATGTGCATGAGTAGTATGTCACCACAGAAAGTATAACATGTACCAGGTAACGTAACACACAATACAGGCCACATAATAATGGAGACATGATCAGGACAGTAACAAGTACATCTACACAATAGTATATATGTATCAGGCAAGTCATGTTCTTTATACAATAGTAGCAATCAGTACCGCCTGATATTTTAATCAATCTCTTCCAGTGTCCCATACCACTACCACTGGCAGTTCATACTGGAGCCCGCACTCCAGTCGAACCCATCCGGACATGGCATACGGGTACCATTATCCAAACGAGAGAGTGACCAAATAACAAGTGTTCCCGACGTCACTATTGTGTATACTGTTTTTATTATGTTAATTGGAAACCCATGGTCGAGGAGTTCTTATCGGGTAGGTGTATCCCGTGCATACCGGGATCACGGCCTTAACAAACCCCTGGCTGCTGAGACCAGGGCCCTCCGCTAAGAGGGGAACAATAATCAAGTAACGGGAGCTCATGGAGCAATTGGTAGGTAGCATTACCGTCCCCTGCAGTGGGAGAACAATATGGATCCAGTACATCACCCGATAAGATCTAATCAACCGTCAAGTCTCCCCCATACCCAAGTTAGCTTTATGATCTGATATGTCAAGTATACAATGTAACAAGAACAAATACAGTACATGATATGGGTAACATGATAACTGGACCTGAGCTCTGTTGATAGCATAGAACAATATAACAGGAAACAGGAACAATATAACGGGAAACAGGAACAATAGATGTGGGGTTCCACATATCGCATATCAACAGCTCTCATGTCCAGTACCGGGAATATCAATATCAATAACAGGAAATACTCATGTAACGAGACTACATACATATGCATGTAGCAAGCATATAAACAATGTCTATGCAACAGGAAGCAATCCATGATCCATGTAACAGGAATACAAAGACAATCAATGCATATATATACCGGTGAGTCTATATAACAGTGATGTAAGAACATGAAGTAATTGTGCACAGGCCGGTATCCAGTGTACTAGCGTCGCAATGTATCCATAGTTCACAATCATGCAGTAATAGGGTCGTGAATCTCAGTCTCGTTGTAAGAGTGAGGCATGTATATGGAACATCATGAAATAACGGTGTCTAGTGTGTGCAGTGCATCCGAATGTCTGTGGGACGATGTTTCCTAGCATATGAACTATCAGCGTCGCGTATCCATGGCATAGTAACAAGATACATGTAGCAGTAATGAGGGGACAATGCCTAGTGGAGTGGTGTCTCTATGTACCGATGGGACATAGTGTTGCGTGTAAGAGGATCTGTGTAACGGTGATCCATATACATGTGATAATGGTCTCCCGTGTGATCAGATATCCAAGTGATGGTGTGAGTACTAATGGTACCGTCTGGGGTAATAGCATCTACTTGAGTGCCAACGACTGCTAATAATGCTTTCTGATAATGCTTACATTATGTAAAGTTTACTTATAGAGCTTTACCAACAATTCCATTTTATTAAATAATCAAGTTTTATTCAAGAAGGCAACCAATCAAGATTACTAAACATATAATTTATAAAAGAAAAACACTCACAAACTAGCCATGGGAAGATAGCTCTCTTTCCCACGATCGCAACGGATCCAGAATCGTCCAAATCGGAGTCCAGATGCTCCCGATATCGCCCGAACACTAAAAATAATCAAATGGGTTAAATATGTAAATAAAAATATTTTAAATGCAAATAATAAAACGTAGCAGGGGGTTTTCTAAAAAGTACCTTTATTGGGTTTCGAAGCGGGTTTGGGTAGCTCGCGGGTTGGTTTGGATCCAATACCCAAACCCAATTGACTTGAATTACTGGATAATAGGTAACGGGTCGGGTTTAGGGCTTATTGGGTTTTTGATGAACCCTATTGGGTTAATGGGTTTGGGTAAAACCCAAACCCAAACAACAAAACAAAACAGCAGCAGCAGCAGGATTGCTGCTGCTCTGGCTGCGCACAGACCGGCCAGCGGTTGCTGGTCGCGGCGAGGGTGGCCCGCCGGCGGCGGTCCCGGCCGCCGGTGGCGGCTCAGGTCGGGCCGGGGAAAAGAGATAGAGAGGGAGGAGAAAAGAAGGAAAAGAAGCAGCAGCACAGGGGAAGAAGAAGGAGAAGGAAAAGAAGAAAGAAAGAAAAAAGAAGGGAGAAAGGGGGGCAGTGGCGCCGGCCGGGCTAGGGCGCGGCCGCCGGCCGGGGACGCGCGCGCACCGGCGGCGCGCCGGGCTGGGGCGGCGGCGCCCGGGCGGCGCTTGGCCGGGCGTGGGCTCCCTCTGGCCTGGAACAGAGTGGAAGAGAGGGAGAGAGAGAGAGAGCTAGGGAGAGAGAGTTAGAGAGAGGGAGAGAGATGGAGAGAGAGTTTTTAAAGAGAGAGTTGGGGAGAGAGAGAAAGAGAGAGATTGTTGTTATAAAGAAAAGGGAGAGAGAGAGATGGCGGTGGATAGGCGGTGGGGGGAATTCTCCAGAGAAATGGAGAAGAGGAAGGGAAAAAGAAAAAGAAAAAGAGAAAGGGTTTTTATAATATTTAATTAATATTATAATGGGGTCCAAAATTGACTAGCTCCGAATGGTGCCCAAAAATTAAATAAAATAGGAAATATTATCCTGAGACGTAATATGAAGATGGTTTGAAGAAATTCTGTCTGGTTTGCAAATTAAAAATTCTGGAAGATGTCGCCGGTACCGGGCGACACCACCGTTTAGCTGGATTTTTGATAAATTCAGAAAAATCCTCAAAAATACCCTAACATAGATAACACGATTCTAAGGCACATGGTGAAAGCGGATTCTCAAAATTCTACTACATTTGTGAAATAAAAATCGTAAAGCCGATTATCGGTATCGGTCGACACCGACTACGGAGATTTTTCCAAAATAATCCAGAAAAATTTCAGAAAATCCTGAAAAATCTAAAATATTCGAAAATAATATCTAAAACTAAAATCGGCTCAATTTGACTATCAGGAAGGTCAAATCAACATTATACATCGTATCGCGTACTGATACTGTGATACGTACATCGGGGATCAGAGGGTTACATTTCTCCCCACCTTACAAAATAATTTCGTCCTCGAAATTTCAATTTAGGTGTGAGACCAATATTTTCAAACCCCAAAGCCGAAATGTTACGGGTTCACGACACTTTCGCTGCGCACTCTGATATCTCTAAGGAACTCGGGATGAAGAAGTATTGGAGTAAACTAACACGAACGGATTGGAAGCAAGAAGATGAAAAGAAAACGAGAAGGAAATCGGATATTCTGGTTGACAACTAGCAGTACGAAATCCAAAAGAGGCAAGGACTGAATTGTCAATGACAGTGTATTCTTGTACTCGTTGCTGGAATCCCAAATTCAGAGACAGACTAGCTTGAATCTGCATCTGATTGTACTGTTGGTAAGAGTCCAAGCATTGACCAAAGTGGGTACCCACACCAGGTGTGAACCTAGGCTCTGATACCACTATGTAACGCCCCGATCCCAAGGATACGGAGACGTTATGGCGACGTACATACGCGATGTGAAAACCACACTCACGAGTACGTTTAGCCTCAGTATAGACAGGGCCTCCATATACACAAGAGTTCCAGTAGGAAATAAGTACAAGAATACCTGCAGAAAGGGGTTAGTGATCATAACAGATATAAATACAGGAATAAAGGAGATAACAGGAACAAAGCACAAAGATACCTATGAAGGAATCCCGATGGTAAAGTCTACTATGTGAATCCAATGAACTAGCTGCCCGAACGATAACTCGGATCTCCAACCTGGGCACGCAAACCCAGGGTCAGAAAGCGACCTAGTGAGTGGTAAAATGAAGGAGGAGGTAGTAATATATACAATATATATACAATAGTAATACAAGCACGATACATATATATAATACATGATGTTGTACTAGTGATACTATATAATAAGTATATAAGAAGCAGTAGAAAATATAATCATGTCATATTTTAATACCAGCACTACTTAGTATGTTATCATCGGGTCATGTCTACAGTAATAACTACAGTTGTATAGTGATGATGTGATGAACATACGTGTAGATGAAGTATGCAACATAACCATACTACGGTGTGATGTCTAGGCAGCATATAGGCAATGCAAAACAGAATATATGCAATGCATTGTATACATGTGCATGAGTAGTATGTCACCACAGAAAGTATAACATGTACCAGGTAACGTAACACACAATACAGGCAACATAATAATGGAGACATGATCAGGAACAGTAACAAGTACATCTACACAATAGTATATATGTATCAGGCAAGTCATCTTCTTTATACAATAGTAGCAATCAGTACCGCCTGCTATTTTAATCAATCTCTTCCAGTGTCCCATACCACTGGCAGTTCATACTGGAGCCCGCACTCCAGTCGAACCCATCCGGACATGGCATACGGGTACCATTATCCAAACGAGAGAGTGACCAAATAACAGTGTTCCCGATATCACTATTGTGTATACTGTTTTATTATGTTAATTGGAAACCCATGGTCGAGGAGTTCTTAGCGGGTGTGTATCCCGTGCATACCCGGGATCACGGCCTTAAACAAATCCCTGGCTGCTGAGACCAGGGCCCTCCGCTAAGAGGGGAACAATAATCAAGTAACGGGAGCTCATGGAGCAATTGGTAGGTAGCACTACCGTCCCCTGCAGTGGGAGAACAATATGGATCCAGTACATCACCCGATAAGATCTAATCAACCGTCAAGTCTCCCCCATACCCAAGTTAGCTTTATGATCTGATATGTCAAGTATACAATGTAACAAGAACAAATACAGTACATGATACGGGTAACATGATAACTGGACCTGAGCTCTGTTGATAGCATAGAACAATATAACAGGAAACGGGAACAATATAACGGGAAACAGGAACAATAGATGTGGGGTTCCACATATCGCATATCAACAGCTCTCATGTCCAGTACCGGGAATATCAATATCAATAACAGGAAATACTCATGTAACGAGACTACATGCATATGCATGTAGCAAGCATATAAACAATGATCTATGCAACAGGAAGCAATCCATGATCCATGTAACAGGAATACAAAGACAATCAATGCATATATATACCGGTGAGTCTATATAACAGTGATGTAAGAACATGAAGTAATTGTGCACAGGCCGGTATCCAGTGTACTAGCGTCGTAGTGTATCCATAGTTCACAATCATGCAGTAA
The DNA here is from genome assembly GCA_038442645.1 of Agave tequilana. Classification (NCBI taxonomy): domain Eukaryota; kingdom Viridiplantae; phylum Streptophyta; class Magnoliopsida; order Asparagales; family Asparagaceae; genus Agave; species Agave tequilana. The sequence continues at coordinate 195,389 of JAVJIF010001913.1, read as the reverse complement.
TAGGGTCGTGAATCTCAGTCTCGTTGTAAGAGTGAGGCATGTATACGGAACATCATGAAATAACGGTGTCTAGTGTGTGCAGTGCATCCGAATGTCTGTGGGACGGTGTTCCTAGCATATGACTATCAGCGTCGCGTATCCATGGAATAGTAACAAGATACATGTAGCAGTAATGAGGGGACAATGTCTAGTGGAGTGGTGTCTCTATGTACCGGTGGGACATAGTGTTGCGTGTAAGAGGATCTGTGTAACGGTGATCGATATACATGTGATAACGGTCTCCCGTGTGATCAGATATCCAAGTCATGGTGTGAGTACTAATGGTAGCGTCTGGGGTAATAGCATCTACTTGAGTGCCAACGACTGCTAATAATGCTTTCTGATAATGTTTACATTATGTAAAGTTTACTTATAGAGCTTTACCAACAATTCCATTTTATTAAATAATCAAGTTTTATTCAAGAAGGCAACCAATCAAGATTACTAAACATATAATTTATAAAAGAAAAACACTCACAAACTAGCCATGGGAAGATATCTCTCTTTCTCACGATCGCAACGGATCCAGAATCGTCCAAATCGGAGTCCAGATGCTCCCGATATCGCCCGAACACTAAAAATAATCAAAATGGGTTAAATATGTAAATAAAAATATTTTAAATGCAAATAATAAAACGTAGCAGGGGGTTTTCTGAAAAAGTACCTTTATTGGGTTTCGAAGCGGGTTTGGGTAGCTCGCGGGTCGGGTTTGGATCCAATACCCAAACCCAATTGACTTGAATTACTGGATAATAGGTAACGGGTCGGGTTTAGGGCTTATTGGGTTTTTGATGAACCCTATTTGGTTAATGGGTTTGGGTAAAACCCAAACCCAAACAACAAAACAAAACAGCAGCAGTAGGATTGCTGCTGCTCTGCCTGCGCACAGACCGGCCAGCGGTTGCTGGCCGGGCGAGGGTGGCCCGCCGGCGGCGGTCCCGGCCGCCGGCGGCGGCTCAGGTCGGGCCGGGGAAAAGAGATAGAGAGAGGGGAGGAGAAAAGAAGGAAAAGAAGCAGCAGCACAGGGAAGAAGAAGGAGAAGAAAAAGAAGAAAGAAAAAAGAAAAAGAAGAAGGGAGAAAAGGGGGCGGTGGCGCCGGCCGGGCTGGGGCGCGGCCGCCGGCCGGGGACGCGCGCCACCGGCGGCGCGCCGGGCTGGGGCGGCAGCGCCCGGGCGGCGCTTGGCCGGGCGCGGGCTCCCTCTGGCCTGGAACAGAGTGGAATAGAGGGAGAGAGAGAGAGAGCTAGGGAGAGAGAGTTAGAGAGAGGGAGAGAGATGGAGAGTTTTTAAAGAGAGAGTTGGGGAGAGAGAGAAAGAAAGAGATTATTGTTATAAAGAAAAGGGAGAGAGAGATGGCGGTGGATAGGCGGTGGGGGGAATTCTCCAGAGAAATGGAGAAGAGGAAGGGAAAAAGAAAAAGAGAAAGGGTTTTTATAATATTTAATTAATATTATAATGGGGTCCAAAATTGACTAGCTCCGAATGGTGTCCAAAAATTACATAAAATAGGAAATATTATCCTGAAACGTAATATGAAGACAGTTTGAAGAAATTCTGTCTAGTTTGCAAATTAAAAATCCTGGAAGATGTCGCCTATACCGGGCGACACCGGTTTAGCCGGATTTTTGATAAATTCAGAAAAATCCTCAAAAATACCCTGATGTAAATAACATGATTCTAAGGCACATGGTGAAAGCAGATTCTCAAAATTCTACTCCATTTGTGAAATAAAAATCGTAAAGCCGATTATCGGTATAGGTCGACACCGACTACGGAGATTTTCCAAAATAATCCAAAAAAATTCCAGAAAATCCTGAAAAATCTAAAATATTGGAAAATAATATCTGAAACTGAAATCGGCTCAATTTGACTATCAGGAAAGTCAAATCAACATTATACGTCGTATCGCATACTGATACTGTGATACGTACATCGGGGATCAGGGGGTTACAAATAGTAACTTGCAACTTGTTGTGTGGTATGGATGTGTTGTTTGAATATAGAAGAACAATCTTATGAGTCATGCTTTGTATTGTCTCTTAAAGCCAAGGACTAGTGATTGCCAAGGATCCATGTGAGGCAACTATCATTAAGAGGTTAGTATGGTTAGTGGAGAAATTAGCAGTTAGTAGCCATGAGTTTTCTTTTATCTTATTTTAAAAATCAATTTCAAACACTTTTATCATTTTCTTCATTGTTTTCACCTACTTCTTAGTTCATCTTTGTTTCATCTTCTTTTGTTTTGAAAACTACTTCTCTTTTATTTTCACATCACCATTTTATCGCCTTCTCCACCTATCACTTTCAGATTTCTTTTCTTTTCTTTTCTAATTCTTTAACAAAGAAAACTTGTTAACATAACACGTGAATGGACTGTTAATGCTTTTATCGCCTCTTGCCCTGTGGATCGATCCGTTGAGCCAATGCTATAACGGAAGTATCGAGGGAACATTAGCACACACATAATTTTAGTGATTTCATAAAATACACATTTTCAAGTGCTTGTTCCGCATCGATCAAAATTTTGGGTTCGAGTCTCGCGTCTTGATATTGTGTCAATGATCTTTATCAGTATTGTGTCTGAAGTAGTATGGACTCTACTATCTGACGATTTGTCTTTAGTGATTTTTAGATAGTCTACACCTATCTCTTCTATTTCTTCTTTTCTTTTGTTCTAAAATAATTTTTCAAAACCTCTTCTTATTTCATTTTCCTTTTATCTCATTTCTATTTTCTTATCTTGTTTCCACCTATTTACAACTACTTCTTATTTATTTTGTCATCGCCGTTTTCATCGCCATCTCCACCTATCACTTCTTGTTTTCTTTTCTCATTCTTTAACAAAGAAGAACTTGTTAACATAATACATGAATAAGAACCATTAATGTTTCTATCGCCTCCCATCTTTGTGGATTTGACCCGTTGAGCCAATGCTATAACGGAAGTATCGAGGGAATATTAGCACACACAATTTTACAATTAATTTCTTAAACAAACAATTTCAAGTGCTGGTTCCAATCCGATCAAAATTTCAACACTGTTGCCGGGGACGGGAATGGTTTAAATTCACGTTTTTTTAACATTTTCTCTCTGTTTTAGTGTGCAGGTCAATTTTTGTAGGAACTTAATATTGCAGAATACCCATTAGCATTGTAGCACCCTGCTCTTGAAAGCAGGGACCTTCCACAGAAAAGTCACAAATGCGACATTAGCCGCGGTTCCACGACAATTTTGTGTCAAAATTGTCTCTTGTTTTGCTGGGATGGGTATATTGTAATAGCTAGTGGACTTGTATTGTAATTTTCATACTTTGATTGCCTGAACACTTCAATAAATTAAAGAATTAAAATACGGTAATTAGACGCTTTTAAAACGGTCTAGACATTTGCATTTAGGCACTTGCAATTCAATTCCAATATACTGTATTTGTTCTGTTGTTGTGATCTACACTGAGGTGTGCATATGGCATTGCATATAACATAGGACAAATACGTGGATGATTTACTCGCTTTGTGTTATATTTTTGTCTATATTGCACACTTACACGAATTAGACTTAAGGGCATAACCCAATACAAGATAAGGTGGGAAAGTCATTACCCTCCCTTAACCCAAAAATCACCTCCCCACTCACACAACCCAAGTCTTAATAAAAATTGAGAGACATTGGCCCCTAGGGACATCTCAGACTCGATTGACCGAGGGTGAAACTTGTAAGAATCATATTCTTGTGAAATAGTGTATAAGGTTGGGGATTTAGAGATTAAGCCTCGAAGATACTGTGGTTTGGCGTAATTAAGACATGTTTCTTATGCACGGATATCTCCCACCATATTTTGCCTCTAGCTAACCGATTAGCTTATGGTCGAATTCATAAAACAATCTCCCCCGGGTAATCGTTGAGTTAGGAGTCGTCTAGGTCTAGGTCAACCCTAGTATAGGCTTGGTTTTATTTTTTTCTTTCTTCTTGTTTGTTATTTGCTTTTTTTATTTGTGATTTTTTGTGAAATGGAATTCAGCAAAAATAATTCTTTCAATCCTAAAATGAAACCATATTTCACCCAACCTTATTTGACTCGAATAAATTCAACTCGGCTTTACACAACAAGGAAAAACTAGATAAGTGGGATGGATGTATTCAACTCATTATAACCCATACCGCTTATCCGATGACCAAATTTTCAAAATAATTTCAACTTTTCACAGAGTCGACGGGGATTCATCTCCCTGAGTCAAATTTTCAACCTCTTTGTCCACAATTTTCATAATTCTCACAATATCCAAAATATTCATTCCCTATTTTTGCTTCCATATTCTTTTTCTAGAACAACCCATTGCGAAAAAAATCTGAATTAGAAAAGAGTATAAAAGTTGTACAAGCCATGCTTGAGTCCCAACAAAATAACCTCGACTTACAAACTTTTTCACATCATGCTTCATATATTCCTTTTCTACAACAAACCATAGAACAAAATCTGAGTTAGAAAAGAATATAGAAACCATGTAGGAGTCCGAGCAACAATTTCAGAAAATGTTGGCCTCCCCAATTTCACAATATTTTTCAAGAGTCATACACAGTTCCACCTTTTCAAAATGACCAACCATCAGTCTTGGACAAGAGTATAGAACTCTTGCGAGTGTTCGAGCGATAATCTCAAAACTTGTTAGACTCACAATCTGAAAAACACCTAGAGGGGGGGGTGAATAGGTGTAAGTGCTAATCTAGAACTAAATGCAAAACTATGTGCGCTAAATGCGGAAGCTAATGCAAATCTTGCAATCACACTTAATACATTCAACAAGTGTAGCCGAATTCCCCGTGAAGGGCTCTGGACTAACTCCTCTTGATTCCCCTGAATGGGTTGAGGTGCTATGTGAAGCTCTTGTTGATTAGGTACAAGTGAGGCACACACAAACAACCAAGCATATAAGATGAATAGGCAATATGAATATATGCAAGGCAACACAAGCAAATAGATATGATATGACAATATGAATTATGCTCAACACAAGCAAATATGGTATGATGATATGAATGATGCTTTGCACAATTATAAGAGAGAGAGTTAGAGAGACAATGGATCAAAACGCAAACACCAAGATATGTTTCGAGGTTCGAGCACCTTGCTCTACATTCCCGCCTACACCACCGTGTAGGATTTCCAATCCACTATCTCCCACCGAGGGAACCTCTACCGAAGAGGATTTGTTACAACTCTAGGAGTACCAAACTCCTCTCTCAAACAACCACCTCACAACCGAGGGGTAGGCCCGTAGCCAATACAACAACCAACGCCTCTACCGAAGAGGGTTTACAACCAAACTCCACCTCTCACTAGAGGGAGCAAACCAATCTCCACCTCTACCTAAGAGGGAGCAAACCAACAACCCAATTACACAACCTCAACATCTACCAAAGAGGGAGCAACCAAGAAATCAAGGGTTTACAATAAGTGGTCTCTTTCAACCACAAACCTCTTTCCTTTTTCTTTTTCCACAAAAACAAGATCCTAATAGATTAGGATAGTATGATAGCTCAAGTGTGGAAAACTAGGTGTTTGAAAAACAAAGACTCAAAGAAAACACTTGGGAAAAAAACTCTATGTAAATGATAGAAATGAAGAATAAGATAAATCTCCCAATTTCTTTGAACTTTCCAAAAACTAAAACAATAAAGATTAAAAGATTAAAGCCCCAAACACTTTTGAAAACTTGTTTTAAACACTTTAGAAACCAGAAATTTTTCTCCTTAAAAAACTTGGCCAAAATCCCAAAGAGTTGGGGTTTATATAGGCCAAACCAGAAACTAGCCGTTAGAGCTGAGCTGGCAGCTCTGACAGGCAGCGGTCGACCGGCCCGGTCGACCGCCAACGGTCGGAAATGCGACCGTTGGGCAACTGTGGTCGACCGGCCCGGTCGACCCAAACAAACAGAGAGCACATCTCTCATCCCGGTCGACCGTCCCGGTCGACCGTGTTTGTGTCTGCCCAGACGTGCACATCTGTGCACGTCGGTCGACCCGACGGGTCGACCGGCCCTATGGTACGGTCGACCGTCCGGGTCGACCGACCAGCCTGTCAGCACAACACAAAGGTCAGAAAAACTGGGAAAAAATATTTTATTAAAAATCTTTTATCTTCTCTGAAAATTCCATAAAACTTGTTTTAACATTTTATATTCAAACACAAACAAGTGATAAAAATTTCAAGACATATATCAACATATTCAATTCATTTTTGAGTCTTGTAAATTTTATCAAAACCAACACTTGTATTTTTATCAAACTTGATTTTTTCAAAACATGAATAGGATAGTCAAAATAAGTTTGTCTAGCAAGTTTAAAGCATGTATGTATATCTAGAACATATCTAATATACATAGGAATAAAGTAAGCTTGTTTTGAACTATTATTCATGAAAACCAAATCCAAAACATGAAACGTGTGTGTGTATGTGCACTTGAGCATATCAACTATACTAAGCTTTACAAATGGATCTAAACACACTATCTAAATTAGGATACCTAAGTCTTCTTGATGATCTTCATCTTCAAGTTGACTTGCTCCAAAACTTCATCCATGGGCTAGGCAAAGTGTGATCTTGAAGCTTTGGCCCTAGAATCATCATGAAAAGCTTCTAAACACCTTGTTGAACCTAATCACCAACTAATATCTTGGTAATGATCTGAAACTTAAACAACACAAGATTATTAGTAAACATAACTACATGAGTTAATCATCATCAAAACTAGGGTGGAAAGACTTTGGGCCAACAATCTCCCCTTTTTGATGATGACAAAACTCATGGAGTTATATATGCATGGATTAAAGTTAAGCTTCAAAGAAGCTCCCCCTTAACTCATGCATAAACACATAAACATAAATATACAATGAATATTAAACATGAATGCATGAATATGCATAAACACTAAACAGGTTCTAGATACCAATGCAATGTTCAAAAACAAAACATGCTCTAGATACCAATTAACATACATTAAACTATATTAAACTTAATATATGCAAAAACATAAGTATGCATATATAAAACATACATTAATCTTTCTCCCCCTTTTTGTCAATCATCAACAAAGGGGTAAACAATCAAAACCATAAATAAAATGAGGGGTAAAAATCTTTCTTCCCTTTTTTGTCAATCAAAACAATAAAAAAATGTTCTCCCCCTTTTTGTCTAAACAAAAAACAAAGTCAATAAGGGGTGACTATAAAAACATGATATCAATTGAAAATATGTCAATGAAGCATCTTGATACCAATAAACAAGATCAATAAATGTTATATGCTATATACATTCATGAAGAGGAAGACGCTAAGTTAGCTTCCCTACACATGTGCATTACATGAAAGATGGATGTTAAGCCCTAATTCACATAATACACATTATGTAATGAATAAGAGGAGATGTGAAGCTCCCCCTACACACGTGTACCACATAAGGAAAAGATGTTAAGCTTTTCAATACACAATACACTCAACATGAATCTATATGTGGGAGAGATGTTAAGCTCTCCTTGCATATAAGAAATATAAATCAAAACTTTTGTATTTTACTTTAAACAAAAAATTTTTAGATACCAAATTAAAACACAAGACCTCTTGATATCAATTGAAATTAAACATAATAAATTTTGAATGTCTAAACACAAATTTTGATACCAATTGTAAATGTTTTACCAATTGAAAAGATTTTACATAGAAACATTGATACCAATTGTAAGAATTATTCATTTTAAACATATGATACCAAATTCGAATTTTCAATCATAAAGTATGGGAGTACAAATACCAATTGAAAGACAAAATCAAATTTTCTCCCCCTTTATGAAATACAAACTAAAATAATGCATAGTCTTGATACCAACTTAAAAGTAATCAATTTAAACAAAATTGAAACTCAAGCACTAGCATAAACACAAACATATATATGTATGGAAAATAGATACCATTGAAATTGATATTCTTGGAATTGAAAGCATACATACATACAAAACATATATGAGTATACAAGAAGATCAAAATGATACCAATTGAAAGAGTTCAATGATACCAATTGACATAACAATAAGTTTAAGTGTATATATCATATTACTATACCTCCTAATCATGGACAAGTTTTAAATGATTTTCATTTTAAAGCATTCATGAACATGATCTCCCATCCATCCTCCCATTAAGGGTAGGGGTTTTCAAAAATAGATTTGAAAAATAAGCTTTGTTTGAAATACTCTACCAAGTGAAGAATACGAACTAGTTAAAATGGAAATTTTTGTTAACTAGTACGAAATCCTTCAAGCAAGGAATAAAGTAAAATAATTTTCATAAAACATGAAATTCACAAGATAATCAACACTCTAATTCAATTAGGCATAATATGACTCATGAAAACAAACATGAGCAAGCAATAAATGTGAGTGTACAAATAAGGTGTGAATATCATAATCATGAAAATTTTTCATTAAGCTCAATTATTCCTTAAGTATGAAAACATGAAAACTTAAAAATCATCAAACTATTTAATCTTCAAGGCATATGTATGTCTTATACAAACTAAGGTATACATACATATCCAAACACAAAGAGTCCACAAATTATATATGCATTAAGGCACGTGGCTCAAAGGATAAACATGTATATCTAATAGTTTGGACAAGATAGACATATACATGAAGTTAAACAATTAACACAAAATCAAGAAAACCTAAATTTTCACCAAAACAATTTCATTTCAAGGTATATGTATGAATTGTCAACACAATAAGTATACATACATATCCCTAAACACAATTGAGTCCATATATAGATTTGCATGAAAAGCAAATGACTCAAAGGGTATACATGTATATCTTAAAGTTTGGCAATACAAACATATACATGAAATGAAAATTCATAAGACAAATTCAAAAATATGAATACAAGTTCAAAATGCATGAATCATCAAAACTAGACTATGCTAGCACATCTAATGGAACAAATAAGCATTCAAGCTCAAACATATATAGATTTATTTGTGGCCCACTATATGCACAAGTATATACCTAGTTTTAATAAAAACTAACATTTAAACAAGTAATCAAAACATGAAGCATCAAAAACAAGATAAAAATCAACATGATAAACCTAAACATGATTATTATGAAAATTCACATGTTATTTAAACCTATGATAAACATGATAGCTAAACAAATGATGAGAACACAAAATAATAGTCCATATTAAACATGGGTGTCTCAAAGGCTATACATGTATGTCAAGAATCTAATAAACATGGCATTTTCATAATAATTAAAACAATGAAACGTGCTATAATGAATAGAAAGCATGTAAACAATAAATAGGAGTTAGGAATCGTTACCAAAACCTAGAAGGCAACTTTCCTTGTCTCCAAAACATGGTGGTCCTCTCCACCAAACATCCCTTGAAAGTGATGCATCAAATAGGTTCTCTTTAAGCACGGAACGCATCCACTCCAAGGTACGGCTACTCTCACGTCATGTGAGAGCCCACACCTACATCATAAACAAGAGGGGTGGTCTTTGGTACCCACATTCTATTGGGTCCATGGGGGTTAGTCCCTTCTCTAACCCAAACAAAATTCTTTGCTAAATTTACATTATGTAATCTATCAAAGTAAAATCTAGTAAGGTGGCCCTTACGTCCACAATGTGTACAAGTGTACACATGAGCATACTTGTGATGGGTGTGTCCGTGTGAAGCATGTGTATGCCGTGGAGGGTGTGCATGCATAAAGGATGGAACTTGTTTCTTTCGAACCAAGGTTTTCAACCGTGAGTGGTTCATGGCACATTGGCTCATAGTGGAGCCCAAACAATCAACCTTCTTCTTAAGCAAACAAATATTATCATTAATCTTAGAAGAAGAAGTGTGGCATGCAATAGGTGAAGTGTGTGATACTACCCTAGCATGGCAAACATGTTCATCAATCTTATTTTGCAAAACAACATTCTTATCTAAACAAACATTCAACTCATTTGAAATAGAATAATTTTATTTTTCAAAGCAACATTCTCCTTTAAAACAAAATCAATTTTTGAACACAAAATTTTCATTTTTCTTCAAAAGAACATGGCAATCATTTTTAGATTTTAAAAAATCATTTTCTTTAAGTGCAAGATCAAGTTTAGATTTTAATGAATCCCTCTCATTAGCAATCTCCTCTTTCTCTTGCAAAATAACATCAAGTCTAGCAATCAAATTTTTATTTTCATTATTAATGCCTAGACTTTTCTTTTTCAACAAATTATATTTTTCTATTAATTTTTCACACACAATAGAAAGTTCTTCATTCAAAGCATGGCATCAATATGATCATTTGAAGAACTAGCATCATCATCACTATCTAATGGAGTTTCCGAGTGTACCTCAAGGGAGTCATTCCCTTGGACCATGAAGCATTGTGAATCGGATTCTCCGCTAGATTCCTCTGGTTGATTTGGCAATAGAAGCTCGGAGGTGGTGGTGGTTGTCAACATGTTCCACACTGCAAATGCGGAATCAAAGTTAAAAGCAAGTAAAAGATATTCTTTTGATAATGTGCTTCTAATGGCCTCAAGGGCTTGTGCATTGGCCCCTATATGATTGCTATCACTAAGGAAGGATTCCTTGGTAATGGCAAGGTAAACTTTATGACCTAGGGTTTGTAAATAAACAGTCATCCTAATCTTCCAAACATGAATGTTGGAAGGGTCAAACATAGTGGGGTCATGAAAGCCATGGTAAACTATATGTGTGCAAACAAGCAAATGCAAACAAAAGATTAGCAACCAAATGGATCTCACTCCTAGGATGTTAAGCCTAATATCAGGAGCACTAGCTCTGATACCAATTGAAAAACACCTAGAGGGGGGGTGAATAGGTGTAAGTGCTAATCTAGAACTAAATGCAAAACTATGTGCGCTAAATGCGGAAGCTAATGCAAACATTGCAATCACACTTAATACAATCAACAAGTGTAGCCGAATTCCCCGTGAAGGGCTCTGGACTAACTGATTGTTATTCAATTTTGCATATTTTACCACATCCATACCATGCATATTGCAAATAAAAATGTGATTTTTAATCCTTTTCTCTCTATTTTTGCAGGTCCATATTCTAATTAGAAAAAGCCCAAAATCCCTTTAATTATCAAGAATTAAAGGAGATTAATTCAAAGCCCAAAAGAGAGCCCAGGTTGAGCCCAGGATCTGGAGAATTCTATGCGCCAGCTCAGACTTCCAGAAGGTCCACGTGGCTAACAAACTCGTAACAAACGTGCAACAGAAATCTGGTACCCAACGGCCAAGATTCTGCCGCATATCTGCGGCAACTGCCGCAGATCTGCGGCAGTTACAGGGCCGTTGAGCCCGAGATTTTCTTCACCTGCCTGATTCTGGAGCCTTCTTCTCTGAGGCTATAAATACACCACCAGGGCCTTCGCAAAGGGAGGATGGAAGGAAGATGGAAGGAGAGAGGAGAAAGAAGAGAATAAGGAAGATATTGTATTTTGATTTTTCTCTAGTTTTATTTCTCTTAGTCTTCTTCTTCCCTAGAAATTCTGCATAAGAGAAAGATTGTAAGAGAGAGAAAGCTTGTGTAAACCAAGGCGTGACAACTTGTGAAGCAAGGATTAATCCATTCTCTTTTCTTCTCTATTGCATTTTCTAGTATTACTTGCTTTCTTTAATTCTAGCTTTACTTTACTTGCACTTTTATTCATGCTTTGTTTTTCTTTTCTTATGGCTAGTAGCTAACTCTTTCTAACATGACTAGCTAACCACTAACCTTGCTAACTACTAACTCATGGGTGATTGCTATCTTTAATCTTGCAAGTTGTATGGTCTTTTTCTTCTCCGATGGGTCACTTTCATTGCTTGGCAAGTTCTTGTTGTAATTCCATATGATTCATGTGTGCCTCATTTAGAGCCTTGTCTTTAGAACAAGTGCCTTGATGGAACATGGAGATGGATCACCAAACATATGCTATTTGTTGTACAACTTCTTTACTTCATTTAATGAATGTTGTATCTTCTTCCTTAGCATCCCTTGAGTGTCGCTCTTTTGATTCCATTATTGAAAGTCTATCTTGTAGGCCGATGACATCTATGAGGCTACAAGACAAGTCCAAGAATGATCACCTGTCATCCAAGTAGGAAAGTAACTAGACCGACACGCAAGACAAACATATGCAGATGAATCAACATGAGGCACGCATCACCATCACGGAGTTTAGTAAGTTTAGCAAAGTAGTAAGGTTAGCTAGTCATGGTTTTCTTCCATCTTAAAATCTTCTACAAGTTTTCATTCTTTTAGTTTTCTTTTCAAAGCCAATCTTGTTTTCATATTCTTTTCGTTTTATTTCCATCATGCACAAATCCACCGATTCTTTCACTTCTTTTTCCAATTTATTTTCATTCTTTTAAAGCAAAGAAGAATCTTCGTTTTCTTTCTTCACTACAAACCGTAACGCTTCCATCGCAAGCTCTCCCTGAGAATCGACTTGGTATAGCCCATGCTATAACGGAGAATTGGAAAGGGTACATTAATCTTTATAAATACATTGTGGAGTGATCAAGCACCTAAGGTTGTCTCTAAACCTTCTCTCTTTTATTGAATATCTGTGCAACTTCACACTATACTCCCCTTTCCCAATCATTTTTGGCGCCGTTGCCGGGGAGAGCAACGGTTTTTAATTTCAAGTGAAGAACTAAACGAATCTTCTTCTCTGTTGCAGGTTACAGGTGAAGAAACAGGAAAATTTGCATTGCAGTGACATATAAGTGGCTCTGGGCTTCTGCTCTTGAAAGCAGAAACCAGAAGTCCTCTGAATTGCCGCAATTCCATGGCAAAAGCCGCAGATTTGCGGCAAGGAGGAGTTAACTACTAACATAATTTCTGCAGGGTTGCTTGCTCTGCAAAATACAGCTGCTGCAATACTTAAATTCTTGTATGCTTCACCCTATATCTGCTAATAATCAACAGTAAAAAATTGGTTGCAAAGTTAAAAATTGATTAGACATTTGCATTTCTAGGCACGTGTCTTTTCAATTCATTTACTTTTACTGTTGAAGAGTGCTGGAGCAAGGTACGTTTTGCATTGCATGTAGACTAGGAATCATCTCTTGCTTGATTTTCATGCTTTGAGTGAATCCTAGTTATATATTTTGTACACTTGCACAATCCAATTTTAAGGGCACTACCCATAAATAAGATAAGGTGGGGGATTTCAACACCCTTTCCTTAGCCCAAAAACCACTATCCCAGCACTCACTAACCCAAGCCTAATTTAATAAAAAAAAATAGACGTTGGCCCTAGGGACATCTCGGACTCACTTAGGAGATTATCCTAAGGGAAAAAGTGTTGAAAATTAACTCTTGCAAAATCAGTGTCTAGGAAAGGGATTGAGGGCCGAAAGCTCGAAGGTTGGTGGTTACTTAATTAAGGAACGTCTTTGACGGAAAACCTCCCAACAACCTTGCCCTTACCTGGCTAATTAGCTTGTGGTCAAAGTCTACACTAAACCTCCCGTGGACGGTCTAATCAGTTAGGAGTCGTCTAGGTCATAGGTCTACCCTAACTTAAGTTAGAATTTTTTTTCTTTTTTGTTTGTTTAATTGTTTGTTTCTTTTTGTTTGTATTTCATTGTGTGATATGGCTTATAATAACAATTTTTTCAACTTCAATAATAATCCATATTACACACCGACTTCATTTTCGGATATTACCAACCCGGTATATCATAACTTTGACCAACTTCATGTGCCGGATTGGTCTTATCCGAATCAATATGACCCATACCCCCCCATCTAATAACTATAATTTCCATAATTATTTCAACTCTTCACCGAGTCAGTGGGGATTCACTTACCTCGAGCATAATTTCCAACCACCTTGTCCTCCTTCTCCACCCAGTCCACAATATTTTCAAGATACATACTCAATTCCTCCAGTCCAAAATAAAGCACCACAATTTTGGAAATGAGTATGCGTGAGTCCAAACACAAATCCCAAAATCTGATGGACTCACAATTTCACTATCACTTCCAAGACAACACTTCATCTTTTTATCAAAACAATGAATTCATCAATTATGGAAAGATGCTTGAAGCCATGACTCATGCTCAAAATGCTAGAAATCGTGACATAGATATGATGGTCGAATCTCTACGTTCTCACCGTTTGACCAGATCTGGTGTCACTAGCCACTCTGTTAAAGCCGATGAGTCATGTAGTTTTGGAAATCAAGATTCTATTTCAGCACGCTCATCTGAACTTGTCCAAACTTCAAATCCCATTGACATTTTGGCAAGTTTTCCTTTTCCTGAAATAGAACTTGAAAATGAATATGATCTTGAACCCCAACTTAGTGATTCAATTCTTCTTCCTGATTCAATAATGACTCCGGTATCTTTACCTGACTTCAATTTTTTCCCGGAGTAGACATTGGATCCTGCCCAAATTCATAATGAAGTTGAATCACCCATCTTTGAGGATCATATTGAACTTGATCAATTATACACTTCTGAAGATACTATTGACAAATTGGCAAGTTTTTCATTTTTTGATATTGAACTCAATGAGATATGTGACCTAGATTCTCACAATCTCTTTACTTCTGAAGACCTATTCGCTGACAAGATCATGTGTCTGGATGAGTCAACTCAGGGTCAGTTAACTGATTGTACACTTCCGGATGTTGACCTTAGTTTTGAAGAATTGTATGGCGATGAGCTAGAATTCCTTAATATTGGAAGTAAAGAGATATCACCCATATTAGGTCACATTCCATTGTTGGACAATACATGTGGACTGGAGTTTCAACTTCTTGACTTGGACCTAATTCCTGAACTCATTTCGACTCCTGAACCTTTACTTGACTTAAGTCACCTTCCTGAGTCGGTATTAGTTCCTGTCCTTCCTGAGTCCAAGTCAACCGTTCTATCATTTCATACTCTATTCTGGGACAAGGTGGTTGACAAATTTGACTCCGAAATCAGTTATGGAAAATAGAAATTAGATGGGGTTAAATACTTAATAAAAATCCTTCATAGATTTATCTTTTTAATGGGTTATATTCATGATATTTCTGGTGGGTTCCTCCGAACCCAAAGTAAAGATGATTGGGCCGCCTTTCGTGGACCAATCAGACTACCACCGGAACCACCACCTTAAGGTAATTTTTCTTCCCTCTCTAATTGTTTCATGCATACATATATCACGATGCATTGAGGACAATGCATGAAATAAGTGTGGGGGAGGGTTTACTAACATAGAGTTTTTAGATTTTCTTTCTTTTACACTTCTTTTAGAAATAAAAATAATAATAATAAAAAAAACTTTTTGAAATAAGAGACAAAAGTTTTGATCTATTTTTAAGAAAATTAAGATGATCTTAGAAATTAAGAAAACCTTAATTATGACATCTAAAACCTAGTTGAAATAATGGATCTTGTTTAAAATTATAGGCTAAGTAAGAAAAATTGAGGAGATATTTTTATCTTGAATTTTTTGCCTTAGATAGTATGCACTTCACACTTACACATTTTTGGGATGGAAACAAAGACCAAAAAGGCCATAAAAAAGAAAAAAAAAGAAAAAAGAAAAAATATATATAATAAAACATCACTTATTAAGCTGGATAATTTTGCCTCAAGAAGCATGGTTATTCACGCCTAACAGTGATTAAAAGAATAATCCCCCTTAGTTTTGTGGCCTTTTTCACTCGAGTCCTTAAACCCGAGGGATGTTTTCTCATCTGGTGCCCTAAGACCAACTGGTTTGAGAGTCATCGATTATAGGCTCGTTACATGGGTGAACTAGAAAGCCTAAACTAAGGGAAGAAAAAAATATATATATATATATATATATAAATAAATAAATAATAAATGGCTTTATGATTAGAGTTGAAATCCCAGAAATCTTCACTATCACAATGTGCATATTATCTAGGTTTTATGAAAGATAAAGTATTCAATCCAATTTTGAATTCTTACCTTAATTGAAGACAAGATCCTGCATGGAGACTAAGTTTAAGGAAGAATGATTATAGGTGGACTTATGACCTTAGATCACTTATATTTTTACAAAAATAGTTTGAAAACATGTCTCTCTTTCAAAATGAATTTTCAAAACACTAACATTTGTCTTCTTTCTTTATGGATTTTGTGGGAACAATCCGCTGAAAACCCTCAGGAGACAACACTCCTCCTCTAGGGTAACCTAGAGGTTTAACGGCTTGTTGCACATGCTCAGTGCAATCGCGTCACTTGCGAAAGTGGTGTAATAAAATTGGTAGTATAGTTTTTCTTTTCTTATTTTGCTCGGGACGAGCAAAAGAATAAGTGTGGGGGTGTGATTGTTATTCAATTTTGCATATTTTACCACATCCATACCATGCATATTGCAAATAAAAATGTGATTTTTAATCCTTTTCTCTCTATTTTTGCAGGTCCATATTCTAATTAGAAAAAGCCCAAAATCCCTTAATTATCAAGAATTAAAGGAGATTAATTCAAAGCCCAAAGAGAGCCCAAGGTTGAGCCCAGGATCTGGAGAATTCTATGCGCCAGCTCAGACTTCCAGAAGGTCCACGTGGCTAACAAACTCGTAACAAACGCGCAACAGAAATCTGGTACCCAACGGCCAAGATTCTGCCGCATATCTGCGGCAACTGCCGCAGATCTGCGGCAGTTACAGGGCCGTTGAGCCCGAGATTTTCTCCACCTGCCTGATTCTAGAGCCTTCTTCTCTGAGGCTATAAATACACCACCAGGGCCTTCGCAAAGGGAGGATGGAAGGAAGATGGAAGGAGAGAGGAGAAAGAAGAGAATAGGGAAGATATTGTATTTTGATTTTTCTCTAGTTTTATTTCTCTTAGCCTTCTTCTTCCCTAGAAATTCTGCATAAGAGAAAGATTGTAAGAGAGAGAAAGCTTGTGTAAACCAAGGCGTGACAACTTGTGAAGCAAGGATTAATCCATTCTCTTTTCTTCTCTATTGCATTTTCTAATATTACTTGCTTTCTTTAATTCTAGCTTTACTTTACTTGCACTTTTATTCATGCTTTGTTTTTCTTTTCTTATGGCTAGTAGCTAACTCTTTCTAACATGACTAGCTAACCACTAACCTTGCTAACTACTAACTCATGGATGATTGCTATCTTTAATCATGCAAGTTGTATGGTCTTTTTCTTCTCCGATGGGTCACTTTCATTGCTTGGCAAGTTCTTGTTGTAATTTCATATGATTCATGTGTGCCTCATTTAGAGCCTTGTCTTTAGAACAAGTGCCTTGATGGAACATGGAGATGGATCACCAAACATATGCTATTTGTTGTACAACTTCTTTACTTCATTTAATGAATGTTGTATCTTCTTCCTAGCATCCCTTGAGTGTCGCTCTTTTGATTCCATTATTGAAAGTCTATCTTGTAGGCCGATGACATCTATGAGGCTACAAGACAAGTCCAAGAATGATCACCCGTCATCCAAGTGGGAAAGTAACTAGACCGACACGCAAGACAAACATATGCCGATGAATCAACATGAGGCACGCATCACCATCACGGAGTTTAGTAAGTTTAGCAAAGTAGTAAGGTTAGCTAGTCATGGTTTTCTTCCATCTTAAAATCATCTACAAGTTTTCATTCTTTTAGTTTTCTTTTCAAAGCCAATCTTGTTTTCATATTCTTTTCGTTTTATTTCCATCATGCACAAATTCACCGATTCTTTCACTTCTTTTTCCAATTTGTTTTCATTCTTTTAAAGCAAAGAAGAATCTTCGTTTTCTTTCTTCACTATGAACCGTAACGCTTCCATCGCAAGCTCTCCCTGAGAATCGACTCGGTATAGCCCATGCTATAACGGAGAATTGGAAAGGGTACATTAATCTTTATAAATACATTGTGGAGTGATCAAGCACCTAAGGTTGTCTCTAAACCTTCTCTCTTTTATTGAATATCTGTGCAACTTCACACTATACTCCCCTTTCCCAATCACTAACTCCTCTTAATTCCCCTTGAATGGGTTGAGGTGCTATGTGAAGCTCTTGTTGATTAGGTACAAGTGAGGCACACACAAACAACCAAGCATATAAGATGAATAGGCAATATGAATATATGCAAGGCAACACAAGCAAATATATATGATATGGCAATATGAATTATGCTTAACACAAGCAAATATGGTATGATGATATTAATGATGCTTTGCACAATTATAAGAGAGAGAGTTAGAGAGACAATGGATCAAAACGCAAACACCAAGATATGTTTCGAGGTTCGAGCACCTTGCTCTACATCCCCGCCTACACCACCGTGTAGGATTTCCAATCCACTATCTCCCACCGAGGGAACCTCTACCGAAGAGGATTTGTTACAACTCTAGGAGTACCAAACTCCTCTCTCAAACAACCACCTCACAACCGAGGGGTAGGCCCGTAGCCAATACAACAACCAACACCTCTACCGAAGAGGGTTTACAACCAAACTCCACCTCTCACTAGAGGGAGCAAACCAATCTCCACCTCTACCTAAGAGGGAGCAAACCAACAACCCAATTACACAACCTCAACCTCTACCAAAGAGGGAGCAACCAAGAAATCAAGGGTTTACAATAAGTGGTCTCTTTCAACCACAAACCTCTTTCCTTTTTCTTTTTCCACAAAAACAAGATCCTAATAGATTAGGATAGTATGATAGCTCAAGTGTGGAAAACTAGGTGTTTGGAAAACAAAGACTCAAAGAAAACTCTTGGGAAAAAACTCTATGTAAATGATAGAAATGAAGAACAAGATAAATCTCCCAATTTCTTTGAATTTTCCAAAAACCTAAAACAATAAAGATTGAAAGATTAAAGCCCCAAACACTTTTGAAAACTTGTTTTAAACACTTTAGAAACCAGAAATTTTTCTCCTTAAAAAACTTGGCCAAAATCCCAAAGAGTTGGGGTTTATATAGGCCAAACCAGAAACTAGCCGTTAGAGCTGAGCTGGCAGCTCTGACAGGCAGCGGTCGACCGGCCCGGTCGACCGCCAACGGTCGGAAATGCGACCGTTGGGCAACTGGGTCGACCGGCCCGGTCGACCCAAACAAACAGAGAGCACTGCTCTCATCCCGATCGACCGTCCCGGTCGACCGTGTTTGTGTCTGCCCAGACGTGCACATCTGTGCACGTCGGTCGACCCGACGGGTCGACCGGCCCTATGGTACGGTCGACCGTCCGGGTCGACCGACCAGCCTGTCAGCACAACACAAAGGTCAAAAAACTGGGAAAAAAATATTTTATTAAAAATATTTTATCTTCTCTGAAAATTTCATAAAACTTGTTTTAACATTTTATATTCAAACACAAACAAGTGATAAAAATTTCAAGACATATATCAACATATTCAATTCATTTTTGAGTCTTGTAAATTTTATCAAAACCAACACTTGTATTTTTATCAAACTTGATTTTTCCAAAACATGAATAGGATAGTCAAAATAAGTTTGTCTAGCAAGTTTAAAGCATGTATGTATATCTAGAACATATCTAATATACATAGGAATAAAGTAAACTTGTTTTGAACTATTATTCATGAAAACCAAATCCAAAACATGAAACGTGTGTGTGTATGTGCACTTGAGCATATCAACTATACTAAGCTTTACAAATGGATCTAAACACACTATCTAAACTAGGATACCTAAGTCTTCTTGATGATCTTCATCTTCAAGTTGACTTGCTCCAAAACTCCATCCATGGGCTAGGCAAAGTGTGATCTTGAAGCTTTGGCCCTGGAATCATCATGAAAAGCTTCTAAACACCTTGTTGAAGCTAATCACCAACTAATATCTTGGTTAATGATCTGAAACTTAAACAACACAAGATTATTAGTAAATATAACTACATGAGTTAATCATCATCAAAACTAGGGTGGAAGGCCTTTGGGCCAACACAATCTTCATAATTTTTTCAAAACTAAAATTCCTACACTTTCTTTCTAGAAGAACCATTTGAAGAAAAATCTGAGTAGAAAAGAATATAGAAATCTTGCACGAATTTGCACAACAATTCAAAAATCTTCTACCCAGACTATCGATAGGTTAGAAGCACAACTGAGTCAGTTGGTCAACATTTATAAGAATGAGAAAACTCGCTCTTATCAACCTTTGACCAATCAGGATATCTCTAATTCTATCGGTCTAGACCAGGAATCATTTTGTTTTGAAAACCAAGGTTCAATTTCAGCATACCCATTTGAACTTGACCAAACTCTAAATTTTGAAAATCTCATTGATATTTTGGCAAGTTATCTATTTTTTGAAATTGAACTTGAGCATGAATGTGATCTTGAACCTCATATTGACAATTCAGTTTTATTTCTTGATTCAATGTTGACTCCAGTATCTTTACCTCACTTCAAATATTTTCCCAAGTCAGCTTTGAATCTTGTGCCCATACATCATGAAATTAAATTACCCATCTTTCAAGATTCTCATCTGGAACTTGATTAATACATAACTTCTGAGAGTCACATCGACAAATTGGCAAGTTTTTCTTTCAAAGAAATTGAACTCAAACAAGAATGTGACCCAGATTCTCAAATTTGTATTCCATTTCAAATTTCAGAGTCAATATTGACTCCTGCTTTGCTACACGAATTATGTTGGAACTTGCTTTTGATGATACATTTGTGAAGCTATATCATTTGGAGCTCTATCACAAGCCTATTCAAGAGTTATTCATGATCAAGACTTCCCAAAGAGAGTTGATAATGATGTGTATTGTAATTGTTGATAGCATGTTAAAAGCCTTGACACACACACACACACACACATATCATAGTATCTTAGTCGACTTATAGCCTATGATAGTTGACTTATACTTGGTATAGTCGACTTAAACATTTCCCTAGTCGACTAGCATTTTGTCCTAAAAGATCCCAACTCTCTGTTTGTCACTATTAGTCGACTTAACAGGATACCTAGTCGACTAATAGACTTTTGTAGTCGACTTATACTTCCTCCTAGTCGACTAATAGATGGCCTAGTCGACTTATAATATAGTTATGGTCGACTTGGTTCAGTTTCCATAAACTTATCTATTGATTCAAACTTGACCTAGTCGACTTGGTCTTCTCTATAGTCGACTAACCCAGTGAAATTTGCCTACCCTAGTCGACTAACCCATATCTCAAGTCGACTAATGGCAGTTTCTGACTGTTGGACAGTTTCTGTTTTCTGGTATTTCCTTCAACGTTATCCAACGTTTAAACATTCAAAATGGTCCTAGTAACTACCCTAACTAACCCTAGAGTTCAGCTATAAATAGGGTTGTTATCTTAGGCTAAAATACCAATTCAAATCTATAGTTTTCTGACCAAAAATCTTGCAAAAATTCTGGTTCTCTGAAAACTGTTCCCACTTTCTATTTCTTCACTAAATTCCTACTCCAAAGTAAAGATTTCTGAAAGTCAACCTATAATAGCCCTTGTCCACGATCACATACTGAATCAAGGCTTAAAGAAAAGTTTGTAATCACTCAAAGGAAGCATTGTGCAAGAGCGTCTTCTTGGTGTAGAAGAGAAGTTGTACAAGGTGTTGTGGTGTTCTTAGTTATGAGAAGAGTTATATACATTTGGCAAAGGGGATTTGTCAAGTGGGATACAAGGTGTTGATTTTGGGTGTACAAAGTCAAAGGATAAAGGAAAATCTCAAGTGGGTGGCTTGGGGACTGGATGTAGGTCACGAGGACCGAACCAGAATAAATCACTCGTGTTTGCGATTGTTATCTTTTCTGAGATTTATTTTCTTTATTTGCAAGTACGTTTATTTCTTTTATACTAATATCCTTGTGTGAGTGTTGACGTGTATATTAGATCCACACTTGGCATCATCTCGGGACCAACATTTGGTATCAGGGCGGGTTCAACAATTGGTATCAGAGCTCTGCATACCTAGTCAACAATCTATAAGGATGGCAACGGAGTTTCCTTCGTCACAATTCAGAGAAGGACATTCTACACAACGTCCACCGCTATTTAACGGATCCAACTACAACTATTGGAAGTGTAGAATGAAGATTTACTTGCAATCGCTCAATTACGAACTTTGGAACATTGTAGAAGCACCGTACACCAAACCGACAACCAACTATAACGCTTGGAGTGATGATCAAAAGAAGAATGCGAACCTTGATGCCAAAGCGATGAATGCTTTATTCTGTGCCTTAACCAAAGAAGAATTCAACCGCGTGTCAACAGCTACTTCTGCAAATCAAATATGGCACACTCTTCAGTTAACACATGAAGGCACAAATAAAGTTAAAGAATCTAAGATTCTGTTCTTGTCCACAGGTTTGAACTATTCAAAATGAAGAAAAATGAAACCATCTCAAAAATGGTTACAAGATTCACCGACATAACCAATTCCTTAGCATCCCTTGGAAAGGAATACACCCAAGTCAAAAAAGTTCGCAAGATCCTTCGTGCACTCACACCAGATTAGGAGAAGAAGACAACTGCAATAGAAGAAGCGAATGATCTCTCAACAATGATATTAGAAAACCTTATTGGTAATCTAATGGCATATGAAGTGCAACTCGAAGAAAGAAAGAAGGATGAACAACAATCTCTCTCAAAGAAGAAAGAATTTGCCTTCCATGCATCCTCAGACACGGACAATTCAGATGACGATGAAGAGGAGATGGCAATGCTTTCAAGAAAATTCAGAAGATTCTTAAAGCAAGGTAAGTTTAGATGTTTTAATTGTAATAAAATAGGTCATATGAAGAAGGATTACCCATTGCTCAAAAATAAAGGTAATTTAAGAGCAAAAAGTTCAGAAAGAAGAAAGACTACCAAGCATCATGGGAGAACAGTGATTCCTCTTCCTCTGATGAAGAAGAAACCACTGAACATGCCAACATCTGTTATATGACGCTAGAAGAAGATGAGGTACAATATACTGAACTTTTAAATGCATTCCATGAATTATTCAATGATCTAAAGAATGAAAAAATGAAGAATAAAGTTTTATTAAAGGAAAATGAAAAACTTTTCAAAGAAAATTCATGTTATATCTCTAAAGTTTCTTCTATAAATTCTCAAAAAGATGATTTTGAAAAAGTGATATCATCATTAAAAAAAGATAATGAGAATTTTATAAAGAAAATATTTTGCTTAAAAAGGAAACTATGTCTTTAAATGAAAGAATTTCTGTGTTAGATAAAGACATGTCAGTTTTCAAAATGAAATATGAAGATATTTTGAAAAATGTGACTAAGTTTAATCAAGGAAAAGAAAAGTTGAATGATTTGTTATCATACCAAAAGATGTCACATAATCATTATGGTATTGGATAAAAATCTTCATATGTTAGTAATCCATATAATTCTTTTGTGAAAAGAAAGACTGATAATATTTCAAAAAGAATTAAGAATAAGTTTATATGGATTCCTAAAAACTTAAGCATTTTTGACAAAAATACTTATATTGCATCATACATATATGTAATTCATGCAATTATGTGTATACTAACAGATGGAAACCAAATTCAAATTGGATTTGGTCCCCTAAAGGTTAATGCTTTACTCTTATGATTGGTACCATCTAATGTTTATCTTTCAGGTACCATATAAGAAGTTGATAAGAACAATACTTCAAATATTTATCATATATATACTTGTTATGATATATTTGTTGCAGGGGGACAACACCAGTGTTTCTATATCTGTTATAACCCATTTTCTGCAGGGGGAGAACATATAACTTATTTTCTGCAGGGGAAGCATTTGTGCACACAAAGTGTCATCATCAAAAAGGGGAGAATGTTGGAACTTGCTTTTGATGATAAATTTGTGAAGCCATATCATTTGGAGCTCTATCACAAGCCTATTCAAGAGTTCTTCATGATCAAAACTTCCCAAAGAGAGTTGATAATGATGTGTATTATAATTGTTGATAGCAAGTTAAAAGCCTTAACACACACACACACATATTATAGTATCTTAGTCGACTTATAGCCTATGATAGTCGACTTATAGTTAGTATAGTCGACTTACACATTTCCCTAGTGACTCGCATTTTGTCCTAAAAGATCCCAACTCTCTGTTTGTCACTGTTAGTCGACTTAACAGGATACCTAGTCGACTAATAGACTTTTGTAGTCGACTTATACTTCCTCCTAGTCGACTAATAGATGGCCTAGTCGACTTATAATATAGTTATAGTCGACTTGGTTCAGTTTCCAGAAACTTGTCTATTGATTCAAACTTGACCTAGTCGACTTGGTCTTCTCTATAGTCGACTAACCCAGTGAAATTTGCCTACCCTAGTCGACTAACCCATATCTCAAGTCGACTAATGGCAGTTTCTGACTGTTGGATAATTTCTGTTTTCTGGTATTTCCTTCAACGTTATCCAACGTTTAAATATTCAAAATGGTCCTAATAACTACCCTAACTAACCTTAGAGTATCTTAGGCTAAAATACCAATTCAAATCTATAGTTTTCTGACCAAAAATCTTGCAAAAATTCTGGTTCTCTGAAAACTGTTCCCACTTTCTATTTCTTCACCAAATTCCTACTCCAAAGTGAAGATTTCTGAAAGTCAACCTATAATAGCCCTTGTCCACGATCACATACTGAATCAAGGCTTATAGGAAAGTTTGTAATCACTCAAAGGAAGCATTGTACAAGAGCGTCTTCTTGGTGTAAAAGAGAAGTTGTACAAGGTGTTGTGATCTTCTTAGTTGTAAGAAGAGTTGTATACATTTGGCAAAGGGGATTTGTCAAGTGGGATACAAGGTGTTAATTTTGGGTGTACAAAGTCAAAGGATAAAGGAAAATCTCAAGCGGGTGGCTTGGGGACTGGATGTAGGTCACGAGGACCGAATCAGGATAAATCACTCGTGTTTGCGATTGTTATCTTTTCTGAGATTTATTTTCTTTGTTTGCAAGTACGTTTATTTCTTTTATACTAATATCCTTGTGTGAGTGTTGACGTGTATATTAGATCCACACTTGGCATCATCTCGGGACCAACATTAAGCAACATTTTAGAGTCAGTTTTATTTCCCATACCTATCTTTCTTGAACTAGAATCACCAATCTTAGAAAGTCACATTCCGTTGTGGGGAAATGAATGCAGATTAGAGCTTCAACCTTTTGATTTGGACCCACTTCCTGAACAATTTTTGACTCTTGAACCTTTATTTGATTTAAGTCAAATTCCTGAGTCGGTATTAGTTCCTATACTTTCTAAGTCCAAATTTATCATTCCATCTTTTCATACTCCATTTTGAGATGTTGAAAATAATGACTGAAATTATTTTTAAAATTTAGAAATTAGATGGGGTAAAATTCCTAATAACAATCATCCATGTTCACATCAAAATAATGGGTTATATTACAAGGGTTTATTAGAGAGTTCTATGGTGGATTCTTTCGGACTCCACGCAATTTGGATTGTGCCGCATTTCGTGGACCAATCAGACCACCACCAGAACCATCACCTTGAGGTGATTTTTTCTTTTCTCTCCATTTGTTTCATGCATACATACATTCACGATGCATTGAGGACAATGCATGAGATAAGTGTGGAGGAGGGTCTACTAATGTAGAGTTTTTAGATTTTCTTTCTTTTTCACTTCTTTTAGGATTTTTTTTTTTAGAAATCTCCCTTTTGTATAGGATTTTCCCTTTCTTTTTGTATAATTTTTTTTCCTTTCTTCAAAAACTTTTTAAAATAAGAGACAATGTTTTGATCTATTTTTAAAATTAAGATGATCTTAGAAATTAAGGAACCCTTGATTATGACATTTTAAACCTAGTCGAAATAATAGATCTTGTTTAAAATTATAGGCTAAGTAAGATAGATTGGAGAGATAATTTTATCCTGAATTTTTTGCCTTAGATAGTATTCACTTTACACTTACACATTTTTGAGATGGAAACAAAGGCCCAAAATGCGATGAAGTAAAAAAAATAAAAAATATATATGAATAAAAAAATCACTTATTAAAGCTGAATAACTATGCCTCAAGAAGTATGATTATTCACGCCTAATAGTGGTAAAAAAACAAATAATTTCTCTAAGTTTTATGGCCTTGTTTACTCGAGTCCTTAAGCCCGAGGGATGTTTTCTCATCGGGTGCCCTAAGATCATCTGATTTGGGAGTCATCAGTTAAAAGCTCACTACCCGGGTAAACTAGAAAGCCTAAGAAAACTAAGAGAAGGAAAAAAAAAAGAAATATATATATAAATGACTTGATGGTTAGAGTTGAAATCCTAAAAATTTTCACTATCACAAAGTGATTATCTAGGTTTTATAAAGGGTAAATTATTCTATCCAATTTTGAATTCTTACCTTAATTGAAGATAAGATCTTGCATATAAACTAAGTTTAAGGAAGAATAATTTTTGGTGGACTTATGACCTTAGATCGCTTAAATTTTGCAAAATATTTCGAAAACTTTTCTCTCTTTCAAAATGCGTTTTCAAAACACTAACTTTTATTTTCTTTCTTCATGGATTTTGTGAATGTAATCCTATGAAAACCCTCAAGAGACAAAACTCTCCTCTAGAGGTAAGTTAGAGGTTTAACAGCTTGTTACACACGCTCAGTGTAATCGCAACACCTGTGAAAATGGTATAATAACATTGTAGTTTAGGTTTTCTTTTTTGTGTTTTGCTCGGGATGAGTAAAAGATAAGTGTGGTGCGTGATCAGTCTACGATTCTACATCTTTACATTGCTTCTCCACCGATTTATGAATAAAATATCACTTCTGAACTGTGTTTTGGTCTATTTTCAAAAAATCAAGAGTTCAAGGGCAAAGTCAGAATAAGATCCTAATTAAACCTAATTTTTATTTGAAGGCTAAGCTAGAGATCTTCTAGAAAATACTTTGGATCCAGAAATTGGGGCCAATCTGAAAAAGATCGGATCCAATTTACCCAAAACTAGAGATAATTAGAAGGTTCTCGCAGCTGGACGAAACCACAAGCCAAAACCAGGGACCTAAGTCCCTGGCATTGCTGTAAAAAGCGGCAATTGCCGCGTTTTCAAAGCCACGCATCAATCTTCGACGCGTGACCTCGTCTCGCCTTTCAGATGCTTCTTCTGCCTATAAATACTGCAAGTTTGAGCCAGAAATGAGGGGAGAGGGTTGTAGGCTAGAGTTTTCTCTCATTTAGTGTATACTTCTTCTTCGTCTTTCTTTGTATTTTCATTTCTTTTTTATATTCATGTATTAGGGCAGAGAGATTCAGAGAGAAAAAGAGAGAGATTGATGTAATAGATGGTGACAATTTATGTAATCTTCCTCCTTTCTTCAATGGTTTCTTCTCTAAACCTCTAACATGACTAGCTAACTTTATTTAATGGCAATCTAACTACTAATCACTAATCATTTAACTTTTTCATGATAATCCACATGAATCTAATAGTTTTTACAAGGCCTTACTCTTGCAAGAGCCATTGATGGCTCATAATGATAGATGCTACCATCTAACTTGCTAATCAAGCTAACTCTCTTATTTTATGCTTGCTTTTAATAGTTTTAATGATCTAAGATTTATATTAGTTTGCTCTTGATGCAAGTTTAAATGTGAGAAACCATCTTATGTGACATGCCTTGTATAGTTTCTTGAAGCCAAGGATTAGTTATAGCCAAGGATCTATATGAGGCAACTATCACTAAGAGGTTAGCATGATTAGTGGAGTACTTAGTAGTTAGTTGCTATAAATCTTCTTCTCATTTTATCTTGTTTTCAACCCTCTTCTTCAACATAAAATTACTACTTTTATTTCATCACCTATCTCTTCTATTTCGTATTTTCTTTTGTTTCTAAAACAATTTTTCAAAACATCTTCTTATTTCATTTTCCTTTAATTTCATTTTTATTTTTTATTTTGTTTTCACCTATTTACAACCACTCTTATTTGTTTTCTCATCGCCATTTTCGTCGCCTTCTCCACCTATCACTTCTTCTTTCCTTTTCTTTTTCCTTTCTCATTCTTTAACAAAGAAGAACTTGTTAACATAACACGTGAATATGAACCATTAATGCTTCTATCACCTTCCGTCCTTGTGGATTCAACCTATTGAGCCAATGCTATATCAGAAGTATCAAGGGAACATTAGAACACACGCTTTTACACTGATTTTCTGAAACACACAATTTCAAGTGTTGGTTCTAACCCGATCAGAATCATAGCATGATGCAAACATAAGGATGTGACGGGTAGATAGTACCTGATGAGGACGAGAGAAAATCATCCATCATTACCTAAAATAGAAAAATAACACAAAAGAAAACACAAAAACTATAATATGGAAATAGATCCTTAGCAGGTATAGAGATTAATCCTGATAAACAGGTACTACTAGAAAGATTTCATCCACTTCTGGGCTCAGATACTCACGGCATAGCTTTAAATGATGACCATTCACTTGAAAAGTGGTACCATCCGTGGTATTGTGAACCTCTACTGTACCATGTGGGTGCACCTTATGAACAATGTAGAGACCAGTCCAACGGGATTTCAATTTTCCCAGGAAGAGATGTAAATGGGAATTGTAAAGGAGGACTTTCTGTCCTAACTGAAAATCCTTTCGAGTTATAACCCTATCATGCGTCTTTTCATACGGTCCTTGTACTGTTTTGAGCAGTTGTATGCATCATTTCTTATCTCTTCAAGCTCATCAAGTGAAGTTTTCTAGACTCTCCTGCCTTGTCAAGATTAAAATTTAGGCGTTTGATCACCCAGTATGCCTTGTGTTCTAGGTAGATAGGAAGATGGCAAGCTTTACCATAGACTAACCTATATAAAGACATTCCAATCAGATTCTTAAATGTAGTTCTGTATACCCACAAGGCATTAGTCAATCGAAAGGACCATTCTTTTCTAGTGGTGTTCACAATTTTCTCTAAAATGGTCTTGATGGCTTGGTTGGAGACTTCTACTTGGCCACTAGTCTGTGGGTGGTAAGGGGTGGCTACCCTATGATTAATGCAGTATGTTCTCATTAAGGCTTCAAATGTATGATTGCAGAAATATTTTCCACCATTGCTAATGATTGCACAAGGAAAGCCAAAATGATAAAATACATTCTCTTTCAATAAATTTACCATAACGTTGTGATCATTGAATTTACATGCTATGATCTCTATCCATTTAGAGACGTAGTCACTGCCACAAGGATATGCTAGTATCCATGAGACATAGGGAAGGGACTCATGAAGTCAATATCCCAAACATCAAAAATTTTGACCACTAAGATTGGGTTTAACAACATTTCATTATGTTATGCAATTTCCCTAATCATTGACAACGATCACAAGATTAACAATAGACTTGAGCATCAAGAAATAAGGTGGGCCAATAAAAATTACACTGCAAAATTTTTGCAGTAGTTTTCTTTCCACTGAAATGACCACCACAGGCTTGGTTATGGCGGAATGAAAGGATGTTCCCGAACTCTGAGTTAGGAACACAAAGTCAAATGATCTGATCAGGACAGTATTTGAATAGATATGGTTCATCCCAGAAGAATCATTTGACCCTAGTTAAGAACACAATCGTTCTTGCTTAGTCCAAGAATCGAGCTTTTGTTCCGTCATAAAGTAGTTCACAATGTCTGCATACCATGGAATAGTCGAATGGGAAATGGACATTAGCTGCTCATTGGGAAATATCTCTAGAATAGGTAATGAGTTGGATGAAGATTTGACCACTAATTTAGATAAGTGGTCCGTGACAACATTTTCAGCCCCCCTTTTATCGTGAATTTCTAAGTCGAATTCCTGAAGGAGTAAGATCCATCAGATTAGATGGGTTTTAGCATCTTTTTAGTGAGAAGATACTTTAAAGCTGCGTGATCAGTGAAAATTAGGACCTTAGAACCTATCAGGTAGGGACAAAATTTGTCAAGAGCGAAAATGACTGCCAACAACTCTTTTTCAGTAGTAGAGTAGTTCAGTTGTGCGCCATTAAGGGTCTTGTTGGCATAGCAAATGACATGAAGAAGTTAGCTACTAGCTATCTTAGAACAACTTCTACCACATAGTCAGAAGTGTCACACATCAGCTCAAATCGAAGATTCCAATCAGGTGATCGGATGATGGGTGTCATGGTTAACTGGGTCTTAAGCCTTTCAAAGGCTGCCAATTAGGAAGGGGTGAACTCAAAGGGAACATCCTTTGTTAGAAAGTCACACAGAGGTTTGAAAATTTTAGAAAAGTCTTTGATAAAGTGGCCGTAGAACTCAGCATGGCTTAAGAAGGATTGCACCTTCCGAACAGTTTTCAAAGGTGATAATTTTGAAATTAATTCTACCTTAGCTTTATCAACCTCTATACCTTTTTTGAAAACACCTAGAGGGGGGGTGAATAGGTGACTAGCTAATCTAATGGTGAATTAATGCGAAATAAAAACTATTTATGAAAACTAAAAATTCTTAAGCACAACTCACCAAGTACAACCTAAGAGTGTAGCCGAATTCCCCGTGAAGGGCTCTGGACTATCTCCTCAAGATTCCTTTAAATAAGAGTTGAGGTGCCGCTATGGCTCTCTTGGTTGAATACAAGTGTGAGCAAACAATCCCCAAGCATATAAAAATATAAGCACCAATATATCAAGCAAGTAAAGATATGAGCAATAAGCATAAGCGAGATATAAAGACAAGTGAGTGATAGAGAGCAATAGCAAACACGGGAGATTTGTTTCGAGGTTCGAGCACACTTGCTCTACGTACCCGCCTTCAACACTATGAAGGATTCTACTATAAAACGATCCCACCGGATCACTCAGTGCCGCAACATCTACAAGCGAATTCACATTAGAACTCCTATGGACTCTCTAGTCCCTCTCTTGTTCCCGCAAGAACCAACACACGCAAGCACGCAAGCTTGCCGAGGCCGCACCTCTACACCGAGCTCTCACTAGAACTCGAAACAACGCGAACCTGCAAGTCCGCCTCCTCAAAATACAAAGATGAAAATTTTGGTGATCTAAACACTTTAATCACCTAAAGCAACTCTCACAACAACTCTCCTATAGGATGGATTTATCAATGGAAAGCTCAAGTATGTGTGAGAAAAGCAAGGAATGATTGTGGTGAAAAACTCAAGAAAAGCTCTTTTGAAAACACTCTTGTTAAACTCTCCTTTTGATATAGAAGTTTGGCTCTAAAGCAAGTGGAGATAAATATTTAGAAGTGTAGAAAAAAAATAGCTCAAAACCCCACTTCAAGTCTTGTATAAAACAGTCCAAGGGAGCCCCATTTTATAGGCTCCAAAAATCTGCTCGTTGGAAGCCAACTCAGCAGCTCTGGCGGCTGGCGGTCGACCGCCTGGTCGACCGCCAACTGTCGGATTTTTGACCATTGGGAAGGTCGGTCGACCAGCCGGTCGACCGCCAACTGGGCAATGGCCTAGCGGTCGACCGCCCGGTCCACTGGGCCGTTTCCAGAGAGCAGACACTCTCTGGCGGTCGACCGTGCAATCGATCGGCCTAACCTGTGTACGTCTGTGCACATCGGACGACTGGAGTGGTCGACCGACTTCTTGTCTGGTCGACCGTCCGGTCGACCGACAGAAGGTCAGTCCACGCAATTATGGGGATTAAAAACTTGACTTTTTGACTTTAATAAAATCCCATAAATTCTCTAAAAATCTAGAAAAATAAGTTCAGTATTATACTTTAATATACAAATATGTTTGAGTAAAAAATCAAAGCATGTTACAAATATTTTGAACTATTTTTGTGTTATAGAAATTTTGGCTTAAAACAAAATCTGTATTTTTTCAAATTGATTTTTTCAAAACTTCTCCAAATACAAAAACAAGATATTTTAAACACTATTATAGCTTAGTGTGTATGGATATGATCCATTACACATATATGAAGAAATATCTATGTTTTTTGACATTAAGCTCTAAAATAGTTTTGGTTAAAACACATGTATATATGAAAGTCCAAAAATCAAAACGGTAATTTTTCCAAAATGAAAACTCTTTTATGAAAAGACATATAAATCTTGTGTATGAGTGTATATGATACTTGAGCAATCCACCAACTAACTATCCTTTACATTCTATCTAAAAATAAAATCTTACTAAAAACAAACCTAGACACAAGTCTTCTCTTGAAGGTTTTCACTTGAAAATCTTCTTATCCTCTTGACTTGGTCCAAACCATGATCCAATGAGCTAGACTCCTCTTGAGTACTTGATGTGGTCTTGATGCACAAGCTCTTGAATCAACACGTGCTAGCTCCAAAACTTAACTTGAATTCTTTTGTTGAAGCTAAACACCTACTAAGATCTTGATCACATATCTGATACTAATTAAAAAAAGATCATTAGTACTAAACTACATGAGTTAATCATCATCAAAACTAGAGTGACGGGCCTTCTGGCCAACAATCTCCCCTTTTTGATGATGACAAAACTCATGGAGTTATATATGCACAGATTAAAGTTAAGCTTCATAGAAGCTCCCCTTTAACTCATGCATAACAATAAACAAATAGATATGCAATGAAGAACATAAAACTAAACAAATATATATGCATCAACAAGGTGAGAGAAACATACATAAATCAAAAATTCTTTTTCCAAAAGCTTTCTCCCCCTTTTGTTTAAACATTCAAAAACATTCTCCCATTTTGTAAAACATAAGATGCATAAACTCAATATATGCAAACACTCAAATATGCATATATAAACTCAAAATTTTTCTCCCCCTTTTGTCAATTATCAACAAAGGGGTAAAATAAAACAAATTAAGAATAAGAATATATATGCGATATACATTCATGAAGAGAAAGACGCTAAGTTAGCTTCCCCGCATACATGCATTACATGCAGAAGGGATGACAAGCCCTAACTCACATAACACATAATATACAATGCATAAGTGGAGATGTTAAGCTCCCCCTACATACGTGTAACACATAAAGAAGAGATGTCAACCTCCTCAATATAAGATACACTCAATATGAATCTATATATAGAAGAGATGTTAAGCTCCCCTTGCATATAGACAATACTTATCAAAACATTCTTAACACAAATTTTGATATTTTACTCAAGATAATAAAATAAATTTTGAGATACCATTTGTACATAAACAAAATTTTAAGATACCAATTGTAAATAAACAATACAAATTTTGAATTTTTTTCTTTTAAATCAACAAATCAATTTGAGATATCAAAAGATTTTAATACCATATGAAATAAGAAATTTGTGATACCAATTGAAATTGAAACATTTGTACATTTTAATATCAATGAAAGAAAATATTTTATATTTTGATATCAATTGAAATATGTGGTAAATTTTGATTCTAAATAGGTAAAAACACATTGATACCAATTAAAGTATATTGTAAATTTTGATATCAATAAAAATACCAATTGAAAATAATGCATTAGCTTATTAAAATACCAAATGAGATATCAATTTGAAATCAAGATTTAATTCAAGCTTAGCATAAACAAACTTTGTGCTTTAAACATGTAAGGATTATAAATCAAGCACAATTTTTTTAAACTTTTCAACAAGTGTTTTACTGTTGGCTTAAATAGGGATGGTGGATAGCAGAAATAGCACAAATATAACATACAAAAACTTAAATTTTTGCGAGCAATATGTCCTGCAAAAAAGAGTTTTTAGTAGTCCAATGAATTTTTCAGTGTTTTTCTGTTTCATACTTTCGAGAGAAGGGGCACAGAATTTGCAAGTCTTCTCTTGCAAAGCTTGAATGCTAGATCTGAATCTTCAAGTCCCTTAAATAACACACAAAACTTGTTAAAAAACAACTACACCGTTCCCTCCCCGGCAACGGCGCCAAAAATTTTGATTGCTAAAATGGAAGAATAATCAAAGAGTTTAAGAATTTACCGTGTAGCTTGTGGCTAACGGGTCGTGTCCACGAGGAGGAATGCGATGGAAACTTTTCAGTGAATCGTTTAAAAACAAAGAATTGTGTTCATTTTTTTTAATGGAAAAGAGAATGGAAAGAAAGAGATGATTCAAAGAGAAATTGCAACTTTAGAAAAGGTTTTAGAGGTGTTTTAAAAAAGCTTGAAAATTGTTTTGTTGATTATAATAAGGAAGAAAATCTGTGCTCACTATTTCACTACTCTAAAGTTCATTCCTCTATTAAAATCTTAAGTGCCTCGAAGTGATCATAGGCAAAACTTAAAGTTGATTTTAGAAAGGTTAAAGTAAAGCACATAAGATGGTTGGAAGAGTTCAATCTTTTCTTTAAAAAATCGTTTAGAATTGAATGTTAAATCATCAAGCGCGAAGAAGCAAAAATGAAGTAAAAACAGTTCAAGAAACGTTCATGAAAGAAGTAAGAGTTTAACGATCCAAACCCATCCTCATGTGCCTTCAAGAACACTTTCAAAAAGAAAGGCTTATAGTCAGGCATGCAAATGATTCATTGGGTCTTTTTCTTTAAAAACAGAAGAGGAGAAGAACTGGAGAGAGTTACAATAGTGAGCCCAGAAAATTGTTTTAGTTACTCATGGAGAACGAAGAAGAAAGCAAAGAAATAATGCAAGCCATACCGAACTACAAGTGGAAGAAAAAGCGGCTCGACTCTTGTATTGATGTCACTTCAATCTTCAAGTACAAGCACTCAATTCCTTTCTCTCACAAGTTTTGATACTTGACTACAAATTAAAAAACAAGAATACAACTTTAGTGCTAGCTAACAAAGAACCTAAATACTTAGAAAATAAACACAAATTCTAATCCTAGTCTTCGCTCCATTTTGCTTTGCTGAAACCAGTATTTATAGGGAAAAACCAAAATGGGAGGATCCCAAGAAGATTGGGGGAGCAAACGCTCCCCCAACAGAGTCCAACAAGCCGCGAAAACGCGGCTGAAAACGCGACTAGGGCCGCATTTTCGCGGCCCTGGTGTGGCCAGATGGCCACACCCAGTTGGCTAGCTCTCCTGGTTTGGTAAATATCCCGTATCTTCTTCTAGTTTTCTTGTTTCTGCTCCAAAAGTTGACGAAACAGCCTGTGATTGTTTAGCTTCAACCGCTTGATTCAGGGAGGATTCTTCTCAACCTCTTGATATGCCAAGATTTTGCCCTGATTCCTTTATTTCGAATTTATTTTGAATTAAATCAGAATTTGGTGGGCTTTTGGGCTTGTTTCTCTTTTCTTTCTTTTAGCACTTGGGCCTACATTTAACAAAGAAAAAGAAGACTTATTAATAGGATTTATTAGCTAAAAAATATGGTAAGGTGACAATGTAAATGCAATATATGTGACTAATCAACAATCAAATCATATATATGTATGAAAATGAAAATACTAATAGAAATTGATATTATTTGAAATTTAATGCATACATATATAGAAAACAAAATATGAGTATACACAAAAATATCAATTGTAATACAATTGAAAATATGATGTGAATCAAGTGTATAACTCAAAAAGATCCACCCTTTTCATGCACATGATAAAAGATATGTAATTTGAGCATACATGCATGGTCGCCCATCCATCCGCCCTTAGGATGGTAGGGGTTTTCAAAAGTAAGAGTTTGAAAGTACTTTAGCATTGAAAATACTACCAAATGAAGAATAAATAACTAGTTAAAATAATTTTTAAAAAAATTAGTTAAAGATCTTTCAAAATATGAAAACAAATCATATGTATTTCATGAATCATGCTAAAAACACAAGAGTTGATACTCGAAATGTATAAAGCTCAAAATTTCTCATGAAAATAATATCATGAGTAAACAAATGAAATGCGAGGGCAAAATAATCATGTAAGTAGCATTTTCTATGAAAATAGTCAATTAGGCTCAAAACAAAAATGAATATCATTTTATCAAACAAATATAAAAATTATAAAGATTTTATTTTTCATTTAAAAATAAACTTCAAGGTATATGTATGATTAATCCATGGCAAACAATATACATACATATCCTAAACTAAAATAAGTCCATAATGTAATTTGCATGAAAGCAAGTGACTCAAGGGTATACATGTATATTTATTAGTTTTGATTACATATACATGAAGTAAAAACATGAAAATAGGCAAAACAAGTGTAAATGAGGAGATCATCAAAACTAGGTCATACATGTACATGTAATGAGTACAAATGAGCAATAAAGTGCAAACATATAGGAATCAAATATTGCTCACTACTTGTACAAGTATATACACAAGTTTTGATAAAAACTACATCTGAACTAGTATTTACCACATGAAATACATAACATGAACATGCTAAAAATTATCAATGTAAAAGCATGTAAATAAAATAGGAGTTTAGAGATAGTCATCAAACCAAAGAACTATACACTAAGTCTCCGAAACATGGTGGTCCTTCCACCAAACCTTCCTTGATAGCGGTGCATCAATATGTGTATCCATCTAGTCCATGTGTATCCACCACCAAGGCGCCAATATTCTCATGTCATGTGAGAGCCCACTCCTACATCAAACACAAGAAGTGGGGACTTTGATACCCATTTTTTTGGATCCACGGGGGTTAGCATTGTTCGGAACCCAAACATTTTTATTAGCAAAATTAATAGAATTTATTCTATCATAACAAAATTTTGCTAAATGGCCTTTGCGGCCGCAATGTGTACATTTGTACACTCTAAAATGCACATGAGAATGAGTATGATCATGACATGTAAAGTGTGCATACGTATGTCATGGGTGTTGTGCATGAACATGAGGAGCTTGTTTCTTTGAAAACAAGGTTTTCAATCTATTATGGTTAAATGCACAATTACTCAAAGGTGAGCTCAAACAATCAATTCTATTTTTCAAAAATTTAATCTCATTTTTATCAATGGTGGCATGTAAAGCATGGTGAGAATGAGAATCATTATTTTATTCTTTTTAGAAACATTTTCTTTTTCTTTTGAAATAACTTTTCTTTTTAAAGAGTTATTTTCTTCTACAGCAATTTCTTTTTCTTTTTCCACCAAAATAATCTTATTTTTCAAAGAGGTATTTCCTTCACAAAGATCATTCAGTTTAGAAGTTAAGGAAATATTGTCCTTTTTCAAAAATTCGTTTTCTTTTGAAATGCATTCAATTTGATTTTTAAGAATATCATTTTCTTTTGAAATACATTCCAATTTATTTTGAAAAACGTCTTTTTCTTTTAATAAGGAATCAAATTTATTTTTCATTTTCTTATTATCCTTTTTAAGCAATTCATATTTTTAAGAAGTTGTTGACAAAATGATTCAAACTCATTATAAGACATATCAACATCCTCTTCTAACTCAGATTCAGAGTTTATCTCAAGGGGTTATCCCCATGGACTATGTAGCACACGTTAGAAGTCTCACTTCCAACATCCGAGTCACTCCCCTCATAGCATTGTTCATGTTCGCCAAGGGAGACTAGGGTACTCTTTAAAGCATGGATGGCTTTTGAGTTAGCCTCAAGATACTTGCTATTACTAAAGTATGAATCCTTAATGGTGGCAAGATAAACATGAATGCCTAGGGCTTTGAGGAATAATGACATCTTAAATTTCTAAGTTTGGATGTTAAGTATATCAAAAGTGGGGGGTGTCATGAAGTCCATGTGTGCATAAACAAATATTGTGATTATAAATGAGGATCTTTAACATAAGGTTGTTAGACCCAAATCAATAGCACTTGGTTCTGATACCAATTGAAATCACCTCGAGGGGGGTGAATAGGTGACTAGCTAATTTAATGGTGAATTAATGCAGAATAAAAACTATTTATGCAAACTAAAAATTCTTAAGCACAACTCACCAAGTACAACCTAAGAGTGTAGCCAAATTCCCCGTGAAGGGCTCTGAACTATCTCCTCAAGATTCCTCTAGATAAGAGTTGAGGTGCCGCTGTGGCTCTTTTGGTTGAATACAAGTGTGAGCAAACAATCCCCAAGCATATAACAATATAAGCAATATCATGCAAGTAAAGATATGAGCAATAAGCATAAGCGAGATATAAAGACAAGTGAGAGATAGAGAGAGCAATCGCAAATACGGGAGATTTGTTTTGAGGTTCGAGCACACTTGCTCTACGTTCCCGCCTTCAATACTATGAAGGATTTTCACTATAAAACGATCCCACCGGATCACTCGGTGCCGCAACACCTACAAGAGAGTTCACACTAGAACTCCTTTGGACTCTCTAGTCCCTCTCTTCTTCCCACAAGAACCAACACACGCAAGCACGCAAGCTTGCTGCTGCCGCACCTCTACACCGAGCTCTCACTAGAACTCGAAATAACGTGAACCCACAAGTCCGTCTCCTTAAAATACAAAGATGAAAACTTTGGTGATCTAAACACTTTGATCACCTAAAACAACACTCACAATAACTCTCCTATAGGATGGACTGATCAATGGAAAGCTCAAGTCTGTGTGAGAAAAGCAAGGAATGATTGTGGTGAAAAACTCACGAAAAGCTCTTTTGAAAACACTCTTGTTAAACTCTCCTTTTGATATGGAAGTTTTGGCTCTAAAGCAAGTGGAGATAAACACTTAGAAGTGTAGGAAAAATTAGCTCAAAAAACTCACTTCAAATCTTGTATAAAACAGTCCAAGGGAGCACCATTTTATAGGCTCCAAAAATCTGCCCATTGGAAGCCAACTCAGCAATTCTGGCTGCTGACGGTCGACCGCCCTGTCAACCACCAACGGTCAGATTTTTAACCGTTAGGAATGTCGGTCGACCGGCCGGTCGACCGCCAACTGGGCAATGGCCTAACGGTCGACCGCCCGGTCGACCGGGCCATTTTCAGAGAGCAGGCACTCTCTGGCAGTCGACCGTGCGGCCAACCGGCCCAACCTGTGCACGTCTGTGCACATCGGTCAACCAGAGCGATCGACCGACTTCTTGTCGGGTCAACCGTCCGGTTGACCGACAGAAGGTCAGTCCAGGCAATTATGGGAATTAAAAACTTGACTTTTTGACTTTAATAAAATCCCATAAATTCTCTAAAAATGTACAAAAATAAATTCAGTATAATACTTTGATATACAAACATGTTTGAGTAAAAATTCAAAGCATGTTACAAACATTTTGAACTATTTTTGTGTTATGAAAATTTGGCTTAAAACAAAATTTGTATTTTTCCAAATTGATTTTTTCAAAACTTCTTCAAATACAAAAACAAGATATTTTAAACACTTTTAAAGCTTAGTGTGTATGGATATGATCCATTACACATATATGAAGAAATATCTATATTTTTGACATTAAGCTCTAAAATAGTTTTGGTTAAAGCACATGTATATATGAAACTCCAAAAATCAAAACGGTAATTTTTCCAAAATGAAAACTCTTTTATGAAAAGACATATAAACTTGTGTGTGAGTGTATATGATACTTGAGCAATCCACCAACTAATCTATCATTTACATTTTATCTAAAAATAAAATCTTACTAAAAACAAACCTAGACACAAGTCTTCTCTTGAAGGTTTTCACTTGAAAATCTGTTCATCTTCTTGACTTGGCCAAACCATGATCCAATGAGTTAGACTCCTCTTGAGTACTTGATGTGGTCTTGATGCACAAGCCCTTGAATCAACACGTGTTAGCTCCAAAACTTAACTTGAATTCCTTTGTTGAAGCTAAACACCTACTAAGATCTTGATCACATATCTGAGACTAATTAAACACAAGATCATTAGTACTATAACTACATGAGGTAATCATCATCAAAACTAGAGTGATTGGCCTTTGGGCCAACATTTTTTAGAAACAATACGTCCTAAGACAATCGCAGATTTCACTATGAAATGACATTTTTTCCAATTAAGAACTTGTTTCTTTTTCTTGCATCTTATCAATACCAATGATGGATGATACAGACCCTTATCAACATTTTACCCAAAGACAGAGAAGTCTACTAAGAATCCCTTAAAAAATCACTCGACCATGTCTGAAAAGATACTTAACATACACCACTAAAAGATAGCAGGTGCATTGCATAGCCCAAAAGGCATGCGATGGTAGGCAAATGTGCCAAACGGATAGGTGAATATCATTTTCTCTCGGTCCTCATGAGCAAAAGGGATTTGGTTATATCTAAAATAACCATCTAGGAAGGAGTAGTAAGCGTGATTGGTAAGATGTTCTAACATTTGGTCGATGAACGGTAGAGGAAAATGATATTTCTAGTCATGGAGTTGAGTTTCTTATAGTCTATGCACACTTGCCAACCAGTTTGAACACGAGTTGAAACCAACTCTTTATTCTTATTAGTAACAACTGTGACTCCAGACTTTTTGTGCACAACTTGCACTGGACTAACCCATTGATTATCGGAGATAGGGTAAATGATACCTGCATCTAACAATTTCATGACCTCTACTCTCATTACCTCTTTCAGAATAGGGTTCAAACGCCTCTATGGTTCTCTCAAGGTTTTAGCATTCTCTTAGCGATGAATTTGGTGTATTACTATAGAGAGACTAATTTCCTTGATGCCTTTATGGTCTAACCTAGTGCTTCCTTGTGTTTACTAAGAATATCTAGTAATTTTCCATCTTGGTTCCCATCTAAATGAGAGAAAATGATCATAGGTAAGGTTTTCAAATCACCTAGGATGGCTTATTTTAACGTGTCAGGTAAAGGTTTGAGCTCCATCTTGGGGGCTCAATGATTGATGGAACAAGAACAAATGTTGATATAGGCAAGAGTTCTACCTTGGGTTTTCATAGATTGGTGTCCATAATGGGAACAAAATCTAACAATGTGTTGACCTTTTTTATAGACTCCTTAATGTCAAAGTTCATTCTAAAATGGGCCAAGTATTTCTCCCAAGGGCTTTCATACAAAAACTCCTCAAAAGTGTGACTGACTGACATATCAATCATGTTGACCTCCTCAAGATCATCCATTATAACTGGTTGGGAACCAGTGTGAAAAACATTCAGCTCACTGTCATATTCCAAACAACAAGGTCATAACTCTATTCGTACATCTAATGACAACATCAGTGGTAGAAGAAATGGGATATCTAAAATCACAGGGAGTAATTGCTTGGGTTTGTCATCGGTCCAGTGTCTAAGACATTAAAGTCGTAGGGAAATAAAATTCGTCGACCTTCAATATAATATCCTCAACAATTCCCTTTGGGACCTTAACCGACCTATCTGCTAAAAGTAATGTAAGGTTAGTGGGTTGTAACTCCCCTAAACCTAATTGTTTGTATACAGAATAAGGTAAAAGGTTTACACTCGCCCCCAGATCTAACACACATCAGTCCATAACATGACCTCCTATTCTTACTGAAATGGACTCCCCAGATCCTTATACTTTGGTGCAATGGTTTATTGGATAAGACAGGGTGCTTATGTAGCAAATGTTGCTTCACAAAGAATAGAAGTTTTCCTCTTAACAGTGGTGAGGTCCTTTAGAAACTTGGCATGCGAAGGAATCTGATTGATGGCATCCAAGAAAGGAATGTTGATTTGAACATTTTTGAAAACTTTCAAAATTTCCTCATAGTGATTTTCCTACCTATTGGCTTAAAGGCGTTGAGAAAATAGGGCTTTGGGCACAAAGGATTTCTCTTGATTGTCAACAACAACTTGATCATTTTTCTTTGTTGACTCTTTTGGGATCTCTTTCTCTTTTTCCTTGGTAAGATTTTCAACATTGGGATTATTTGGTGGAACTTAGACTTGGTTGTTCACTCTTTTGCCCGACCGTAAAGTGTGGATGGCTTGGACTTCTCAATTTGTGATTGAGTCCGAACATGCACACAGAAAATACAGAATTCAGAACTTTATAATAGAAGTGTGCAAGTACTCAATACTACCAAATAGCAAATGGTTATGCGGGTCGTGAACCTCAAGGAGGGACTAGCGATGGAAGCTTTTTTGCAAGTTCTCTTTTAAGTTATAAAAAATGGTTAAAGTTCTTCTTTTAGTTCATGAAAAGAAAAAGAAAAATAAATTACAGTTAAGTTAAGAAGAAAGTGGTAGATTTGAGAAGGTGGAGAAAATAGAAAATAATTTTGTATAAAGAAAGTGAAAAATAATGAATAGAGTTGAGAGATAGTGATGTTGGTGATTTAAACTAAAAATTAAAAGAAAGAAAGTTAAACCCTAAAAAATACTTACTTACCTCTTTGGCGCCAGCTTACCTTTGACCCGTATCGATGATGTACCATTGTTTGAAAGCGAGCGAAGTATGACAAATAAGATCTTCTCCATTCCCGATTTACACTACTAAATGAAAGGGCAAGCTACACTAGCATAGGAATGGCTATCCATCACCATAAGTTATCAACGACACTTGCAAGGGCAAGGCAACTTCGAGGCTATCGGACTCATTTGGATTCACAAACACAAAGATGGAAGCAAACAAAAATAAGAGTAAAGAAAAAAAAAACTTTGATTTGATTCAATTAACAATAAAAGAAAAGAGTTACTTACACCAGTGTCACCCTCAGTACAAGCTTTGCTCTCATGCCTCCATGAAACTCTCCTCTCCTCTCAGTTACATAAATAAAAAATTACATAAAAATAAAAAAATCTAAGTTATAAACTACAAAATAGCCTAACTTCTACTTTCTACTTGATCATCCTCTGTAGTCTTTGAAAACTCAGTATTTATAGGCACAAACCTAACGGGGAAAAGCGTAAGAAGATAGGGGAGCAAATGCTCCCCCAACTGAATCAACAATGCCGCAGAAATGCGATTTTAGCCATGTTTTACGGCCTGGGTGTGTCCAGGTGGCCACAGCCAGGAGGGTACAGCCCCTGAATTTGTGATTTCCCTTTATCTAGTTCTGGATTTCCCGTTTCAGCTACTAGATTTGATGAAACTGCCTTTGATCTTTGGCTTTAACCAATTGATTTAGGAAGATTTATTTTAACCAGTTTTCAACTTCTCTGATTTGTCATGATCTGCCCAGATTTTCTGATTTTGAATTAATTCTGAATTAAATCAAAGTTTTGATGGGATTTTGGGCTTGTTTCTCTTCCCTTTCCTTTAACAATGGGTCTGCATATAAATTAAACAATAAATAGGATTAAAAACAGAGTTTATTATATAATAAGTATGAGAATGTGATAATAATTATGCAATATCAGCAACCGATCACACCCCCATACCTATCTTTTGCTCGTCCTCGAGCAAAACTTTTATAACTAAACTAAAGATTATTAGACCACTTTCGCAGGTCACGCGATTGCACTGAGCATGTACAACAAGCCGTTAAGCCTCTAGGTTTCCCCTAGATGACGAGTTTTGTCTCGTGAGGGTTTTCAGTGGGTTACACCCACAAAATCCATAAAAAAAGAGAAAAAATTGTTAGTTTTTTCAAAAAGCATTTTGAAAAGAGAGAAAATATTTGAGGTATTGTTGTAAGAGTTCAAGTAATCTATAAGTTATAGAAGAATCAAACTTTTTATTCCTAAACTTAGTCTCTATTCAAAAATATGTCATCAATCAAAGTAAGGAATCAAATTATATTTCTCATCTAGTCTATTACTTTACCCTAAGTCATATGCACTTTCGTGACCGTGAAGTTGTGACTAAGGGTTCTTTAAATTTAACTCTTATGCCTTATTTATTTTTATTTTTTTTGGTGGTATTATTCCTTAATTTCATTAGGCTTTCTAATCTACCCATGTAACGAGCTTTTAGTCAGTGACACCCAAACCGGACAGTCTTAGGGTACCAGATGAGAAAATAACCCTAAGGACTTAAGCACTCGAGCAAACAAGGCCACGAAATCAAGGATTTTTTTTTTGTAAATATACCCCTTTTAGGCGTGAATACTTATACTTCATGAGGCACAAATACCCAGCTTAATCAAAAGATATATATTTTTAAAGCTTATCTAATCATCTTTCGCATAAATACCAAGACTTGCTTAGGCCAAAGCATCTAGCTAATCAATAATTAGATTTGTTTATTTTTCATATATATATATATATATATATATATATATATATATATATA
This sequence comes from Agave tequilana, assembly GCA_038442645.1. NCBI lineage: Eukaryota > Viridiplantae > Streptophyta > Magnoliopsida > Asparagales > Asparagaceae > Agave > Agave tequilana. The sequence goes on along the minus strand of JAVJIF010001913.1, from coordinate 151,375 downwards.
TATATATATATATATATATTCTTTCTTTCTTTTTATAAGGCGTTAGAATCTTTGTTTTTGAACCCTAAGTGTGTAAGTGTATAAAGTGTGCATATTTCCTCAAAGTAAAGATCAAGACTAAATTACTTTCACAAATTTTCTTTCTAAACCTAAAATCAAACAAGTCATCTTATTTTGACGAAGTGTAAGAAATTCTAATTATGATTCTCCTAGTCCTTAAAATTAACTAAATTTCTTGCAATTAATATATCAAAATATTGTTCTATTTTCAGAAAGTTTTTAAAAGTGATGAAAATGTTAATAATTTTTTTAATAATAATAAAAGGAAAACCTAAGTTATGTTAGAACCCTCCCCCACACCTATCTCATGCATTGTCTTTAATGTATGAATTAATGCATAGATGCATAAAAAAGAAGAAAGGAAAGAAAAATATTACCTTAAGGTGGTGGTTCCGGTGGTGGTCTGATTGGGTCAAGCGTTGCTACCCAATCAAGATAATGTGGTGATTCACGGACACCTTTATTGACCTCTTTTTTATTTACATATTTACAGTCCCTAGTATGAATAGGATCATGAAAGATCCTATCGTGAAACTTACTCCCTTTACATGACCAGTCCTGAAAAATCATCACGAAGTCATTATGTTCTATACCTATGTCCAACAAAAGAATATGACTTGGTGAAATGGTTGACTTGGGCTCAAGAATGATAGGTTCAGGAACCAATACTAACTCGAAAAAATCAACTTTGGGTTCGAGAGTTAGTTTTGGTTCAAGAGTTGAGTCCAAATCCAAGAATTGAAATTCACATTCTTTCCCATCAATGGAATGTGACTATCAAAATTGGTGATTCAATTTCTAGATTTATGGGCACGGGGATAAATGTTGGCTCGGGAATTTGGTCCAAATAGGGTAAGACACCGGAGTCAACATAGAAAGTTGGGGATCGGGTTCACATTCATAATCAAGTTCAATCTCATTAAAATGAAAACTTGTCAATTCGTCAATGGGTTGATATTGATCAAGTTCAAGATTTTGTGGTGAAATTGAATCTTAATCAAAGTCTCCAAGATACCATGATTCTTGGTTTTAATCAATATGGCTAGAAGTATTCAAAATAGTCAAAGATTGGGAAGGGAGAGTTTCCTTATTGCTACGCATGTTTTCAGTCTACTAAGTTTTGCTTCTATCATATCGAGTGGATCACTTTGGAATTGAATCATGGATTCCATAATCTTTTCTATGTCGGCATGTTCTTCTTGAAAATAGAGTAAGAATTTGTGACTTGAAAATTTTGACAGGATTTTGATTCTTCTAAAATTTGAATTCATCGCTCAAACTCATCTAAGCCTTCCATCCTCTTTTCCCAGTCAATAGATTCTTCTAATGGTTGTTTGGGAGGAGTATATGAAGCTGGATGTTGGTAGGGTGGTTGACAATATGACTCGGGGGAGTTGTATCCCCATTGACTCTATAAAGAGCAGTGATGATTATTCTAGTCTTGTTTATAGTATTGGGACTGGGGCATGTATTGATTCAAATAGGACCAATCTGGCATACTAGGTTGGTTAAAGTTATGATATACCGGGTTGGTAACATCTAAAAAGTGATCGGGGTGTAACATAGATTACCATTAAAGTTAAAAAAATTATTGTTATAAGCCATATCACATAAGAAATGTCAAAATCAAACAAATAAACAAACAAAAGGGAAAAAAATCTAATCTAAGTTAGGGTAAACCTTAGACCTAGATGACTCCTTACTGGTTAGTATGTCCACGGGGGCTATATTGCTGAATCTGACCACAAATTAATCGGCCAGGTAGGGGCAAGATCAGTGGGAGGTATCCGTGCCTAAGCAACGGGCCTAATTATGCCAAACCACCAACCTTCGGGGTTTCGCCCCTCAATCCCCAACCTTAGACACCAATTTGGTAAGAGTCAAATTCAAATCAACTTTCTCCTAAGGTCAGTCTCCTATATGAGTCCGAGATGTCCCTAGGGCCAACGTCTACTTAGTTTTAGTTAGGCTTAGTGAGTGAGGAGATTGTTTGTGGGCTAATGGAGGGTAATGACTTTCTCACCTTATCTTGTTTATAAGACAAGCCCTTAAGATTGATTGTGTAAGGTGTGCAGGATATAAAAAAGTAACATTCAACAAGCAAATAATCACTCAAGAATGTTTTCTAAGCTATATGCTATGCATACGTACCTTTTTCTCCAGCACTGTTTAACAGTGATATAAAATGTAAACGAATTAGACACGAGCCTAAATGCAAGTCTAAACCATTTTTAGCATTTAACAAACATTATTTTACTGTTGAGGTTAGAAAGTATGTACACTGAGACAAATAAGGAAATAAATAGCTACAGAAGTTCAGCTTTGCAATTCAGCCAACCTACAGAAATACAGGTTAGTAGTTCACTCAGATTGCTAATAGAATGTAGCAAATCTGATGGCTTCTGGCCTCTGCTTTCTTGAGCAGAGTTCAGGGCCACTTATATGTCCACTGCAGCAAAAATTTTCTTGATATTTATCACTACACACCAAGAACAAAGAAGAAAGTTAACCAAAAATGTAAACTAAAAAGAGAATTACTTACCGTCCCTCCCCGACAACGGCACCAAAATTTAATTGAGTTTGAACCTGCACACAGAAAATACAGAATTCAGAACTTTATAACAGAAGTGTGTAAGTACTCAATACTACCGCAATAACAAGTGGCTATGCGGGTCGTGATTCTCAAGAAGGAACTAGCGATGGAAGCCTTTTCGTAAGTTCTCTTTTAAGTTACAAAAAATAGTTAAAGTTCTTCTCTTAGTTCTTGAAAAGAAAAAGGAAAATAAGTTACAGTTAAGTTAAAAGAAAGTGGTAGATTTGAGATGGTGGAGAAAATAGAAAATGATTTGTACAAAGAAAGTGAAAAATAATGAATAGAGTTGAGAAATAGTGATGTTGGTAATCTAAACTAAAAATTAGAAGAAAGAAAGTTAAACCCTAAAAAATACTTACTTACCTCTTTGGCGCCTGCTTATCTTTGACCCGTATTGACGATGTACCTTTGTTTGAAGGCGAGCGAAGTATGACATATAGGATCTTTCCCATTCCCAATTTACACTACTAAATGAAAAGGCATGCTACACTAGCATAGGAATGGTTATCCATCACCATAAGCCATCAGCGATACTTGCAAGGGTAAGGCAACTTCGAGGCTATCGGAGTTATTTGGATTCACAAACATAAAGAGGGAAGCAAATAAAAACAAGAGTAAAGAAGAAAAGAAACTTCGATTTAATTCAAATAACAATGAAAGAAAAGACTTACTTACACCAGTGTCACCCTCAGTACAAGATTTGCTCTAATTCCTCCATGAAACTCTTCTCTCCTCTCAATTACATAAATAAAACAAAAATTACATAAAATAAAATAAAACCTAAGTTACAAACTATAAAATAGCCCAACTTTTACTCTCTGCTTGATCATCCTCTATAAACCCAGTATTTATAGGTAAAAACCCAACGGGGAGGAGCGTACGAAGATAGGGGAGAAACGCTCCCCAAACTGAATAACAAAGCCATGAAAATACGATTTTGGCCGCATTTTTGTTAGGAGTGTTTTAATACCACAAGGCTTTCATCAAGTTGGCACACTTAGTGGAGGATTCCGAGAAAAACCTCATCACTTTATTCTTAGCTGGTCTGAAGGAGGAGATAAGGGGAAAGATCAAGCTAGAAAAAACTTTAACTATGGTGGCAGCCTTCAGAAGTGCTTGTGCTAGGGAATAGATTGCCATCACTAATAGGAAATTGGCAAAATATTAAGCTTACAGAGTCCCCACACCCTCACTAACACATAACCCTTTACCTCGCAGGGGGTTAAGCACGACTGCTGATAAGGGGGTAGCTTTAGGATGGAACCTGATTGAGGCTAGACCTGCACAAAAAATACGAGATTATAGAACTTAAGAAAGGAATGTGCAAGTGCTCAATTCTTCCGCTATAGCAAGTGGCTATGCGGGTCGTGATCCACAAGGAGGGTTTGCGATGGAAGTTTTACGTGTCTTTATTGAAATCGTTAAGAAAACAAAAGAAAGTTCTTCTCTGTTTTTAAAGTTAAGAAAATGGAAAAGAAAGTTGTTAAAGTTAAGAAGAAAGCGGGAGATGAAGAAGGTGAAAAATCAGAAAACGAAAGAAAGCGACAAAGTACAAATGAAGTGGAAAGAAGAGTGAAAATGATTTGGAGGAAGTGGTGTTTGTGATTTAGTTTACAGAAATAAAAGAAAAGAAATAAAAACAATTGCTTACCTTCTTTTCGTCAAAAGCTTACCTCGAGTTTTCAGCAACGATTTTACCTTGAAGTGGAGGCATTCAGCGCATAGCCCATAAGATTCGAGTATTGGTCTTCGTCCACATTACATCATCAAGACTACTTCAAGAATGAAATGATACAGAGAGAGACTCTATTCCATCGTCATGAGCTATCGGTGGCACTCACAATGGCAAGGCTCTTTCGATGCTTTTAGACTCACTTGGAAGACGATTGTACGAAAAAGAAAAGTAAAATAGAAACGAAGAAGAAGAAGAAGACTAAATAGAAGTGCATACACAAAAAGAACACCGATTCGATTTCATTACAATCAAAGAAAAGAAATAAGTCTTACACCGGTGTCACTCCAGCTCAAGCTTCAGTCTTGTTCTTCGATGAAAGTCGATCTCCTCTGAATTACATAAATGAAAACTAAAATTACATAAAAAGAAAGACTAAAAACCTAAACTAAGAAATGAAAACTAAGCTAAATCCTAATCTGCATTGGCCTCCACTTTCAGCACAGAAAATGCCTTTTTATAGGCCAAAAACCTAACAACTAAGATCCCGGGGAGGTCGGGGGAGTTCACGCTCCCCGTAATTCCCCAAGATTGCCGCAGAATTGTGGCTTTTGCCACAATTCTGCGGCCAGATGGCCACACCCTGTTGGTGGGTCATCCCGGGAGTTTCTTCTGACTTTATCCTTTGTTGGTTTCTTCGTTTGAGCTCCGGATTCTGACGAAATGGCCTTGGATTCTTGGCTTTAACCGATCGATTCTGAGAGGATTCTTCTCAACCGGTTTCAACCTCTTGATTTTTCCCCGATTTTATGTGTGCGAATTAACTCTGATTTAATTCAGAATTCTGGTGGGCTTTTGGGCTCATTTCTCTTCATCTCCTTAAGGATTGGGCCTGCAAATAAATTAGACAAATAATTAGGACAATGCAGGCTTTTATTCTAAAATAAGTATGAAAATGTGACATTAAATATGCAACATTAGTGACCAATCACACCCCCATACCTATCTTTTGCTCGTCCTCGAGCAAAATAACTAAACTATACTAAGGATTATTGGACCACTTTCGCAGGTCACGCGATTGCACTGAGCATGTGCAACAAGCCGTTAAACCTCTAGGTTTCCCCTAGAGGACGAGTTTTGTCTCGTGAGGGTTTTCAGCGGATTGCACCCACAAAATCCATAAAGAAAGGGAAATAAAGAGTTAGTATTTTCGAAAAGCATTTTGAAAGAGAAAAATATTTGAAATATGATTGTAAGATCTAAGCAATCTATAAGTTATAGGAAGACTAAATTTTTCATTCCTAAACTTAGTCTTTATTCGAAAATTTGTTATCAATCAAAGTAAGGAGTCAAATTGTACTTCTCATCTAGTCTATTACTTTACCCTAAGTCATATGCACATTGTGACTGTGAAAATTTTGACTAAGGGTTCATTAACGCCAACTCTTATGTCTTATTTATTTGTATATATATATTTTTTTTGGTGGTATTATTCCTTAGTTTAGGCTTTCTAATCTGCCCATGTAACGAGCCTTTAATCGATGACTCCCAAACCAGACGGTCTTAGGGCACCAGGTGAGAAGACACCCCTAAGACTTAAGGACTCGAGCAAACAAGGCCACAAAACTAAGGATTTTATTATATGAACCTCTTTTAGGCGTGAATACTTATGCTTTATTAGGCACAGATACCCAGCTTAATCAGAGAATTTTTCTTTTCAAACTTATCTAATCATCTTTCGCATAAATACTGAGGCTTGCTTAGGCCAAAGCACCTAGCTAATCAATAATTAGACTTGTTTGTATATATATATTTTTTTATAACTTATCTAATCATCTTTCGCATAAATACTAAGGCTAGCTTAGGCCAAAGCACCTAGCTAATCAATAATTAGACTTTTTTTTTCTTTTTTTTTTATAAGGCATAAGAATCTTTGTTTTTGAACCCTAAGTGTGTAAGTGTATGAAGTGTGCATATTTCATCAAGGTAAAGATCAAGACCAAATTACTTTGACAAATTATCTTCCTAACTCAAAAAATCAAACAAATAATCTTATTTTGACCAAGTATAAGAAATCCTAATTTGAATTTTCCTATTCCTTAAAATTAACTTAATTTCTTACAAAAATAAGTCAAAATATTGTTTCTATTTTTCAAAAAGTTTTTAAAAGTAAAGAAAAATGTTAATTTTTTTTATTTTAAAGAAAAAGAAAAGTTATGTTAGACCCTCCCCCACACCTATCTCATGCATTGTCCTCAATGTATGAATTAATGTATAGATGCATGAAAAAGACGACAGGGAAGGAAAATGTTACCTTAAGGTGGTGGTTCCGGTGGTGTTCTGATTGGTCCACGAAACGCGGCCCAATCAATTTTTCTTGGGTCTCGGAGGAACCCACCAAAAATATCTTTAATACAACCCACTAAAAAGATAAATCCATTAAGAATTTTTATTAAAAATTTAACCCCATCTAATTTCCAAATTCCATAATTGATTTCGGAGTCAAATTTGTCAACCACCTCGTCCCAGAATGGAGTATGAAATGATAGAACAGTTGACTTGGACTCAGGAAGGACAGGAACTAATACCGACTCAGGAAGGTGACTTAAGTCAAGTAAAGGTTCAGGAGTCGAAATAGGTTCAGAAATTGGGTCCAAGTCAAGAATTGAAACTCCAGTCCACATGTATTTTCCAACAATGGAATGTGACCTAATGTGGGTGATTCCAGTTCAGAAATGATAGGTGGAGGAATCAAAACTGACTCTAAAATATTACTCAAGTTTGGTAATAAAACAGGAGTCAATATTGATTCAGAAAGTTGAACTGGATCACATATGTGAGAATCTAGGTCACATATCTCATTGAGTTCAATATCAAAAAATGGAGAACTTGCCAATTTATCCATGGGATTTTCAAAATTGTAAAGTTGGTCAAGTTCAACATGATCCTGAAAGATGGGTGATTCAATTTCTTTATGAATTGGTACAGGATCCAATGTTGACTCCGGGAAAAGATTGAAGTCAGGTGAAGATACCGGAGTCATGATCGAATCAGGAAGAAGAATTGAATCACTAAGTTGGGGTTCAAGATCATATTCATTCTCAAGTTCTATTTCAGGGAAAGGAAAACTAGCCAAACTATCAATATCATGTGGAGTTTGGGTAAGTTCACATGGTTGTTCTGAAATAGAATCTTGATTTTCAAAACAACATGACTCTTTGACTCTAACAGAATGGTAAGTGACATCAGGACGGTGGGAACGTAGAGATTCGACCATCATATCTATGTCACGATTTCTAGCATTTTGAGCATGAGTCATGGCTTCTAGCATCTTTTCATAATTGATGGGTTCATTGTTTTGATGAAAAGATGAAGAGTTGTCTTGGAAGTGGTATTGAAATTGTGAGTCCATCAGATTTTGGGATTTGTGTTTGGACTCACGCATACTCCGTTCCAAAATTGATGGTTTCCTATTTTGGACGGGTGGAACTGAGTATGAATCTTGAACATAATGTGGACTGGGTGGAGAAGGAGGGCAAGGTGGTTGGAAATTATGCTCGGGGGAGGTGAATCCCCTCTGACTCGGTGAAGAGTTGAAATCATTATGGAAATTATAGTTATTAGATGGGGGGTATGGGTCATATTGATTCGGATAAGACCAATCTGGCACACTAGGTTGGTTAAAGTCATGATATGCCGGGTTGGTAATATCCGAAAAAGAGTTTAATGTGTAATATGGATTATTATTATAGTTGAAAAAATTATTATTATAAGCCATATCACACAATGGAATACAAACAAAAGAAAGAAAAACAAACAAATAAACAAACAAGAAAGAAAAAATTCTAACCTAAGTTAGGGTAGACCTAGACCTAGACGACTCCTAACTGGTTAGACTGTCCACGGGAGGTTTAATGTAGACTTTGACCACAAGCTAATCAGCCAGGTCAGGGCAAGGTTGGTGGGAGGTTTTCCATCAAAAGACGTTCCTTAATTAAATAACCACCAACCTTCGGGCTTTCGGCCCTCAATCCCTTTCCTAGACACTGATTTGGCAAGAGTCAAGTTCCAACACCTTTCCCCCTTAGGATAATCTACTAATTGAGTCCGAGATGTCCCTAGGGCCAACGTCTACTCATTTTAAGTTAGGCTTGGGTTAGTGAGTGCTTGGATTCTGATTTTTGGGCTAAGGAAGGGTGATTAAATCCCCACATTATCTTGTTATTGGGTGGTGCCCTTAAGATCAGTTTGTGTGCAAGTGTACAGGATAAATAAGATGCACTCTAAGCGATATAAATCAACCAAGAGATAGTCCTATTCTAGATGCAATGCAAACATACCTTGCTCCAGCACTCTTCAACAGTAAAAAAATAAATGAATTGAAAAGAACGCGTGCCTAAAATGCAAACGTCTAATCAATTTTTTTTTACTTTGCAACAAACTTTTTACTGTTGATTATTAGCAGGCTTATGTTATGGCATATAAGAAAAATCAAAGTTGCAGCAAACTAGAATTTTTAAACTAAGCAGCCCTGCAAAAGCTGTTAGTAGTCAACTCTTCCTATCCGCGGCCTTTGCCGTGGAAACGCGGCAATTCAGAGGGCAATGGGTCTCTGCTTTCTAGAGCAGAGGCCCAAGGCCACTTGTATGTTACTGCAAACTTGATTTCTTGCTTTGCTTGCCCTGTAACCTGCAACAGAGAAGAAAAATCGTTTAGTTATAAAAGATTTGCAAGAAAAATTCAGATTTCAAAAAAAAACATGTTACCCTCCCCGGCAACGGCGCCAAAATTTGATTGAGGCTAGACCTGCACAAAAAATACGAGATTATAGAACTTAAGAAAGGAATGTGCAAGTGCTCAATTCTTCCGCTATAGCAAGTGGCTATGCGGGTCGTAATCCACAAGGAGGGTTTGCGATGGAAGTTTTACGTGTCTTTATTAAAATCGTTAAGAAAACAAAAGAAAGTTCTTCTCTGTTTTTAAAGTTAAGAAAATGGAAAAGAAAGTTGTTAAAGTTAAGAAGAAAGCGGGAGATGAAGAAGGTGAAAAATCAGAAAACGAAAGAAAGCGACAAAGTACAAATGAAGTGGAAAGAAGAGTGAAAACGATTTGGAGGAAGTGGTGTTTGTGATTTAGTTTACAGAAATAAAAGAAAAGAAATAAAAACAATTGCTTACCTTCTTTTCGTCAAAAGCTTACCTCGAGTTTTCAGCAACGATTTTACCTTGAAGTGGAGGCATTCAGCGCATAGCCCATAAGATTCGAGTATTGGTCTTCGTCCACATTACATCATCAAGACTACTTCAAGAATGAAATGATACAGAGAGAGACTCTATTCCATCGTCATGAGCTATCGGTGGCATTCACAATGGCAAGGCTCTTTCGATGCTTTTAGACTCACTTGGAAGACGATTGTACGAAAAAGAAAAGTAAAATAGAAACGAAGAAGAAGAAGAAGACTAAATAGAAGTGCATACACAAAAAGAACACCGATTCGATTTCATTACAATCAAAGAAAAGAAATAAGTCTTACACCGGTGTCACTCCAGCTCAAGCTTCAGTCTTGTTCTTCGATGAAAGTCGATCTCCTCTGAATTACATAAATGAAAACTAAAATTACATAAAAAGAAAGACTAAAAACCTAAACTAAGAAATGAAAACTAAGCTAAATCCTAATCTGCATTGGCCTCCACTTTCAGCACAGAAAATGCCTTTTTATAGGCCAAAAACCTAACAACCAAGATCCCGGGGAGGTCGGGGGAGTTCACGCTCCCCGTAATTCCCCAAGATTGCCGCATAATTGCGGCTTTTGCCGCAATTCTGCGGCCAGGGTGTGGCCAGATGGCCACACCCTGTTGGTGGGTCATCCCGGGAGTTTCTTCTGACTTTATCCTTTGTTGGTTTCTTCGTTTGAGCTCCGGATTCTGACGAAATGGCCTTGGATTCTTGGCTTTAACCGATCGATTCTGAGAGGATTCTTCTCAACCGGTTTCAACCTCTTGATTTTTCCCCGATTTTATGTGTGCGAATTAACTCTGATTTAATTCAGAATTCTGGTGGGCTTTTGGGCTCATTTCTCTTCATCTCCTTAAGGATTGGGCCTGCAAATAAATTAGACAAATAATTAGGACAATGCAGGCTTTTATTCTAAAATAAGTATGAAAATGTGACATTAAATATGCAACATTAGTGACCAATCAGAACCCTACTCCCAGGAGGCTTACTCTGACACAGGTTGAGGAGTGTAGGAAGAAGGGACTGTGTCTCAAGTGTGATGAGGCCTACAGAGTGGGACATAAATGCCAGGGAAAGAGCCTCATGCTGATTGAATATGATGAGGGTGAGGATGTTGGCTTAGAGACCCTTGACCTTAATTTTGATGATGACTAACTTATGAAGATTAGTTTGCTAATGATATTATGTTTAATAAATTTAAATATTGATCAAGATCTTAGTAGAGATTTGACCTCAACAAGAGATTCACAGTCAAAGTGTTGAACCAAACAAGTATTGATTCAAAAGCTCACATCGCAATGATCGCATCTAGCTCCTTTGGATCATGTTTGGATCGAGTCAGCTTGAAGATGAAGATCACAAGAAGTCTTCAGTTTGTTTAGTTTTAGTTTAGATCTTATGTAAGGATAGCTTAGTTTTGATATGCTCAAGTACACACACAAGTTCAAAATTTTTGATTTTGGTTTAACCGATTTTTGGATTTTTAAGAATACATATATGGTTTTCATGAATAGATAAGACCAAAATAAGCTTTACATGTTTAAATGTGTATTAGATTTCATCCATATACATTATTGTTTCATCTTGTAGAAAAACTTATTTTGATAATTCTAGTTCATGTGTTTCAAGTTTTGTTTTTAACAAAACTTAGTTTTGGATTTAATGTCAAAATCATATATACATCTTTTTATATGTATATTGGATTCTATTCATGCACACTATGCTCCAAATATGTTTCAATATCTTGTTTTTGTATTTGAAAAGTTTTGAGAAATAGTTTTTCATTTTGAAGTCTTCTCAAAAACTCTTGAAGACAAAAATAAAACGAGTTTTGAAAGTACAGTTTTTTTAAACTTTATTTCTAATGCCTCAAAAATAGTTCAAATTGTTTATAATATGGGTTGATCCTTGATCAAACATATTTGTACTTCAAGTGCTTATAAGAACTTATTTTTGTGGATTTTATGTGATTTTATAAGATTTTATGGGTATTTAAAAGACCAAGTTTTTAAACCCTAAAAACCAGCCAGAGACCACTGGCGGTCGACCAACCGATCGATCGGACTAGATCTCGGTCGACCGGATAGTGGAGCGATGTACACAGGACATGCAAAAGGCTCTGCCCATTGGGCTAGTCGACTGAACGGTCAACCAATCTAGAGAGCAAGCTCTCTGGATCTGGCCCCGGTCGACCGACCGGTCGACCGACTAGAGAGTTCACTCTCTGGCTCTGGCCTCGGTCGACCGAGCGATCGACCTACAGGAAAATTGCCTTGGGTCGGTTGACCGGCCGATCGATCGACAACCCAAACGGTCAGAAATCTGACCGTTGACCGGTCGACCGGACGGTCGACCAACAGGACATTCTGGGCCTGTTCTGGACCCTAACGGCTATATTTTGAGAATCCTATATATATGAGTTCCTTGGCCTATTTCTCCCAAGATTTTCAAGAGCAAAATTTCTCATCTTTTCAAGTGTTTTCAACAAGTTTTTAAAAGAAGTTTTTGTGCCAAAACTCTTATCTTTTATTGTTTCAAAGTTTTTGGAAATTAAAGAAAATCAAGCTTTTGGAATTTTAATTTTTTTCAATTTCATATCTATCTAGAAGTTTTTCCCAAGTATTTTCTTTGTTGTTTCATTTTCAAATACTTTATTTTCTCACATACTTGAGCATTAACTCAAATCTATTTTTAGTATCTTCGTATTGTGAGAAAATTGTTTGTGATCCTTTGAGATAACCAAGAGAGAATTTGTGATCATTGGATTACCAAGTTTTATTTCTTCTTTGCTTTGTGCTAGGCTCGTGCCTTCTCTCTTGTGTAGAGTTGATTGTGTAGAGAGAGGAGTTGTTTACTCCCTGTGTTGAGTTGTAATTCCTCAGTGGAGGTCCGTTTGTGGAAGGTCCTGTGTGGACATAGTGAAAATCCTTCTGTGTGAAGGCAGAAACGTAGAGCAGTGGCTCGAATCTCGAAACATATCCTTGTGTTTGTGTTTGAATCTTTCTCGCTCAACTCTATCTCCCTTTATATCTTACATTGCCTTACATTGTTCATATCATATACATGTTTGGTATTATTTGTGTGCCCACACTTGTGTTGAACCAAGAGAGCTTAAAATAGCATCTCAACTCTTAATATAGAGGAATCTAGAGGAATAGTTACAGAGCCCTTCACGAGGAATTCAGGCTCACTCTTGATTACACATAGTGTGTTAGCAATTAAGTTTTAAATTCTCATCATTTGTCCTACATTAGCTTGTACAGCTAATCACCCCCTCTAGATGTACCTACAATTGATATCAGAGCTGACGCTCTGGATATTCGATTTAACCACCTAGGAGTGAGATCCTCATTGCTAATCTAGATTGCTTTGCATACATATAGTCTAAACAGTCATGGTTTCCTTGCCGCTCCCATATATGATGTTTCCAACATCGATATGTGAAAGTTTAAGATGAGTTCATACCTCAAAGCCCTAAGATTGCATATTTACTTTGCCACTACAAAGAAATTATATGTTAATAATATCTAAAGGCCAATACACAAGCTTTAGAGGCACTTAGGCACACACTTAGCAGAGAACATTTTTCTATTATTTCTCATTGTGATTCCGCTTTTGCAGTGTGGAACACATTGACCTCTTCCAAGCAACAAAGGACAAACTATGTGGAGAAGGAATCAAGAAGAGATGAGTCCAACCAAGCTTACTTCGTGGTCCAAGGGATTGACTCCTTTGAGTTACATTCTGATACTCATATAGATAATAGTGCTAGCTCTTCTAATGATGATCATGATAGTATGGATGCCCATGCCTTAAATGAAGAGCTTTGCCTATTTTGTGAAAACTTGCTAAAAAAATATAAACTTTTGAAAAAGAAAAGTTTTGATTTAAAAGAAGAAAATAAAAATTTATTTTCTAAACTTGACATGATTTTGCAAGAGAGGGTTGAGATTTCAAGTGAAAGAGCTTTTTTGAAAACCCAACTTAACCTTGCCTTGAAAGAAAATAAATTTTTGAAAAATAAAAATGATTTTGATCTTGTTTTGAAGAAAAATGAGGTTTTTCTTCAAAAATAAATTGTGTTTTAAAACAAAATGATTCTTTGAAAAAAATTGTTTTAATTTCAAAAAAATTAAAATTAGTTTCAAAGAAAAATATTCTTTGAATAATGATTTTTCCTCTCATGTTTGTCATGTTTCTATTACTCTATCTACTAGTGATAAACATGTTGCATGATCCACTTCTTCTTCAATCATTAAAAATGATATTTGTGTGTTGAAGAAAAGTGTAAATTGTTTGGGCTCCACTTTGAGCCAATGTGCTATGGATCATAAGAGATTAGAATTCATGTTTCGTAAGAAACATGTTGCACCTATGCATGCACACCATTCACGGCATATACATGCTCATCATGCTCACACACACGATTATATGTATACTAATGGTACACTTGTACACATTGTGGAAGTACAGGCCACCTTACAAAATTTTGTTATGATAGAATACATAATCCAAATTTTGTAAATAAATTTATTTGGGTTAGAAAAAATGGTAACCCCCATGGATCCAAAAAGATATGGGTACCAAAATTCATCCCTTTTTCATTTATTGTAGGTGTGGGCTCTCGTAAGATGTGAGAGTAGTGGTGCCTTGATGGTGGATGTGTTTCGAACTCAAAGATCATATCTATGGATGCATCACTTTCAAGGAATGTTTAGGTGGGTGAACCACCATGGTTTGAAGACCTAGAGACTAGTTCTATTGATTTTGATAACTATCTCTAACTCTTTATTTTGTTTATGCATTAATATTGATATTTTTGCATTATTGGTTTTCATGCTCATTATGTTTAGATGTAATGCCTATCAAACTTATGATATACATAGATAGTTTTTAAGATACACCCATGTTCATATGGTTTCATATTTTTGTGTTCTCACTTTAATTTAACTATTGTGTATATCTTAGTTCTAATAGCATGTGCATTTACCCTAATGATCATGTTTGTTTATGTTTTTGTGCTTCAAATTTTTGTTACTTGTTTAGATGTAAATTCTATTAAAACTTGTGTTTATACCTGTACAATTAGTGAGCCATACTTGATTATTATGTGTTTGTGCTTCATTACTCATTTGTACTTATTAAATGTACATGTATAATCTAGTTTTGATGATTCTTATATTTACACTTATTTTTCCTATTTTTGTACAGGTTTTATGTTTTTACTTCATGTATATATTAATTTTGTCCAAAACTATAGCTATACATGTCTATCCTAGAGTCACTTGCCTTCATGCAATAATCTTTTGTGGACTCGTTTATATTTGGGATATATATGTATACTTTAGTTTCGACAAAACAACATATACTTTGAAGCTTGTTTAGTTTTGATAAAAATTTTAGTTTTAATGAGTTTCATGCTTATGAAAAAGAAATTTTAATTGAGCTTCATAGTTTCATTTTCATGTATATGTCTCTTACATGACTCTTGTACACTCGGTATATTTTTTTTACACATGGTTTTGATCCATGAGCTTATATTTTTGAGTGTTGATTCTCAGCAATTTTTATATATTATGAGATATATATTAGTTTTATTTCTTACTTGAAGTATTTAGTACTAGTTTACAAAATTATATTTAAACTAGTCTTTACTCTTCAATTGGTAGAGTTTTCAAATATGCTAAAAGTATTTTCAAATCATATTTTTGAAAACTCCTACCAACTTAAGGGCAGTTGGATGGGCAACAATACCTTGTATACCCTTACATTGAAAATTTATTTAAACATATGCATGAAAGGGAGATAGTTATGAGATATACATAATTGTCAATGAAAATTCATTTTGTATACTCATTTTTTCTATATATGTTGGATCATATCTAAATTAACATTATATGGCTCTGATACATATATATGATTTTGATTGTGCTTATTTTATAATGTCCATACATTTAAAGCATAAATTAAATTTATGCAAAGCTTGATCTAGTATTTAATGTCAATTATTTTTC
The DNA here is from genome assembly GCA_038442645.1 of Agave tequilana. NCBI lineage: Eukaryota > Viridiplantae > Streptophyta > Magnoliopsida > Asparagales > Asparagaceae > Agave > Agave tequilana. The sequence continues at coordinate 135,801 of JAVJIF010001913.1, read as the reverse complement.
AATTGGTATCATATACAAGCTTTGCATTATTTTTATTGGTATTTCATAAAGGGGGAGAAAAATTCTTGGTTTTATCTTTCAATTGATTTTATTTTCAATTGGTATCTTACTCCCACTCTTTATGATGAAAAATAATTTTATATTGGTATTTGCTAACATTTTCAATATCGGTATCAATAATTTTAAATTATTATTATTCTCAATTTGGTATCAATATTGTAAAATAGTTTTAGTATTTACCTAAAAGTTTGATTTTTTTACTTACAATTGATATCATGTCTTTTTATTGGTATCAATTAGTAAAAAGATTGTTTCATTTTTAATTGATAAAAATTTGATTTCACTTTCAGTTGATTTTCTTCAATTGATTATTTTTTATTGATATCAAAATTTTGTTTCAAAATATATGATTGTTATTGTTTATTTTTCTTCACCCCTTTGTTGATGATTGACAAAAAAAGGGAGAAAGATTTGTGTTTATATATGCATGTTTGATTAATTGTTTGTGCATATACATATACATATACATATACATATGTTCTTTATTGGTATCTTGAGCTATGTTGCATATCTTTATTGTTTTATTCATATGCATGAGTTAAGGGAAAGCTTCTATGAAACTTATCCTTAATTAATGCATATATAACCTCATAAGTTTTGTCATCGTCAAAAAAGGGGAGATTGTTGGCCTAGAGTCCCTTGGCCTTGGTTTTGATGATGAATAACTTATGAAGGTTAATTTGCTAATAATGTTGTGTTTAATAATTTTCAGATATTGATCAAGTTCTTAGTAGAGATTTAACTTCAATAAGAAATTCACAGTCAAAGTGTTGAAGTAAACAAGTATTGATTCAAAGGCTCACATCGCAACGATCGCATCTAGCCCCTTTGGATTATGTTTGGATCGAGTCGGATTGAAGATTAAGATCTACAAAAAGACTTCGATTTATTTAGTTTTAGTTTAGATCTTGTGAAAGGATAACTTAGTTTTGATATGCTCAAATACACACACAAGTTCAAAAGTTTTGGTTTTGGTTTAACCGGTTTTTAGATTTTCAAGAATACATATATGATTTTCATGAATAGATAAGATCAAAACAAGTTTTACATGTTTAACTGTATATTAGATTTCATCCATATACATTATTATTTCATATTGTAGAAAACTTATTTTGATGCTTCTAGTTCATGTGTTTCAAGTTTTATTTTTAACAAAACTTAGTTTTGGATTTAATGTCAAAAATATAAATATATCCTTTTATATGTGTATTGGATTCTATTCATACACACTATGCTTCAAATATATTTCAATATCTTATTTTTGTATTTAAATAAGTTTTTGAGTAATAGTTTTTCATTTTCAAGTCTTCGCAAAAACTCTTGAAGATAAAAATAAAATGAGTTTTGAAAAAAAAAATTCAAACTTTATTTCTAATGCCTCAAAAATAGTTCAAATTTTTTGTAATATGGGTTGATCTTTGATCAAATATATTTGTATTTCAGGTGCTTACATGAACTTATTTTTTGGATTTTATGTGAATTTATGGGATTTTATGGGTATTTAAAAGACCAAGTTTTCAAACCCTATAACCCAGCCTAAGACCACTGGCGGTCGACCGACCGGTCGACGGGACCAAATCTCGGTCGACTATCGGGCGGTCAACCGATGTGCACAGGACGTGCACAAGGCTCTGGCCATTGGGCCGGTCGACCGATCCAGAGGGCTTGCTCTCTAGATCTGGCCCCGGTCGACCGACTGGTCAACGACCAGAGAGTTCACTCTCTGTTCTGGCCTCAGTCGACCGGACGGTTACCAACAGGTAAATTGCCTTGAGTCGGTCGATTGGCCGGTCGACCGACAACCCTAACGGTCAGAAATCTGATGGTTGGCCGGTCGACTGGGCGGTCGACCGACAGGCCATTCTGGGCCTGTTCTGGACCCCAGCGGCTATATTTTGAGAATGCTATAAATATGAGTTCCCTTTGCCTGTTTTTTCCAAGATTTTTAAGAGTAAAATTTCTCATCTTTTCAAGTGTTTTCAGCGAGTTTTTAAAAGAAGTTTTTCTACAAAAACTGTTATCTTTTATTGTTTCAAAGTTTTTGAAAAATCAAAGAAAATCAAGCTTTGGAAATTTTAGTTTTTGTTCTTCAATTTCATATCTATCTAAAAGTTTTTTCAAAGTATGTTCCTTGTTGTTTTATTTTCAAATACTTTGTTTTCTCACATATTTGAGCTATCAAATCAAATCTATCTTAAGGATCTTTGTATTGTGAGAAAATTATTTATGATCCTTTGAGATCACCAAGAGAGAGTTTGTGATTTTTAAATCACCAAGTTTTATTTTTTCTTTACTTTGTGCTAGGCTAGTGCCTTCCCTCTTGTGTAGAGGTGATTGTGTAAAGAGAGGAGTTGTGTACTCCCTGTGTTGAATTGTAATTCCTCAGTGGAGGTCCCTTTATGTATTGTCCTGTGTGGACATAGTGAAAATCCTTCTGTGTGAAGGCGGGGACGTAGAGCAGTGGTTTGAATCTCGAAACATATTCTTGCGTTTGCGTTTGGATCTCTCTCTCTCTCTCTCAACTCTATGTCCCTTTATATCTTGCATTGTCTTACAATGTTCATATCATATACATGCTTGATATTGTTTGTATGCCCACACTTGTATTGAACCAAGAGAGTTTCAAATAGCATCTTAACTCTTAATTTAGAAGAACCTAGAGGAGTAGTTTCAGAACCCTTCACGGGGAATTCGGGCTCACTCTTGATTACACATAGTGTGTTAGCAATTAAGTTTTAAATTCTGCATCATTTGTCCTAAATTAGCTTGTACACCTATTCACTCCCCTCTAGGTGTACCTACAGAGGACAGTGAAAAGAGAGAAGAGATCTTATTTGAGCCAAAAGGGGAGAAGAAGCAGAAGGACCCAAAGATCTCCCTACATGCAATGGCAGGAAGCACCTCACCTACCACCGTTAGGCTCCTTGGCCACGTGAATCACAAAAGAATAAGCATTTTGTTGGACACTGGATCAACTCATAATTTCATAGACCCCAGGATGGTGCTTAGAACTGGGTAGGTAGCAAGTGATTCCTAAGGCTTCATTCAATGTCACAATAGAGGGGGATGACGGCTACAAAGTGAAGGATTGTGCAAAGTTGTGCACATTAAGTGCCAGGGAGTGGATATTGCTGATGATTTTCATGTATTAACAATTGGGGGTTTCCAGATGGTGCTGGGTGTTGATTGGCTGCAAACTTTGGATGAAATATCATTAAGCTTCTAGGATCAATATGTGAGAATTTCTAAGGAAGGAAAAACCTGGGAACTCAAGCGTACTAAGCCTAAACCTATGGAAGTGGTACAAGCACAGGTGATGGACTGGAAGTTATATCAATGTGCAAAGGGATGGGTAATTTATATGTGCAGTAATGAGGCCAATCCTACAGAGGAGGCAATGAGTGTTACTCACCCCGAGCTCAGTGCTCTGTGTGAGAAGTTTAGCATCCGTTTTGAAGAAGTCAAAACTTTCCTCCCCAAGAACCCATGATCACAAAATTTCCTTAGAAGCAGGAGCAAAGCCTGTCAACTTGAGGCCGTATCGGCACCCCTGGGAAAAAAAAAGGCTATTGAAAAGATAATTGATGAAAGGATGGAGTCTGGCATCATAAGAAACAGCCAGGGCTCTTCTGCATCCCCAGTGGTGCTAGTGAAGAAGTCGGATGGTTCGTGGAGGCTATGTGTTGATTATAGAGCACTGAACCAACAAACCATTAAAGGTACCCAATCCCATTAATAGATTAGCTTCTTGATGAGTTACACGGATCTGTTATATTTTCAAAACTAGATCTTAGAAGCGGATACCATCAAATTAGAATGCATCAGCATTACATTCATAAAACTACATTTAAAACTCATGTAGGTGTAGGCTGTCTAAAAATCACTAAAAGACAAGCCATAAAAAGCAGAATTCCAAGTTCTAGACGCAAAACTAATGAAACCCGCGTCTCAGCCGCACCAAGGCGCGAGGGTCGAAACCCACGTCTCAGCAGCACCAAGGCGCGAGGGTCGAAACTCGCGTCTCAGCAGCACCAAGGCGCGAGGGTCGAAACCCGCGTCTCAGTTGTAACCGTCCCGGTTTCGGGGCCAATCACGGCCCACATAACGGGGAAGGTTAGCCCCCATTATGGAGTGTTTTTAGGAGGCACGTACGCCCCCTGAAACCTCTATAAATAGCCCCGTCGCTATGAAGAAAAGGGATTTTTCAGTCAGAGGATTTCGGAGAGAAAAGAGAGAGAGTTAAACCCTTCAGAGAACTTGCTGTGTTCAAGTTGCTCCTTGCCTATCTTCTCTTTGAGAGTTTCGGTAGACAGAGCTGAGTTACTCCATCTACCACCCGAAGAGAAAACCCCCGGAAGATCTCGACGGTCACCCGGTCAACGGAGAACAAGATTCACTTTCCACCGCCACTTGAAGAACCCAGCCTTAAACAAAGGGAGGATTCAAGACTCAACATCCTCCCTCCCTTGTAATCGGAAGACTGATCAGTTGTAATCTTCTATCCAATCAAAAGAATTTTACAATCGAAGTCCCTTTTTTTCGACGCGTACAAGAGATGGCGACTCCGCTGGGGAACACGTTTGTTACCGATGAACAAATCGTGGCGTAAGGTGACGTCCTCTATAAGGGGAAGATGGTCGAATCGCTCGTTGTCGAGTTCGACCAGGCAAAATATGAAGAGTTTCTCTCTTCCGGCTCCAAGAGCCCAAAGACCCGCGTCTGCCGCAGGGTCTCGACTGGGAGTGGCCCCGAAGTCCGATCTGAGGCTCTCTCGGGCGCTGCTGCTGCAAGGGGTGTCGCAGCCAACTATGCCAAGCAAGATACACGCGCCAACGTCTCTCAGGAGGCCCGCGTGGTCTCAGGCACAACTGCCATTGCGACCAACCGCACCATGCGGAACACACGCGCCAACGTCTCTCAGGAGACCCGCGTGGTCAAAATCTCTGGTGTCCAGCCAGTCCATCCTCTCCCTCAGCACCAAGTCGTCATTGGTTTCTCTCCACCTCCACGGCGGAACCGAAACGCTGAGCGTCGACAGAGGAGGCGTGCGCGTCAACTGCAAGTTGGAACTTCTGATTGTCCAACTGAGGCAGGACGCAAAGTTCAATCCGGCGCATTGGCCGCGCCACGTCCAGCACGCGAAGTCCGCGTTTGGCGGCCCAAACGCGAGACTCCCCAAATTAGGTCCTCTGAAGTCCAACTCACCAAACGCCAAGGCGAAGCTTGCGCGCCTCGTCAAGTACAAGAGGCACGTGCCCTTAGGCGTGGGGCCCAGCAGCCCACTTACTCTCAAGCGTCTTTGCCCCGACGCACCAAGCAGCAACGCGATAGGCGCGCCTCATCTCAACAGAGACGCCAGACACGCGTCGTACAGCTGCGGCGCGAGAACCACGTCTCTGAATCCCGTGTCCAGGCTGTACAGCACAAAGATGCCTCGCGCCCTCGAAGTTGCGAGGCTAATCACTTCGATTCTCTTTCCATGGATCTAAGAGATTACTTAACGAAGAAAAGAAGTGCTAATCAAATCACTTCATCATGTTGCTGCCAACGGCTTATCTCTATGCTCTCTGAGTGCCGTTGCGGTTCAGGTGTGAACTAGCAGTCTTTAGTTAGACAGCTGACCCTGATTCCCCATCAGCCAAAAGAAGACGCTCTCATAGGCGGAGGGTGTTCTCTGACGCTGAGTATCCAGAGCTCACTGCAAATATGACAAGCAGGAGCAAGGAAAAATAACCTGCAGTCAGTTCCGAGGATGAATCTGACTCTGAACCGGAAGGAGTGTACCGACACACTCGCACCCGGACCGGGGCCATTCCCCCGATTGACTATAATGCCCTAGCCCAGGGCGTTAAAATGAATGACTCTCATTCTGCTGTAGCAGAATCGCAGGCCTCGAACTCTTCCATCGAGAAGGAGGCCTTCACCTACATGATGAACACTCCTGAGGAGATAGCCCGGCGCCTGGATCAGCAAGCCCAGGTCCAGAGGGAACAACTCGATATGATTCTTGCTCAGCGGGAATCTATCGACTCTCTCAAACAGATGCTCGCACAGTTGCTCGAAGACAGGAGGAAATCTCCCATAGAAAGTCTAAGGGCAAACGAAAAGAGGGAGAAAGCTCATCTTTCAAACACTTCGAGAAGAACGTGCAGTCTACTTCTGGTTCGTCTAAATCCTCATCACAGGAAAAGGACGACCAAGACCGGGGAAAAGTTCATTCTAAGAGAATGAACCAGTTGGAGCAACGTCTTGAGGCCCTCACCAATCGGAAAGGTCTCCAAGAAGCAAGAGTGGTCCGCCCATATCTAGCTGAATGGGACCTGGTTCCATACCCGCCCAAGTTCAAGGCTCCAGCCCTCCAAGCATTTGATGAAAAAGGTTCACCGAACCAACACATTTACTATTTCAAGTCCCAAACTAGGAATGTGGTAGATAACGATGCCATCCTAGCGCGTTTATTCATCGGCACCCTAAAAGGGCTGGCCTTTGAATGGTTCATGAAGCTTCCAGAAGGCTCCATCAAGAATTGGGGCGACTTGGAGAAGCTCTTCTTAACTCGCTTCTTTGAAGATGACTAGGAGGTCAACATGCCTACCCTTTTAGCCACCAAGCAGCGAAAGGGAGAGTCCGTTAAGTCTTTCGTGGAAAGATTTCGAAACGTGGCACTCCGATGCCCAAGTGGTATGACCCAGGTCACTGATTAGGGAAGGATAGTGTGAAGTTTTTGCACAAGTATTATGTAAAAGAGGAAAGGTTTAGAGTCAACCTTTAGTGCTTGATCACTTCACAATGTAGTTAATATGATTGATGTATCCTTTCCAATCTCCGTTATAGCAATGGCTATACCGGGTCGATCCTCGAGGAGAGCTCACGATGGAAGTTTTACGGTCCGTAGTGAAGAAAAGGAAACGAAGATTCTTCTTTGTATTTACACAAATGCAAGAAGCATGGAAAAGAAAATGAAAGAATTGGTGGATTTGTGCATAATGGAAAAGAAATCAAAAGAACTTTGGAAAGTGTATTGCTAAGAAAGAAAGCTATTGAAGAATTCTTTGAAGAAAACTTTAGATGAGAAAGGCCATGGCTAGCTAACTTTACCACTTCGCTAACTTACTAAGCTCAATGGTGATGCTTGATTGCCTCATGTTGATTCATTGGCAATAGAGATTACTTTGCTTGTTTGTTCAAGTACTTTACCGTTTGGAAGATGAGTGTCCCTTTAGGTCTTAACTTGTAGCCTCATTGATTCATTGGCTCTCAAGATAGATTTTCAATAATGAACTCTAGGAGTGACACTCAATGGATGCTAAGGAAGAAGATACAACATTCATTAAACATTCAAGACATAATAACAAATTAGCTTGAAGTAAAGAAGTTGTTCTACAAGTAGCATATGTTTGGTGATCCATCTCCATGTTTCATCAAGGCTCTTGTTCTAGACAAGGCTCTAAATGAGGCACACATGAGTCATATGGAGTTTGAACAAGCATTTACCAAGTGAAAATAACTCTACTTCCTTGGAAAGCAAAAGAAACTCTAACAATGCAAGTATAGAAATTAGCAATCATCCAAAGAGATAGAAGTTAGCTAGGTAAGTTGTTAGCTAGCCATGTAAGAGAGATTTAGCTATCCATTGCACAAGAAACAAAACAACAATTCATGATGTAAAGCAATAGAAGTAAAGCAATAGAAATGCACTAGAAGTAAAACAAGAAAGTAAAGCAAAGTAAAGCAACGTACTAGAGATTGTAAAGAGAAGAATGAAGCTTTGATTAATCCTTGCTGACAAGTAATGTCACCTCCTTGCTTACAAGCTTTCAACAGCACTCTCTTTTCTCTCTTTGACAAAATCTCTGGGAGGAAGAAGAGGGAGACTAAAACCTAGAGAATACTAAAACAAAATACAAGACTTTCCCCTAATTTCTCCTCTCTCTTCTCTGTTTTGTGCAGGCCCTGGTGCTGTATTTATAGGCTCAGAGAGAAGGATCCAGAACCCAAAACAGTTGGCAAAATCTGGCGCCCAACGGCCCTGTAACTGCCGCGCGCGCGCGGCAAGGCGCGGCCGTTTGGAAGCCGTTGGCTAACAGCTTTCTGTTGTGAGTTTGTTACGAAGTTGTTAGCCACGTGGACTTTCTGGAATCTTGAGTTGGTGCGTAGAATTCTCCAGATCCTGGGCTCAAACTTGGGTTCTCTTTTGGGCTTTGAATTAATTCCCTTTAATTATTGCTAATTAAAGAGATTTTGGGCCTTTTCTCATTTCAGATGTGGACCTGCAAAAATAGAGAGAAAAGGATTAAAAATTATGTTTTATTGCAATATGCATGGTATGGAAGCGATAAAATATGCAAATATGTGTAACAATCACACCCCCATACCTAGCTTTTGCTCGTCCTCGAGCAAAAAAGAAAGAAAAAGAAAGAAAGAAAAAGAAAATCCTAACTAGTTTATTACACCACTTTCATAGGTGACACGATTGCACTGAGCGTGTGCAACAAGCCATTAAACCTCTAGGTTACCCTAGAGGAGGAGTGTTGTCTCCTGAGGGTTTTCAGCGGATTACACCCACAAAATCCATAAAGAAAAATAAAAAGGGTTAGTGAAAATTTTGATCCATGTTTTAAAGATTCTAACTTGAGCTTTAGGTTTCAGGTTACCCTAAACTTGTCATTCCTCTTATAAGCGTCTATTTGGAGTTTTGTTTTCAACTTAGGTTAAGTTTTTAGGGAAAAGATCAAAAATCGGATTTTGCATCAATCCTAGGATATATACATCTATAAATATGAAGGATCTTTCTTAGACTAAGTTCATTTATTTACTAATATATATAATATTTTTTTTATTTTTTTTATTTATATATACAATGTTTATTTATTTACATTTCCTTAGCATCCTTAGGCTTTCTAGCTTACCCTTGTAACGAGTCTCTTACCGATGACTCCCAAACCAGACGGTCTTAGGGCACCAGATGAGAAAACATCCCTCGGGTTCGATGACTCAAGTAAACTAGGCCACGAAGGAATTTAAGGACTTAACCACCTTTAGGCGTGATCGGTAATGCTTCTTGAGGTACGACTAACCAGCTTAATCAGTGGCTAAGTATTTATTATGTATTTATATACATCTTTTTTTTTTGTATATATTTTTTTTTATTATATATATATGTAACTAAAATCACAAAGTCTTTGATTAATCCTTCAATATGTTTAATGTATATATCCTAAAGAAAGAATTAAAATCTAGTAATTTTTCTAATCCTTTATTACTTAACCTAAAAATCTAACAAAACTCCTCTTTTCAACTTATAATTAGAAATCTTAGTTAAGAGCTTCCTTAATCCCTAAATTTCAAGTTTGATTCCTTAAACATGGATCAAAAAATTGTTTTTTTTTAATTTTAATTTTATATATATTTTTATTTTTCTAAAAGAAAAGTAAAATCTAAAAAGAAAGTAGAAAATCTATAAGAAAGGTAAAATCTAAAGACCTAAAAAGAAAGTGAAAATCCTAAAAAATAAAAGACCTAAAAAATGAAAAATCCTATGTTAGCATCTACCCCCCCCATACCTATCTCATGCATTGTCCCCAATGTATGCAAGATAAGAATATGCATGAAAATAGGTAAAGGATAAAGATTATCCCCTTTGTCGTTTTGGACCAGCGGTGGTGCTCGGTCCAGCAGACTGCGATCGTCTCAATGCGGCCTCCATACTATCCAAACGAGAGGAATTCTCCTCTACCTTCTTCCTCAGACGAACTTGCCCCCTAAAGATCTCTTCATGCCCTTCCAGATTGTGGACATGAAGGCTCGTGATTCCGTTGGGGGTTCCTGCCTCCAGAATTGTGGCTCATCTATTTCCTCTAAGCTTTCCTCCGAAGAGGACTCCACAGGTATATCCTCAGGCTGGGCACTAGGTGTCCAGAGGGCGTGTAAGCAACCAGTATATGAACTGGTGGGTCTCTCAGGTGTAACATACACTCGGTCAAAGGAATCAAAAACAGCGTCTGGTATGAAATTCCTACACAGATGTGTAATCAAGACTGGATGGGAATGCTTGGCACCCCGAGTGCGGGAAGAATTGCTAAGTATGGCATTAAAGATGGCCCTATTCAAACAGACCGTGTGTCTTCGAGTCATTAAATCATGGATTATTTGTAACACCGGTCTGTTAAATGTTGTGGAATGATCAAGCCCAAAAATGTTGCGTTGGAGCCAGCGTCCAATGCAATGCACATTTCTAAAGGTAGTATTGGCTTTGAGCCCACGGTCCTGCTCTGTGCAGCGGACCCCCATGATGGTCATGTAGTCTACTAGTGACAAAGGGTCACTGTGATGGGGATGAATTGGGACATCAGTGATTTCAGCAATGAGTGGAATGGTGATAAAGATATCACCTAATGGCATGTGAACTACGAATTGGTGCGTGTTATGATTAACAGATGCGTGATCAAGTGTATTATAAAATGTGGTGACGAGTTCTGGACAATAATACGCATCATTTTCATTGTTATCATAAACCAAAGAATACCAATTCCATGCACGCAATTGATCGACAAAGATATGCCCATACCCCCCTTGATCATTCAAAATTTTGGAAAAATCCCTTTCCACAAACAAACTTGGGGCCATATATAACAGTGAAATTAAAGCAAGGAACCAAGGGACAAGAGATCAAACCACCCCCGGAGATCGTGGGGGGAAATCAAATGGCAGGTGTGCAGAAGGCACCAGGAACAGATTCTGGAAGAATGGGTACTGGATCTGCCTCCAGAGGAAGAAATCAGTCGGCCAGGGAGTTTCAGGTGCGCCAGATGTGTCAGAAGTGCGGCGGAGTGGCGGCAAAGTGCGGCAGATCAGAGAAATCTGAGGAAGCAGAAAATTTTCAGAGGCGGCTCGGGAAGAAAGGATTTAGATCTGAGGGGGACTTTTCGTTTGAGGGAGGAAGGGTAGGTGAAAAGAGTATTTATAGGAGGGAAAAAAAAAGAGTTCCGACAATAGCCCTAGGTCAAAAGTGTATTTACAACCCTAGGAAAAGGAATATGAAAATGAATGGAATCCTAGGGAAGATAGAATCCTAGGAATTTGAAATTCTTTGAAGCACAAAAATCCCTCACTTTTTCTTTTTTTTTATTATATTTTTTTTATTATTTACAAAAGTGTAAAAGAAAATTATTTACAAGAGTGGTCCCAAAATGATATGCAGGCAAATTCTCGAGAAACTATACAGATGGAATGGTCACAGATAAACTGGGTCGCAAAGACCTAATTCATGAACTTCTTGTGACACGAATTCAGTGGTAAGGAATGGCTTTAAACGTTGACCGTTCACAGTGAATTTGTTGCCATTATTTGGGTCAAGAATCTCGATCGCACCGTGTGAAAAGACTCTATGCACTATGTATGGTCCTGACCACCTGGTTCTCAACTTACCAGGAAAAAGGTGGAGTCGTGAATTGTACAACAGAACCTTTTGTCCTGAGATAAAAATTTTCCGGTGAATGAAATTATCATGAAAAGCTTGGTTCTGTGTTTTGTGATCCGAGCATTGTCATATACCTCATTTCTTAGCTCTTCTAGCTCGGATATCTGCAACTTCCTTAAAGCACCGGCTTTATCCAAATCCAAGTTCAGCTGCTTTAAAGCCCACATAGCTCGGTGTTCTAATTCCACAGGCAAGTGACAAGGTTTTCCAAATACAACTCGATATGGAGACATACCGAGGACAGTCTTGTAAGCGGTCCTGTATGCCCATAAGGCATCAGTGAGTTTGATGGACCAATCCTTACGGTTCTGTCCAACGGTTTTCTCCAAGATGAGTTTTATTTGTCTATTCGTGACTTCTACTTGCCTGTTGGTTTAAGGATGGTATGCTGTGGATAATTTGTGAGAAATAGAATATTTGCGCATTAGGGCTTCAAAAGCCCGATTGCAGAAATGACTCCCATTATCACTTATTATCGCACGGGGGGCTCCGAAGCGAGAGATGATGTAGTCTCGTAAAAACTTGATGACAACTTGGTTGTCATTTGTCCTTGTTGGAATTGCTTCAGCCCATTTGGAAACATAATCTACGGCTACCAAAATGTATTGGTTACCATAGGACAGAGGAAAGGGTCCCATAAAATCGATGCCCCAGAGGTCAAAAATTTCGACTTCCAAGATGGGTGTAAGGGGCATCATGTCTCTCTGTGTAATTCTACCCGTCATTTGACACTTACCACATAGCTTGCAAAAAGTATATGCATCCTTAAAGAGAGTGGGCCAGTAGAATCCACTCTGAAGCACTTTCTCAGCAGTTTTTCGTGGACCAAAATGTCCACTGCAAGCTAGCTTGTGACAAAATGTCAAAACACTCTGATGTTCATCCTCAGGAAGGCACCTACGTATTATTTGGACAGGACAATATTTGAATAAATATGGTTCATCCCAAAAGAAGAACCGCATTTGACGCATGAAACGGTGTTTTTCCTGGCCTGACCAATGAGAAGGTATTTGCCTGGTAGCAAGGTAATTCACTATGTCAGCATACCAGGCTCTCCACATATCTCAAAAATGTGTTCGTCAGGGAAATAGTCATTAATTGGTATTCTCTCCTTAGGTGCATTGGGATTCTCGATAAGTGATCAGCTACCACATTCTCAACGCCCTTTTTATCTTTAATCTCCAGATCAAACTCTTGCAAAAGAAGTATCCATCGAATAAGTCTTGCCTTAGCATCCTTCTTTTGCATTAAATACTTTAGGGCGGAGTGATCAGTGAAAATAATCGTCCTGGACCCTAGCAGATATTGTCAAAATTTCTCCAACGCAAAGACAACCGCTAAAAATTCCTTTTCAGTAGTTGTATAATTGAGTTGGGCTTCATTCAGCGTTCTGCTAGCATAATAGATTACGTGTTGCCTAGTATCAATACGCTGCCCTAAAATAGCGCCTATAGCAAAGTCAGAGGCATCACACATAATCTCAAAAGGCTTGGTCCAATCTGGTGCAGAAATGATCGGTGCTGAGACAAGTCTACTCTTAAGCTCCTTCCATGATTTTTGACATTCCTCATCAAATATAAAGGGTACATCCTTTCCTAAGAGATTTGTCAAAGGTCTTGCAATGTTGCTAAACCCTTGAATAAATCGTCTATAGAAGCCGGCGTGCCCTAAAAATGACCTAATGTCCTTTAAGCATGTTGGTTCAGTGAGCTTCGTTATGACTTCCACTTTAGACTTGTCCACCTCAATTCCTATACTTGATACCTTGTGCCCAAGAACGATTCCTTGCTTGACCATAAAGTGACACTTTTCCCAGTTAAGTGTCAAATTTTTCTCCATACAGCGTTGTAAAACCAGCTTCAAATGGTACAAGCATTGCTCAAAGGAATCCCCATAAATCGAAAAATCATCCATGAAAATTTTCAGAAATTTCTCCACCATGTCTGAAAAAAGGCTCAGCATGCAATGTTGAAACGTTGCGGGAGCATTGCATAGGCCGAAGGGCATCCTTCGGTATGCAAATGTTCCAAAAGGACAGGTGAAGGTAGTTTTGTCTTGGTCCTCGGGAGCGATCGGGATTTGATTATATCCTGAATATCCATCCAGGAAACAATAGTACTCATGTCCTGCTAATCTCTCGAGCATTTGATCAATGAAAGGAAGAGGAAAGTGGTCTTTACGTGTGGCAGTGTTCAACTTTCTATAATCAATACAAACTCGAATCTTCGTTGGAAGACGTATTTGTATCAATTCTTTATTCTCATTTTTCACCACAGTAAATCCTGCTTTCTTGGGCACAGCGTGAACTGGACTTACCCACTGACTATCGAATATGGGATAGATAATCCCATTGTCTAATAGTTTCAAGATCTCATATCTAACAGCTTCCTGCATGATTGGGTTTAGTCTACGCTGTGGGTCTCGTTTTGGCTTGGCATCTTCCGTTAAATGAATCCTATGTTGAACTATGGAAGGACTAATCCCCTTGATATTAGCCATGGTCCAACCAATGGCTTCTCTATTTTCCCTTAACACAGTCAGAAGATCCTCTTCTTGTTGTTTAGCGAGATTGGATGCAATTATTACAGGAAAGGATTCCTTCTCATCCAAGTACTTGTACTTGAGATGGTCGGGAAGAACCTTAAGCTCAGAAGAAGGGACAGGATCTATCACTGGTTGTTCATGGTGCAAAGGAAGAAGAGGGGTGGAATTAGTGGCCCGTTCAACATTTGATTCAACAATCTGATCAAGGTTGAAGTCATCAGACTCCAACTCAAATTCCTCTTCTGACTCATACTCAACCTCCTCAACATGTTCACTAGTTAAACCCTCTATCAAGTTCACTTCGAAAGAATCATTGTCCAAATCCCTAGGCTGCTTTCCCAGATGAAAAACATTCACCTCCTTTGTCATATCTCCGAATGTTAGACGCATTGAGCCATTTCTGCAGTTGATGATCGCATTTGCGGTGTATAAGAAAGGACGTTCGAGAATGACAGGTGTCTGTGCTCTGTGATTTTGTACGGGTTGTGTTTCAAGAACGACAAAGTCTACGGGGTAAATGAATTCCCCGACCCGTATTAAAACATCTGTAATCTCCCCCTTGGGAATCTTTACAGAGCGGTCAGCCAATTGTATAGTCATCTGGGTTGGACGAAGGTTGCCTAACCCTAACTGCTGATACACGGAAAAGGGAAGAAGATTTATGCTCGCGCCCAAGTCAAGCAAAGCCCTATTTATGGTGGTCTGCCCTATGATGCAAGAAATGGTTGGGCTCCCTGGGTCTTTGTATTTCACAGGGATCGGACCATTGAGCAGTTCACTTATGTTGGAAGCCAAGAAGACTTTTTAGGGACATTTGCTTTTCTCTTTTTGGTACACATTTCTTTTAGAAATTTGGCGTAGGATGGGACTTGTTGTATGGCATCAAGGAGAGGGACATTGATTTGTACTTGGTTGAATAACTCTCTTATCTTCTCCATGTGAGCATTCATCTTATGATTTGTGAGCCTATTTGGGAATGGTACAACAGGCTTGTATGTTTGCTCATCAACTTTTTCTTTTCCTTTGGACTGAGAAGTGGATGGTTGTGTGCTTGATGAAGGATTGTCTTGAATCGGTTGGATTGGAACAAAAGGTGGTGGTCTTGACACAGATTTGGGAGGCTGATTTGAAACCTTATTATCTACATGCTTCCCAGATCTAAGGATTTGAATAGCTTGACATTGGCTGGGGCCCAAGTCTTCAACTTCGTGCAGAGGAAAATGGGTCTTGGGATTTGGCACTGGTTGGCTAGGTAGCATTCCTTTTTGTCGTTCAGTCAGAGAGTTAGCCAACTGCCCTATCTGGATTTGCAATTTGTTCATGTCCTGCTGCTGATTGTTCATCATTGAAGCTTGGGTCTTGGATAAGGTCTCTATCATTTTCTCCAAATCAGAAATTCTCTTGTCTGAAGGATTTTGTGGTGGATGATGCTGATACTGGGGCTGAAAATTTGCTTGGTAAGGCACAGGATTTTGATATGACTGGAATCTTGGTGGACTTTGGTATGAACGGACATTTGGTGGGTTCTGGTGGTAAGTCGGTGGATAAGACTGAGCAGGGTATTGTTGTGGAAATGGTTGTCTCGGCTGCTCAGGACCAGACTGACTCCAAGAAAAGTTAGGATGGTTTCGCCATCCTGGATTATATGTTTTGGAGTAAGGATTGTAAGTGGGTCTGGTGTATGCGGCATTCGTACTCTCCTGAAACATTTGAGTTTGATATACTGGACACTCCTCAAACAGATGATTCAGATCATGGCAATAGGTACAACCCGGATTAACCACAGGTGATGGGTTGACCTGATTAACAGCAGAATTTTTCCTAGACTCTAGCAATTCAATCCTCTTCATTAATTGTGTTATTTTAGCTTCTGTAGCTATTGAGGATTCTATGGAGTGTAAACCTGTTCTGGAAGTTGTGGGTGTGGGTTTCTCAGTACATGACTCCCACTGGACTGTCTTTTCAGCTAGGGCTTCAAAAAGATCCCAACCCTGATCTTCATCCTTCTTTAAGAATTCTCCTTGGCACATGGTTTCAAGGAGTGTCTTAGTCTGATAATCGAGTCCATCATAGATAATCTGACACTGGCGCCATTTTTCTATACCGTGATGGGGACACAGGGCTACTAGGTCTTTGAAGCGCTCAAAGTACTTCCAGAAAGGTTCATTGGCTTCTTGTTTGAATTGCATTATATTCTTCCTCATAATGGCTGTCTTATGGATAGGATAAAACTTTTTAAGAAAGATCTTAACGAAATCATCCCATGAAGAAATTGAGCTGACTATGAGATTATAAAGCCACTTCTTAGCGATATCCTTAAGTGCGAAAGGTATAAACCTAAGTCTGACAGCATCCTCGGTTAACTGGAAAATTCTCATCATAAGGTATACTTCTTCAAACTCTCGGATGAAGAAGTACGCATCCTCAGATTCTAGGCCATGGAATCATGGAAGAGTGTTTATTAACTGGGGCTTCAACTCAAAGTTATTTCCATTGGTGTTTGGGAGGAGAATGCAAGATGGAAGTGATGTGCGAATCGGGTAGAACTTGTCTTGCAACGAAACGTTGTTGGTCATGATTGCAATTGTGTCGAGTGGAGGTGTATGTGCTAGTGTAGAAATTCTCACAAGCCTAGCAGAATTCAGATCTCGATACCACTCTTGCATACAATTACATAATCAACGTACACCGATCACACAGGCGAAAAATGAAAAATAACAAACAAGAAAAAAAAATCAATCCAAGCTATCTAGGTTTCCTGGACCTAGATGACTCCTAACTGATTAGATCGTCCACAGGAGGTTTAGTGTAGACTTTGACTATAAGTGAATCAGCCAGGGAAGGTCAAGGTTGGTGGGAGGTTTTCCGTCAGAGACGTTCCTTAATTAAGTAACCAGCAACCTTCGGGCTTTCGACCCTCAATCCCTTTCCTAGACACTGATTTTACAAAAGTCAATTTCCAACACTTTTCCCCCTTAGGATAATCTCCTAAGTGAGTCCGGATGTCCCTAGGGCCAGCGTCTAGCAGTTTTTATTTAGAAGCTTAGGATTGTGAGTGCTTGGGAAAATGATTTGTGGGCTAAGGAAAGGGTGATAAAATCCCCACCTTATCTTTTTATGGGTAATGCCCTTAAAGTTGATTTGTGCAAGTGTACGATATAACAAACAAGGTTCACTCAAAGCGTAATTAAATCAAACAAAGAGTGAGTCCTAGTCAATATGCGATGCGTACGTACCTTGCCTCCAGCACTCTTCAACAGTAAAAGTAAAGGAATTGAAAGACACGTGCCTAGAATGCAAATGTTTAAACAATTTTTTTAACTTTGCAACAAATTTTTTACTGTTGATTATTAGCAGATATAAGGTGAAGCATACAAGAATTTAATTATTGCAGCAGCTGTATTTTGCAGAGCAAGCAACCCTGCAGAAAGTTGGTCAGTAGTCAACTCCTCCTTGCCGCAATTCTGCGGCAAAAGCCGTGAATCTGCGGCAATTCAGAGGGCTTCTGGTTTCTGCTTTCGAGAGCAGAAGCCCAGAGCCACTTATATGTTTCTGCAATGCAAATTTTCCTATTTTCTTCACCTGTAACCTACAACAGAGAAGAAGATTCGTTTAGTTTCTCACTTGAAATCAAAAACCGTTGCTCTCCCCGGCAACGGCGCCAAAAATTGATTAGGGAAGGATAGTGTGAAGTTTTTGCACAAGTATTATGTAAAAGAGGAAAGGTTTAGAGTCAACCTTTGGTGCTTGATCACTTCACAATGTAGTTAATATGATTGATGTATCCTTTCCAATCTCCGTTATAGCAATGGCTATACCGGGTCGATCCTCGAGGAGAGCTCACGATGGAAGTTTTACGGTCCGTAGTGAAGAAAAGAAAACGAAGATTCTTCTTTGTATTTACACAAATGCAAGAAGCATGGAAAAGAAAATGAAAGAATTGGTGGATTTGTGCATAATGGAAAAGAAATCAAATGAACTTTGGAAAGTGTATTGCTAAGAAAGAAAGCTATTGAAGAATTCTTTGAAGAAAACTTTAGATGAGAAAGGCCATGGCTAGCTAACTTTACCACTTCGCTAACTTACTAAGCTCAATGGTGAAGCTTGATTGCCTCATGTTGATTCATTGGCAATAGAGATTACTTTGCTTGTTTGTTCAAGTACTTTACCGTTTGGAAGATGAGTGTCCCTTTAGGTCTTAACTTGTAGCCTCATTGATTCATTGGCTCTCAAGATAGATTTTCAATAATGAACTCTAGGAGTGACACTCAATGGATGCTAAGGAAGAAGATACAACATTCATTAAACATTCAAGACATAACAACAAATTAGCTTGAAGTAAAGAAGTTGTTCTACAAGTAGCATATGTTTGGTGATCCATCTCCATGTTTCATCAAGGCTCTTGTTCTAGACAAGGCTCTAAATGAGGCACACATGAGTCATATGGAGTTTGAACAAGCATTTACCAAGTGAAAACAACTCTACTTCCTTGGAAAGCAAAAGAAACTCTAACAATGCAAGTATAGAAATTAGCAATCATCCAAAGAGATAGAAGTTAGCTAGGTAAGTTATTAGCTAGCCATGTAGAGAGATTTAGCTATCCATTGCACAAGAAACAAAACAACAATTCATGATGTAAAGCAATAGAAGTAAAGCAATAGAAATGCACTAGAAGTAAAACAAGAAAGTAAAGCAAAGTAAAGCAACGTACTAGAGATTGTAAAGAGAAGAATGAAGCTTTGATTAATCCTTGCTGACAAGTAATGTAACACCCCGCTCCCGGAATACGTACTTAGTTGCGTATTCAGATTTTCGATCGTATTTTTCGATTTACTTCTTGTATTATGAATTATTCATATGAACGTTTTGTCTTGAATTTGGATTCGTGGACTCAGAGTCAGCCCTAGTCTGAACCGAGGGCCCGATCCTAGAGTATTACTCGATTTCGATATTCTGATAATTAGAGTTGACCGATTTTAGTTTTAAATATCATTTTTCAATATTATATATATTCTATGATTTTCGGGATTTTTCCTGGATTAAAATGAATTACTTCAAAACCGGTGTCGACCAGTGCCGCTGATCGATTCCCGAATTTTTATCTTACAAACTGTTTGGAATTTCTCGAAGAGCCTTTAGACATTTCTTCTTAGAATAATATTTCCTACCAAAATCCTTTTCTGGGGATTTTTACGAATTTATGGATTTTCCGCCGGAGTCGGTAGATAACCGATTCCAAGATTTTTAATTCACACACGGCTAGGAATTTCTAGAGGGTCCTTTAGACTTTATTTCTTAGAATCACATTTTCTACCTAAATGCTTTTTCTGAGGATTTTATGAATTTATGGAAATTCCACTGGTGTCGGCATCGACCGGTATCGCCGGGAGATTCCAGGATTTTTAATTTAAAAACTACATTATATTTTTAGATTCCGATTTCACCAAACATCTTAAAATAATATTTGCTATTTTTGAGAATTTTTCGGAAGGATTCTGGAACAGTCGATTTCGCGCCCATATTATTATATTATTATTTTATTCAATCCTTGCCTTACCTTCCTTCTTTTCCTTTCTTTTCTTTTCCCGCCAAATCCAGCGCCGACCTCAACCCAGCAGCCCACTCCTCCCACGTGGGCCGCGTCCCATCACCATCACACCCCCATCACATCCACATCATTACTCCCTTTTCTTTTCTATTTCCTTTCCTTTCTTTCTTTTTCTCCTCATTCTTTTCTTCTTCTTCTTTCTCTCCAAGAGAGAAAGCCAGCCCCTCCCCTCTTCTGGCCAGCCACCTCCGGCGATCTCCGGCGAGAGATCCCCCATCTCCGGCCATCTCCATCTCCTCCTACCTTCAACACAATCAACCACCACCTTCTCCCTCTTCATCTTCTTCTTCAAGTCAACCACCACCACCAAAAGAAACCCAAATCCCAAAACCCCCCTTTACCTCTTCCTCTTTGGGGTGGCCGGAGCCACCCCGGGCTGGGGCGCCGCCGGCGCCCTGCCGGCGGCCGCGAGCAGCCAGGGGCCCACCCGGGCCCCTGTGCTTGGCCAGAGAGGGGGGCCAATCCCTCTCTCTCTCTGTTGAAGGGGGGCAGCAGCCCCCCTTTCTTCTCCCTGCAGGAGGGGTGCACAGCCCCTCCTGGGGGGCTGTTGGAGGGGGCAAACGCCCCCTCCTTCTCTGCTGGCGGCCGGCGCCGGCCGGCGCCGCCGCCTGGCCGGCGGCCAGGTCGGGCGCCCCAAGGGGGGGGCGTCCTGTGCGGGACCTGAGGGGGGGCAACAGCCCCCCTTCCTTTTTCTTCCAACTGGGCCCCACTCTCTCTCTCTCTCTCACTTGGATCTCTCCCGCGCGTCTCTCTCTCGCGCGTCTCTCTCCCGCGCGTCTCTCCCTCTCTTCCGCGCGTCTCTCTCCCGCGCGTCTCTCCCTCTCTCCCGCGCGTCTCTCTCTCGCGCGTCTCTCGCGCGTCTCTCTCCCGCGCGTCTCTCCCTCTCTTCCGCGCGTCTCTCTCCCGCGCGTCTCTCTCTCTCTCCCGCGCGTCTCTCACTCCCGCGTCTGTGATTCCCGCGTCCGTGTTCTTCTCCGATGGCGCGACTCAGGACCGGCTCCTCCTTTTTGTTTGGAGCCGCGTTATTCCCCGTTGGCAAGGCCTAGGGCCGGTTCCCTCCTTTTTGTTTGGGGCCAAACATCCCTTCGTCGGGCACAACAAAGGAAGCACCATTCCTCCACTCTGCTTGTTTCCCAACGCGGATCTCAACCCCGCGTCTGGGCAATCCCTTGACGCGCTCCGCGCGTTTCTGCTTTTGGCACGACGCGGAGCATACCCTCGCGTCTCACTTCCCAAGCCCGCGTCTCCCTGTACCTCCTCTCCCCAATATTTATATTATATTATATTATTGGCGCGTGCGCAAGTTCCATGGATTCCAGACTTATCGGCTTTCCGGTGATTTAGGCGAGTGCTCTCGCTCTCGCCTCCTTTTGGGTTTCCCCGCTTCGTCGGGTCGATATGTGTTTCCCTTCATGTATCCATGTATTTGGTATTGGGCTGAGTCCCTGTATTTGTGTATGGCCAAGTGCCAGTTTCTGGACATGTATTGCTCTGTGACGAATGCTTGTACTAGGGTAGTTTCATTCCTGCACTTATACCATGCCTGCGATGTATTTGCTACTTTATAACATGTAGTGCTAACACGGCAGGTCTCTCGGTCTTCAGCCTACGGTTCCTCACTATCAGTGACTGGGACTGTCAGGTCTTCGGCCCCGCCTGGTCATCATGATCAGCGTTCAGCGCTTTGTCACTAGATTCGTCTAGGCGGGATGCTGCCGGATTTTCTACTCGCACTTTAAGCCGAGTTGTCCCGGTAACCTTGCCAGACGCTCCAGGGATAAATCCTGTTTGCTGTCTGTACTTCCAGATCGCTCAGCTCCGCTTGGTTGTGCTCAGCTACCGTTTTACTTCGTGCTAATGCCTGTCTCCTGTTTATACTACTGTCATTACATGCTATCTTTTAACACATGTATATCACCTGACGGTTGACGTGTAATCATCTGACACCAGACCTGTTCCTACCTGACATGATTTACCATCAGGCTAATATTAATCCCTTGACATGTTTGGTTGCCTGTCTAACATCAATCTCTTGTCATGCTATCACTTGACACCCAGCATGATATACTTGACCTGTGATTATCACATTTACGGGAACCCTGTCTTGTTATCCTGTACTATATACAGTGACCTGATATCCTGTATCATGATCAGTGACCTGTTATCCTGTATTATATACAGTGACCTGAACTCCTGAATTCCTGATCATGTCCTGCTCTTGTTATTCCCGTAAATGGATAATTAATCTAATAATTCATAAAAGGAACCACTTGCATTGGGTCGGGGGAAACATGCGGATATCAATATGTGTTCGTGTTTACAGTGGCTTTTAGGAATGTTGTGCAACTCATGTTCCGGTCTGACCTGTGGGCCTCCAGGGGACCGAGGGGAGAGCTGGCTCCCTTATTCCTGGTACCATCATGATAAGGGCATACATAAGTCCCTCCTGTTTAGCCTTGCGGCTGGCTTCCGTCCATGCAACGGAACAATCCTGGACCGTGGTCCCGGGCATGCACGGGACCCACTGTAAACATAGTTCGTTGATACCCCCGCTTGTTTCCAATAACAACCTCGCTTTACTCAGATATGGATCTATGTGTGCTGGGACGCTAGTCCACATAGCTAGATATCAGGGTAAAGTGAGCTATATAATAATAATAATAAAAGACGCCAGCCTTGGATCTGTGGTACACCTTGCTATGCTTGCTTGTACTGGTTTTTACATCGGATTTCCGGTTTCATGATTATTGTTGTATTAACTGCTTTATTCCTGGTATTCGCCTGCCTCCTGTTCGTTATCTTATCATGCCCTGAGAGCAGTCGGGTTGTATGTGCTTGGATTATGGTGACATAAGATAAAGGTATATAGATGAGGGTTTCCTTGTTTGGATTATTCCTTCTACGTACTGGTCTTATGGAGTCGTGATCTGAAACCATACAAGCAGATTTGCCCGCCTTTGACTTTATTTGGTTTATCGCTTTACATATGCTTACCCCTGCTCGCCACTTGGCTTTCGTATCACCACTCGCCTGGGGAGTTTCATCTGACTCCCCTGGATTCTCATGTCCAGGTCATGGAGCTTGGAGCGTGCGGACTCTACCTGTTGCTGATCAGAGTGGCGCAGCTGGAGCGTGGATCTCCAGCAGACCGATCGGAGTCCTATCCTTCCAGGCCCCCTGTATGCCTCTCGAGTTTTCCTTTTATAAACTCGTGAGTGCCTGTGTACTGCTCATACTTGCACTTCTCTTTGTAATCTCGCAATTGCGCCATTCTGGTGACGTAATATTTATGTAATATTGGATCACCTCTGGTGATAACTTTGTAATTGTACTCATGTGTTGGAATGTATAATGCACCACTTACTTCCGTACTCTGATTCTTGCCTGTACTGATGCTTAGCGTATATACGGGAGGGTAGTTCGGACCTACGTATATACGTCGCAGTGACGTCTCCGTATCCGCCAGGATCGGGGCGTTACAGGTTGGTATCAGAGCCTAGGCTCTCACCTCCTCAGTACGTCCAGACGGCAAATTAATGGTAAAGAAATTTGCAACTGGAATGCATGAGTCTTGGTTATACAATCCAACTACAAGTACAAAGTTATCCATACTCTCTTGATAATCTTATCCTTGAAATTCTGAAGTTCTCCCATCCTTTCATACTTCAGTTTCTTGTTATTCTTGGACCAACTCGGACATGAAAAGATGGGGAAATCATAACGGTTCTGGTTCTTCCTAGGATAACCCTAATGGAGGAAATCTTGATTTGAGACTATTTCTGCAAGATATGATGAAACACGATCAAGTACAGGCGAAGGTCCCGCACCAAGGATCATTGGTTGCACTCCGGGGACAGAAGCCAGGCGACATGTTGGATTTCAGGAAATTACAGCCGGCAATCTTTTCAAGCATGGAGAACCCTGGATGCATAGCAGTGGTCAGTAAACCTGATGGATCTTCTAAGTCAACTTGGGTCCCTGATGAGAACTAGGTGAAAACGATCAAGATTCAGTTAGAAGATGTAGCCTGGATGTAGTAGTTGGCGGAAGCAGTAAGACTGGAAAAGCCCATCACTTGGGACTAATTCTCGAAGGATTTTTATAAGAAGATTCTTTTCTGAAATGGCTCAGAAATGAAAGGGTGATTTATCAAATTGCAGTAAGGAGATTGAACAGTAAATAAGTACACTGCAAAATTCCTAAAGCATAGTCGGTCGGTGTCTTACATGGTGGCCGACAAGGGGAACCGAGCAAGCAATATCTTAAATGAAAAATGAAGATGAAGAGCAAGATGTTTCTTATCCCCAAGCAGCCCAAGGAGTATTCTCAAGTTCTTGTTCTTCAGTCATCATCCGGGAAGTGGAATGGACCCAGAGGAGAAAGATTAAGATGAGTTGCAGATGAAGTTGGTGAAGACACCCTCTTAATTGATGGAAGTAAAGGCTCAGACAGGCCTCTGGACGCCCTACTAGCTAAGCCATCCCTCCAACCTTGTCCTCAACACATGACATGGGGGTATCATCTGAAGCCGAGCACTTATAACACAACCACCGGAGAGGTCATGAATCATGTCATACACCGGTTCAGAGATTAGTTGAAATATGACTGACTGTTCAAGGAGACAGAGAACATCACACCAATCAGATCAATTCTTCCAGTATCACCGTTGTGAGGGAATCCAAGACCTACTGTCAGAATAACCTCACTTCATCCCCAGCATCCAGCATGGAGTCATATACAAAGGGGACCAAGAACTAGGGCACATGGTGAAGGGAAGCAAACATATGATCTGGCTGAAGGGAAAGTCAGGATGCTCAAGATGATGGAATAAGAACAGATAGGGTGTTCGATATCGGAAGGAGGAATCCTTGAAGTACTGACCGTAATTATTATTCCCATTTTAATATGTCCGGGAGTTGGTAAATTCTCTATATCATATCCTCCTCATTGCCCTATCACCATCAATTCTAGTCCGTCCTATTTTTCTCCCTATTTCGTGATTCCTATCTCTTCTATTTTGCTATTTTGGTTTTTATAATCTTTATAATCTTTATGCCAACTTAAGATATGTGTTGACTAGTGAGGTGACAGCAGGGCAGATATGGTTCGTTCTCATTATGTTCTGGCATTCCTTGACTCTGGTATATCACACTATCTTATATTGGGCAGATCTTCGGTCTTGCATTATATTCTTATATTTATGGATACATCATGGGAGGCTAGTGCATCAAGCAGAATAGTCGTCACTTATATAGTCAGATAGATTGCATCATTTCATGAAAAGTGTCAGTATATAACAGTAATTCAGAATCAGGACTTCTGGCAGACAGAGTTATGGTATTTTCTATTTTTATTTCTCTAATAGCGATCATGATTTCTTGGACTATGTTCATGGGATTCGGGTATTCTCAGAGCTAATCTGCAGTCAGGTTACTATTTAGAAGTCAGAATTCGAGACTAGTTTCTATTCTAGTGATTCCTTGATCATGTTCTCAGAGCCAATAACTCCAGGCAGCTTTTATTGATTTGGTGGACCAAAGGCTCCGCTAGCCTCGCCAAGCGAGGGTCGTGTTCTAGTCATTCGTGAACCTAACCGGGTGTGAGTTTCGCTGCACCCTGGTGCTTAGCATTTAGCGTTGTGTTACGCGCTGGCTTCGTCGCGTGAACTTCGCTATATGCGAGTCTCGCAGAGCGTTAGCCTCGCCGCACCCTAATGTTTAACACCTGAGCTGTGTTACGCGATAACCTCATCCAGGCTTGGTTTCATCCGTGGCTAGTCCCTTCAGTGCTTGGCACTCTAGCCATTCCTCGGATTTCTTCTAGCGTACTTTTATGGATCTGCTGAACAGAGTTCCATCACTATATCTGAGCCATCGCCATGGCCTTGTCAATGGTCCATTCTACAAATCTTGCAGGGCTCAGATATCTTCTTCCTGTTTCATCTGCAGTCGGTTTATCATTCATAAGTCAGTATTCCAAATTCTTCACAGTTATTTTATATTCTTGGCTACGTCTTTCAGAGTTAACAAAGCCCAGTATGCAGCCCGTCAGTGATTCTACTGCAAAAGGATAACATCTTACTATGCAGGGTTTTATATTATATTATGGACTTCAGCACTATGGATTTCATTAGCTTTAGCTCACAGTCTGATCGAAGTATTATTGATTATCTTACCAAGTCAGCCCACTTTATATTGTTCAGAATGGGTTAGTCCTTTGAAGTTCTGGCAGTGTTCTTTTATAAGCAGACATCAGATCAGTATTATTATGGCACCGTCAGAGGATGTATATATACGGCAGAAGTGCAGAGATGCTTTAGTCCTGAGTTAGTTGTTCAGTCAATCTGGGGGGAACAACTCGTAGTTATTCATATCTTGATTGGCATAATCCTCATTCCTACCTTTTTGTGTTCACTTCACCCCTTATCGAAATTGCGAGGACGCAATTTTTTGTAAGGTGGATGGAATGTAACACCCCGCTCCCGGAATACGTACTTAGTTGCGTATTCAGATTTTTCGATCGTATTTTTCGATTTACTTCTTGTATTATGAATTATTCATATGAACGTTTTGTCTTGAATTTGGATTCGTGGACTCAGAGTCAGCCCTAGTCTGAACCGAGGGCCCGATCCTAGAGTATTACTCGATTTCGATATTCTGATAATTAGAGTTGACCGATTTTAGTTTTAAATATCATTTTTCAATATTATATATATTCTATGATTTTCGGGATTTTTCCTGGATTAAAATGAATTACTTCAAAACCGGTGTCGACCAGTGCCGCTGATCGATTCCCGAATTTTTATCTTACAAACTGTTTGGAATTTCTCGAAGAGCCTTTAGACATTTCTTCTTAGAATAATATTTCCTACCAAAATCCTTTTCTGGGGATTTTTACGAATTTATGGATTTTCCGCCGGAGTCGGTAGATAACCGATTCCAAGATTTTTAATTCACACACGGCTAGGAATTTCTAGAGGGTCCTTTAGACTTTATTTCTTAGAATCACATTTTCTACCTAAATGCTTTTTCTGAGGATTTTATGAATTTATGGAAATTCCACTGGTGTCGGCATCGACCGGTATCGCCGGGAGATTCCAGGATTTTTAATTTAAAAACTACATTATATTTTTAGATTCCGATTTCACCAAACATCTTAAAATAATATTTGCTATTTTTGAGAATTTTTCGGAAGGATTCTGGAACAGTCGATTTCGCGCCCATATTATTATATTATTATTTTATTCAATCCTTGCCTTACCTTCCTTCTTTTCCTTTCTTTTCTTTTCCCGCCAAATCCAGCGCCGACCTCAACCCAGCAGCCCACTCCTCCCACGTGGGCCGCGTCCCATCACCATCACACCCCCATCACATCCACATCATTACTCCCTTTTCTTTTCTATTTCCTTTCCTTTCTTTCTTTTTCTCCTCATTCTTTTCTTCTTCTTCTTTCTCTCCAAGAGAGAAAGCCAGCCCCTCCCCTCTTCTGGCCAGCCACCTCCGGCGATCTCCGGCGAGAGATCCCCATCTCCGGCCATCTCCATCTCCTCCTACCTTCAACACAATCAACCACCACCTTCTCCCTCTTCATCTTCTTCTTCAAGTCAACCACCACCACCACCAAAAGAAACCCAAATCCCAAAACCCCCCTTTACCTCTTCCTCTTTGGGGTGGCCGGAGCCACCCCGGGCTGGGGCGCCGCCGGCGCCCTGCCGGCGGCCGCGAGCAGCCAGGGGCCCACCCGGGCCCCTGTGCTTGGCCAGAGAGGGGGGCCAATCCCTCTCTCTCTCTGTTGAAGGGGGGCAGCAGCCCCCCTTTCTTCTCCCTGCAGGAGGGGTGCACAGCCCCTCCTGGGGGGCTGTTGGAGGGGGCAAACGCCCCCTCCTTCTCTGCTGGCGGCCGGCGCCGGCCGGCGCCGCCGCCTGGCCGGCGGCCAGGTCGGGCGCCCCAAGGGGGGGGCGTCCTGTGCGGGACCTGAGGGGGGCAACAGCCCCCCTTCCTTTTTCTTCCAACTGGGCCCCACTCTCTCTCTCTCTCTCACTTGGATCTCTCCCGCGCGTCTCTCTCTCGCGCGTCTCTCTCCCGCGCGTCTCTCCCTCTCTTCCGCGCGTCTCTCTCCCGCGCGTCTCTCCCTCTCTCCGCGCGTCTCTCTCTCGCGCGTCTCTCGCGCGTCTCTCTCCCGCGCGTCTCTCCCTCTCTTCCGCGCGTCTCTCTCCCGCGCGTCTCTCTCTCTCTCCCGCGCGTCTCTCACTCCCGCGTCTGTGATTCCCGCGTCCGTGTTCTTCTCCGATGGCGCGACTCAGGACCGGCTCCTCCTTTTTGTTTGGAGCCGCGTTATTCCCCGTTGGCAAGGCCTAGGGCCGGTTCCCTCCTTTTTGTTTGGGGCCAAACATCCCTTCGTCGGGCACAACAAAGGAAGCACCATTCCTCCACTCTGCTTGTTTCCCAACGCGGATCTCAACCCCGCGTCTGGGCAATCCCTTGACGCGCTCCGCGCGTTTCTGCTTTTGGCACGACGCGGAGCATACCCTCGCGTCTCACTTCCCAAGCCCGCGTCTCCCTGTACCTCCTCTCCCCAATATTTATATTATATTATATTATTGGCGCGTGCGCAAGTTCCATGGATTCCAGACTTATCGGCTTTCCGGTGATTTAGGCGAGTGCTCTCGCTCTCGCCTCCTTTTGGGTTTCCCCGCTTCGTCGGGTCGATATGTGTTTCCCTTCATGTATCCATGTATTTGGTATTGGGCTGAGTCCCTGTATTTGTGTATGGCCAAGTGCCAGTTTCTGGACATGTATTGCTCTGTGACGAATGCTTGTACTAGGGTAGTTTCATTCCTGCACTTATACCATGCCTGCGATGTATTTGCTACTTTATAACATGTAGTGCTAACACGGCAGGTCTCTCGGTCTTCAGCCTACGGTTCCTCACTATCAGTGACTGGGACTGTCAGGTCTTCGGCCCCGCCTGGTCATCATGATCAGCGTTCAGCGCTTTGTCACTAGATTCGTCTAGGCGGGATGCTGCCGGATTTTCTACTCGCACTTTAAGCCGAGTTGTCCCGGTAACCTTGCCAGACGCTCCAGGGATAAATCCTGTTTGCTGTCTGTACTTCCAGATCGCTCAGCTCCGCTTGGTTGTGCTCAGCTACCGTTTTACTTCGTGCTAATGCCTGTCTCCTGTTTATACTACTGTCATTACATGCTATCTTTTAACACATGTATATCACCTGACGGTTGACGTGTAATCATCTGACACCAGACCTGTTCCTACCTGACATGATTTACCATCAGGCTAATATTAATCCCTTGACATGTTTGGTTGCCTGTCTAACATCAATCTCTTGTCATGCTATCACTTGACACCCAGCATGATATACTTGACCTGTGATTATCACATTTACGGGAACCCTGTCTTGTTATCCTGTACTATATACAGTGACCTGATATCCTGTATCATGATCAGTGACCTGTTATCCTGTATTATATACAGTGACCTGAACTCCTGAATTCCTGATCATGTCCTGCTCTTGTTATTCCCGTAAATGGATAATTAATCTAATAATTCATAAAAGGAACCACTTGCATTGGGTCGGGGGAAACATGCGGATATCAATATGTGTTCGTGTTTACAGTGGCTTTTAGGAATGTTGTGCAACTCATGTTCCGGTCTGACCTGTGGGCCTCCAGGGGACCGAGGGGAGAGCTGGCTCCCTTATTCCTGGTACCATCATGATAAGGGCATACATAAGTCCCTCCTGTTTAGCCTTGCGGCTGGCTTCCGTGTCCATGCAACGGAACAATCCTGGACCGTGGTCCCGGGCATGCACGGGACCCACTGTAAACATAGTTCGTTGATACCCCCGCTTGTTTCCAATAACAACCTCGCTTTACTCAGATATGGATCTATGTGTGCTGGGACGCTAGTCCACATAGCTAGATATCAGGGTAAAGTGAGCTATATAATAATAATAATAAAAGACGCCAGCCTTGGATCTGTGGTACACCTTGCTATGCTTGCTTGTACTGGTTTTTACATCGGATTTCCGGTTTCATGATTATTGTTGTATTAACTGCTTTATTCCTGGTATTCGCCTGCCTCCTATTCGTTATCTTATCATGCCCTGAGAGCAGTCGGGTTGTATGTGCTTGGATTATGGTGACATAAGATAAAGGTATATAGATGAGGGTTTCCTTGTTTGGATTATTCCTTCTACGTACTGGTCTTATGGAGTCGTGATCTGAAACCATACAAGCAGATTTGCCCGCCTTTGACTTTATTTGGTTTATCGCTTTACATATGCTTACCCCTGCTCGCCACTTGGCTTTCGTATCACCACTCGCCTGGGGAGTTTCATCTGACTCCCCTGGATTCTCATGTCCAGGTCATGGAGCTTGGAGCGTGCGGACTCTACCTGTTGCTGATCAGAGTGGCGCAGCTGGAGCGTGGATCTCCAGCAGACCGATCGGAGTCCTATCCTTCCAGGCCCCCTGTATGCCTCTCGAGTTTTCCTTTTATAAACTCGTGAGTGCCTGTGTACTGCTCATACTTGCACTTCTCTTTGTAATCTCGCAATTGCGCCATTCTGGTGACGTAATATTTATGTAATATTGGATCACCTCTGGTGATAACTTTGTAATTGTACTCATGTGTTGGAATGTATAATGCACCACTTACTTCCGTACTCTGATTCTTGCCTGTACTGATGCTTAGCGTATATACGGGAGGGTAGTTCGGACCTACGTATATACGTCGCAGTGACGTCTCCGTATCCGCCAGGATCGGGGCGTTACAAGTAATGTCACCTCCTTGCTTACAAGCTTTCAACAGCACTCTCTTTTCTCTCTTTAACAAAATCTCTGGGAGGAAGAAGAGGGAGACTAAAACCTAGAGAATACTAAAACAAAATACAAGACTTTCCCCTATTTCTCCTCTCTCTCTCTCTGTTTTGTTCAAGCCCTAGTGCTGTATTTATAGGCTCAGAGAGAAGGATCCAGAACCCAAAATAGTTGGCAAAATCTGGCGCCCAACGGCCCTGTAACTGCCGCGCGCGTGCGGCAAGGCGCGGCCGTTTGGAAGCCGTTGGCTAACAGCTTTCTGTTGTGAGTTTGTTACGAAGTTGTTAGCCACGTGGACCTTCTGGAATCTTGAGTTGGTGCGTAGAATTCTCCAGATCCTGGGCTCAAACTTGGGTTCTCTTTTGGGCTTTGAATTAATTCCCTTTAATTATTGCTAATTAAAGAGATTTTGGGCCTTTTCTCATTTCAGATGTGGACCTGCAAAAATAGAGAGAAAAGGATTAAAAATTATGTTTTTATTTGCAATATGCATGGTATGGAAGCGGTAAAATATGCAAATATGTGTAACAATCAGTCACCCTGGTGGAAACATGCCGCCACAACCTCCAAACCTCACTCCTTGCTCAAATAGGAGTTGCTGAAAGCCGCACCTGGAAGCAATTGGTCCAGCAGGGTGAACAGGCTGAGGAGATTGTTGCCCGCGTTAGAGCGGAAGAAGGTAAGCCCAGGCTTGAGAGGTCAGTAAGGCGTGCGCCAGACACATCCCTCCAAGCCAAGAGGAAGGATAACTTGGCAGCAGAAGCCAAATCCCCTGTCAAACCTCAACTGGTCAAGGGAAGTGGCTCTTCAAGCCAACCACGGGCCAACAAGCAGTATTCCTTTAAGGATGAACATGTCGACTCGCTCTTCAAATTACTCAACAAGAGCAATCGACTGAAGCTTCCTGAAGCTAGGCGCCCCGAGGAAGTCGGTAAAACCGACAATCCCAGCTACTGCATGTACCACAGGATGTTGGGGCACCCTACCAAGAGCTGTTACGTCTTTAAGGACATCCTTCAAGCCCTGATTGACGCGGAGGTATTGAAACTCTGACCAGAGCAGAAGAAGGTGACGGCTAATGTGACGTCAGTTCTCCAGTTTGGGAGACAACCCCCAACACCCTCTGGAGTAGTCCCTATCCCAAGAGGAGAGCTGAGAATGGTCAACACAGACCCTCACCAGCAGCAAGAAAAGGGCTTGGTACCTGTCCCCACACCTCAAGAGAAGTCATGTGGGTTCATCCCGACCTTGTGGATGGCCAACAATGGACTACTGTAACCAGCAGGAAGTCCAAAGGCAAAGCAAAGGCTTCATCTTGCCGATTCCCCTATATTGATTATGTCTTATACGGCATCTTGCCTGAGGACACCAAAGAAGCGGCTGCCATCAGAAGGAAAGCCCCCAAATTCTACTATAATGCGATTACGCGAACATTGTATCATCGATCGCATGATGGGATCTTACTCCGCTGCCTTTCACAAAAGGAGGCACAGGAAATATTGAAAGAAGCCCATGACGGTATGTGTGGAGCTCATCAACCTGGCCCAAAACTGGCATATCGACTCCAAAGGTTGGGTTATTATTGGCCCAAGATGATTGCTGACGCCGTCACTTATGCCAAAAGATGTCACGCCTGCCAAGTGCATGGCGATTTCATCCATCAAGCACCAGGGTACCTTCACTCCACGACTTCTACTTGGCCATTTGAAATGTGGGGGATGGACGTAGTTGGCCCTATCAGCCCGCCGTCATCAAAAGGACATCGGTTTATTTTGGCAATAACCGATTACTTCTCCAAATGAGCCGAGGCCATTCCTTTGAAGGAGGTAAAATCGTCTAACGTGATCAAGTTTGTGAAACATCACGTTATTTACCGTTTCGGCATACCTCGGCGAATTGTCCATGATAATGGACCCCAGTTCATCAACCAGGCTTTCCAGAAATTCTGCGCTAAGTTTAGAATACAGAGTGTGTCCTCAACGGCATACTACCCCACCGCTAATGGTCTCGCAGAAACTTTCAACAAGACCATTGGCAAGCTTCTCAAGAAATTCGTCTCGAAAAGCCAACGTGATTGGGACGACAAGCTGGGTGAATGCTTATGGGCTTACCGCACAACTGTGCGAACCCCAACTAAAGCTACGCCATTTTTTTTTGGTCTATGGGTGTGAAGCCGTGCTTCCACTCGAAGTCCAAATTCCATCTCTATGCGTCGCCCTGACAGCGGAGATGACAACAGAGGAGAAGCATCGACAGCGACTCCAGGAATTAGAGGCCTTAGACGGTAAGCGTCTGCAGGCCCAACAGCAAATCGAGCTTTACCAAGCTCGAATTACCAGAGCCTTCAACAAGAAAGTTAAAGTACGTACTTTCAAGAAAGGCGATCTTGTCTTAGCCGTCAGAAGACCCATGGTAATGACGCACAAGACAAAAGGAAAATTCCAGTCCAAATGGGAAGGGCCATTTGTAGTAGAGTCAGTCTACTCAAATGGGTCATATCGTCTCATAACGTCAAATGGCGATACTCTCATGATGCCGATCAACGGCAGATTCCTAAAAAAATACTATCCTTAGATAGTGTTCTTCCACCGATCAAGTTAAAAATACACCTCTGATCAATACAAGAAGAGCTTCTTCATTAACATCCGACGCCTCCAACGGCTAAGGATAGAGGAAAATGTTGGCTTCTAAGCCCAACATAAATCTTCGACAACTCATCATGCTGAGGGGAATAGCATGGCTAGCCCAACTCAAACGGTAGTTGGTAAAGGCATATCAAACCCGTTGACAGCTGAGGATTTGCTAAAAATCCTAAGGGACATGTTCCCATTTGATCCGACGCCTCCAATGGCTAAGGATAGAGGAAAATGTTGGCTTCTAAGCCCAACATAAATCTTCGACAACTTATCATGCTGAGGGGAATAGCATGGCTAGCCCAACTCAAACGGTAGTTGGTAAAGGTACCTCAAATCCGTTGACAGCTGAGGGTTTGCTAAAAATCCTAAGTGGACTTGACTCCACTTCCCCCTCCAAAGTCCCTTACCAATTCTCATCCACAGAATGGTAGGTCTACGAAATACAGTCGTTGCCAAGTTAACACTATACCTCTGGCACTTCAAACTCCACTTGCCAACTCTCATTAATAGAATGGCAAGTCTTCAAAATTGCTCATATCGCGAATCCAAATTTGTCAAGTTAACACTATACCTCTGACATATATTTTAAAACCCCACTTGTCAATTCTCATCAATAGAATGACAGGTCCTCAAATTTCTCATATCGCAAATCAATTCCTGTCAAGTTAATACCTCTGACAAATTACTGTTAAGTTAACACTATACTTCTAAACAGTA
Organism: Agave tequilana; assembly: GCA_038442645.1. Lineage (NCBI taxonomy): Eukaryota > Viridiplantae > Streptophyta > Magnoliopsida > Asparagales > Asparagaceae > Agave > Agave tequilana. The sequence goes on along the minus strand of JAVJIF010001913.1, from coordinate 101,919 downwards.
CATCGAGTTTCTGTCAAGTTAACATCACACCTCTGACAGTCACCTTCTTTCAGACTTCCATATCGGAGCTGAAATGAACGATGCCAAGTTTAATACTACACCTCTAGTATCCAGGTCATCGCCAAGTTCAACAATACACCTATAGCCATGACTTTTCCTCAGACTTCCTCGTTGAAGTCGAGATGACTAATGCCAAGTTCAAAATTACACCTCTAGCATTACCCTCATTGTCAAGTTAAACATTACACCTATGACAGTGACACTTTCAGTTTTCCTGGGCGAAAACTGAAATGCTTCTGAGTCAAGTTAATATCACACCTCTGACTTACACTCTTGTCAAGTTAACATCATACTTCTGACAAGACTTCATTCAACCCGTTAAGTTAATATCACACCTCTAACGGTAAAGACTTCCTAGACTCCCTGCGAGCCTAGTCTCACTTGTTATTCTCCTCAACAGAACAACAAGTCTACGCAAAAACATTGTTAGGTTAACATTACACCGTCGACAGTGTCTTCATCAACTCTCCAGTTGAGCTCACCTTCCCTGGGGTACCAATTCAACCTGTTACTTTCTTTTATAAAGTAGCAGGTCCACTAAAAATTATCTTATCTCTGTCAAGTTAATATCACACCTCTGACAGCATTGTGGGGTTCCTGAAATAGGATCTTTCCTCCACAAAATTTGACTTGTTAAAATTTTCATCATAGTTTTGATAAGCCAAAGATCCTTTGCTTCTATGTGTCTGACCAAAAAAAAAAAAGAAACAAGAGAGTTCACGACAACAGAAGAAGACAAAAAGAAAAGTGTCACTTTTATTTATATCCAACATATGAAAGTGATACAAAACGCTCTCTTATTCAATAAGATTGAATGTTATAGATAAAGGAGTACAAAGAAGTCTCTCTCTCAGAAGGTTGCACTCACTCCTTAAAGCTGCGTTTGATTCCAAGTACAAGATGTTTGGAAGGGCGCCATAATGTGATTAAACACTGTGGCGACGATCGGAGCTGATTGCACTACGATGCATGACGTAAACATCAAAAGAGCCCTCGTTGACCGAGAACAATGGTGTTTCTTGAGGTCGAATGGCAGCAGAATCCTCCGATCCTGCCGGACCATCCGAAGTGGCAGGATACGATCCCTCGTTGATGAACATCTCTTCCACCAGAAAGTCATCCAATGAGCATATAGCTTTCCTCGATGTCACTTCTGGGGTAAAGAGGAGGTTTTGAGACCTCACAGGGGATACTACCCACCACTATATCCACCGCAACCCCCGTCGTCATACTCACTCTGACCCTGCCATACCAAGAAGCATGACTGGTGCATTGAATCCAATGAGATCTTGGCGAGGGTTAAGTCCCCGTCAGGGATCATGATTTCTTCCCTTGTGGACGACAGAGACCGTGATTTCTTCCCTTGTGGACGAACATCGAACAAGTTCGCCGGCCGAAATATTCTCCCGGGGGCCCAGCGAACATGAAAAAGGATGATCAAACTTACCTGCGAGAAGCAACAAAATTATAAGATCTGAAGCTTAGTATACTTCAACAGAAAAACTAAGTGACAGACACAGTTATTGCTGAAATCGCCAGACGCAGGAATGACCCGCGCAGCGAACATCTGCGGCGGCAGAAGCAGACGCGATCAAAGCTGTGACAACATACAGAGTTCGACCACAGTTTTGTACCCGCGTCTAAAATATGAGACGCAAAGAGAATCAGACGCGAGAATTGCCATCTCCCTGTTGGATGAACAGGAGTTGCAAGATTCAGGCCTGAGACCTCCAGTCTGAGTTGAGATTCTCCTAAGTTGACAGCCTCAAGACGCGAGCTCCATATGCAGAGCCTGCGGCCAGGTGTCTAAATCTACTATACTGGCGTCCAGAGAAGTTTAAGTCGACGGCGCAAATTCCAGAAAAGGAATGCACCAATAAGACTTCATCCAGATGGTAATATCTCTTTAAGAGAAATCAAAATTCAAACCTGGCCGGGTTAAAAATGTCATGGCAAACCAAGAAGGCGTACCTGCAGAGGCCTCTATTAAGAGTTGAACTCTCTGCATAGAAGCGCCGACGTAAAAGTGTTCAAGGAGACACTTTCTGTTATTGAAATCACTTGACAGTGATAATCTTCTGAAGAAACCAAACAGAAGCATGAAAGCTCTGGGTCATCTTCATCCATGGAGGCAAGCCCCTGGTAAAGTCCTTGAAGAGAGAAGATGGAGTCTCTCAGTGCACTCGCTGTCAAAAGAAAATAGTCCAAGTATGGGACTGCTAAAGGAAGGGGGTAAGCCCTATTTATAGGCAGCCCATAATAACCATAATTAATGGTTCATCAATTAGAACCGTCGGCCTTAATGACCGCACGACTGTCAAAGCCCAATGGAAGGCTGACGCGTGGAGTGTCGCTTCGGGAAGCGTCGAAGACGCTGGTCTCCAACCGCCAGCGCCGGTTTGACATTAAAAGGCATTAACGCCCAAGCCCAATGAAGAGCCGACGCGTGGATGATCGCCCCGGGAAACATCGAATGGTGCGGGTTCCCAATCGTGACGTTTGAAGATCTCACAGGATCTTTATGACAGGCCGCACTGAACGCCTGGGAAGTTGCGCCAAACGCAGATGTGAGAGCCGCGTCCAGAGGCTCGCGCCTCCTTTTTCAAAAAAATGGCGTCTTCCTTCATTCCAAGTTAGAAGACCCTTCGCGTCTCTTGGATGACTCAAAGTTGCTCCGCGTCTCCCGGACGACTCAAGGTTGCGTCCATCAACAAAAGGGACTCATTCTGGGGGTCTCAGTGGGAAAGAACATAAAGCTGCGTCCCGAAGCTTATATCTTCAGCAGAAAAGGCCTATCACCTTCACAAGTATCTTGGAGCTGCGTCTACATGGGTGATGATGGGTCTTGCACCGAGTCTCAGCGTCGCGTCCCTGACTGCGTCAATTTTAAGGGGCGTAAGACCACATTTTTAATGTATCCTGAACTCTGCGTCTGGATAAAGTTAAGGATTGCGGCCAGTGAATCACACACAAAACTGCGTCCTTCGCGTCCGTTTGAACCGCGTCTTCACTGGCAGGTCAGAATCGCGTACCTCAGAGCCGCGTCTCTTTTTATGAATCGACGTTGCGGTTCATCAAAAGAACTTAGTTTTACCTAAGTTCAGTATTCACAGTCAGTAGGGGAGCACAACCAAAATCTGTGATTTAGAGGTTGGATTCATCTACAGCGGGGCAATGAAGGTGGAACAAAAATTTCAACGACTTTTATTATTCAAAAATGATAAAAGTAGATACAAACACTCTTGGTGAATAGAGTGTCCTTTTCTTACAAAAAGAAAAGAAGGAGAAGGCTAAAAATCCTGGTTCGCCAAAGAACGGATTTGTTCTCTGAGGCGATGCATCTCATGTTGACGCGCCTTCTCAGCTTCCATGAGAGCTTGGGCCCTCAGATCCTCCTCGGATAAAAATCTCTTCGCTTGTACTAGGAGGGATTCCAGCTCGGAGGAGTAAACAGAGAGATTTGCTTTAACTTGCACCTTGGCAGCCTCTAACTCCGCTAGCCTCTTTTCAGAAGTAGCAAGCTTCTGTTCATTAATAACAATCAAAGCCTCAGCTCTGGCTATAGCAGCCCGAGAGTCAAGGATAGCCTGCTTCGCAGCCTGCATGATCATCTCGGATTCCTTTGACTCGACCGCTAGCTTTTGATGATCAGCCTGGAAACCTTCGAGAAGACGGGTCCTTTCGGTTATCTTCTCTTCCACCTCTCTTCGTTCTTGCTCTTGAGCAGCAAGGAACCTATTCAAGGTTGCCCGGGCCTCGTGAACTGAACCGGCGTCCTCCAAAGAGTTAAGCTCCTTCAGATCGCTTCCCAACTGCTCCACCAACAGCAGACACGCCCTAGCCTGTGAAGGACCTCCAGTGTGACCGATGTTTTCGATCAAATTCTCAAGAAGCATTCGGGCAAATTCGAAAGAACTGCCCCCAGAGAGGATGAGATCAATACACGATCGCATGAAAGCAAAGAACTGCTGCACCATTTGACGTGTCAGTTCTTCCATGATATCTCCGGTCGAGAAAAATTCCGCTGACGTGCTCCCAGACCCCCTTTCTATCACAGGGCGAGGGATGGGAATCAACTCATCCTGCGCAGGAGTAGGATCAACCACAGGCGCGACAGAAGCTGAGATGATCACCGACGCTTCCGGGGCAGTTGCCGTCATAGCAGCCTCCACGGCGACTGAAGTAGCAGCGAACCTGGCCTCGCCAGAACCCTCAGTCGAGGGTTGAATTGTACTACCTGCGGGCTCAACGCTGGCTGCCTCTGCTGAGTCGATGCTGACTGCTAAGTCCTCTGCCTGAGCTTCCTCAGCACTCGCTACAAAACACCAGAACATCAGTCATGACGATAAAAGGAAAATATTCAAGGCATCAACATTTCCTTACCTAGCTGAGGGTCCAAAGATGGCGAGTTCTTAGGCGAACCCTGCAGGGTGGAGGTCTCCCTGACTTCGATGATTGCCCTCTCTTGAGGCATCCCAATAATAGGAGTCTCAACTCTCCCCTCCTGGGCCAGCTCCTGTATCATCTCTTCGATCTGGGAGGAAGCAGCGGCCTCGCTAACTACGACCAGCCCTGCGATATGAAGCCAAATGAAAAAGAAAACGTCAAAATCCTTTTCCTAGTTAAAAGGATGAGTTAGGCGAAAAAAGTACCTTCAGCGGCTTCAGCAGGCATAACTGCCGCTGGTGGTGACGCCATCACCAGCTTACACCCATATATTTCCTCCTCCGAGATGTGTGAGAATTTACTCGGATCAGGAGGAGCGGGTTCGTCGCCTAAGTCGACCTCATCGCCTGAATCATACCCTTCTCCTTCGGATGAAGAAAACGATAGTGCAACGCGAGAAGCTTCGGCAACCGGGGCCTTGCCACCAAATACCCCAGTGGTAGGGGTGGGGTCAACTACCCGAGGGCTGGGGATTAATACACTAGGGGATCCAGGCTGTTGTATCTCATCCCTCCTCTCGTGAGCTGAGGAAGACCCAGGCTGAGTTGAGACCCCCTGGAATCTCAACATCACCTCCGCTCATTATGTCGACTTCAAACTGCTCAGCCTCGTCAGTGGCGGTGGGTTTGTCCGCGAACTCCCCTTCTTCTAAATCCTGGGGCCCCTGCTGTGCAACCCACGGGTACGGACTAAGGAGGCGTCATCCTCATCTTCCGATTCTTCCCTCTGTTCCTCGACGCCAGAAGGGATATCTTCGGACGGAGAAACTGCGGCCGCCAAATCTCTCCGGACCTTCTTGGGGGCAGGCTCAACAGTGGAAGTAGAGCCTTGAGGACGCTTACGCGCCACCTGTCGACCCTTTGCTGCTCGCGGCTCCTCCCTTGATACCCTTCTGGTCTCCTTTAGACCTTCTGATACTCCTCAACGCCTCGTGAGCGTTTGTTGGACCCCAACTTTGCTTCGTAAGATGCATTGATACTCTCGATGCATGAGTACTCCGGAGCAAAGTCAGGCGTTTGGTTGGCTTGGAAGTACCAGGTACAGAAGCTAAGGCTTGTACAGCCTTTCGGTTCCTTGGGGGGCAGACGAAAAAGCGCTTCCGTCCCTCCGGCCACACTATAATACCAAGCCCGGGCACCTTCAAACAAGTTCCCACTGAAGGCGAGTCGAGCATTGGGGTTACCGACATACAATTGATCATAGCCGAACTGTCAGGCGAAGCGATTCGGCATATACGGCTCGATCGTGCATGAATTCCCTTGTTGGAAAAGCACATACCCAGGCCGAATATTGACCAGCCACCAGAAAGCTCCCGATGACAGCCTCGTGAAGTTATCTGGGCCCACGAAGTCAGCAAGTTTATCCCCGAAAGATGCACCAGCAATCTCGGGGAAACAGCGATTGAGCTGGTAGTTCAAAGCAGTTAGAATGCACTTCCGAATGAAATACATATAAGTATTACACCAGCTTGAACCCTCCAACCGCTGTACGAAAGGGGTAAACCCCTCGCTCCAAGACACCGGCGTCATCAGGGAGGGACAGTGCATAACGTACCAAGCCATTAGGTACGTGTAGGGAAGTTCAACCCGAGGGTTGGGACGTTTTACCGTCGGCCTCCCCTCCGAGTCAACAATTGGCTCACCCTGGGAGTCGACAACCTTCTCTACCCTGCACAGACTCTGAGTTAAGGCCCGCAACCCGCTTTGAATACCGGCCGCCATGGCCGGGAGGAGGGCTATGGGCCTACCATAAGCCAGGAGCACCGCCGGGTACACTACGTCGGCAACAATCACTTCATGTGGCAGTGTCGGCACCACACAGCGCTTCAACCACAACATTAAGAAGCCCGCCAACAGTGCTCGATTGGAGATAGGGGTCAAGGTTGATGATGGAAACTTGCGAAAAACCGTGTCAGGTTCGAAAGTATCCTCGTTCGACTCCGTGGTGTAGGAGTCTACAGAAGCCTGAATCCTGTCGACAATCTCCTCGTCGGAGCTGGGAGCCAGTCGGGTCACTGGATGGTCTTTCTGATTGACGCCATTAAACAAGTAGCTTGCCCAAGACAGCTGCTTGACTCCCCTCGCCCTCCAAGAGGTTATCTGGCCGCAAATGTGGAAGTGACATAACACCTCCCAGTAAGTCTCGTACACTCGAGGAGACGCTTTCTTCAAAAGATGAAGCTCCTCAGTGGTCGGGACGTACCCCATTACCAGCCCCGAGACTTCATACAACTCGTGCAGGGCAAGACCTATCTCTCCGACCGGAGTGAAGAATGTCCCCGTCAGAGGATTGTAACGCTCCAGGATCCCAAAGAAGTTTTGAGAACTTGGTGGAATACCATACTGCACGGCCCTGACCGCTTGGTACAATTCCACATGCTCCAGCAGGCCTCCAAGATCGGCAAGGACGAAGCTCACCATCTTGCCCCACCAATACTTCTCAGTGGAATGGATCCACCCGGGCGAGCGGAAGTCAACCGGAAAATCACCCCCCACTTTCATGAATGCGTTGAGGAAGGTGGTGCCAAGTTTAAGAGTTTCTCCTACTGGGTGATCGGTCCTCAACAGTCCGGGAAACAGGCCGAGAGCCTCCTTATCATGACCAGCATGATATACCTTCTTGGAGCCTAGGTTGCCGAGAGTAATCTCAGGGACAGATCGGGAAAGCTCCCATGTCAGTTTTCAAGGGATGGACATGTGCTAGAGATAGGATAGTGGGTACATCCTCTCCATGTTCGGAAGAAAGAACCTTCTATCCCCTATCTGACGGAGCCATTTATAATCTCCGTCATGCAGAGAATAGCCGCCTCGCTAATATGGTCTCCAAAGAAGAAAGCAGGCTTATCCATCAGAGCGCGAGCATTCGTTGTGAATGTCGCATCAGTGATAAGCTCCCGAAAGGTTGCCGCGTCAACGTTAGAGAGCCTCTCCCTTCGCTCCTTTAACTTGTCGGCAGTCACAGGAGCAGTCTTTTGCAGCACAAAGGTTAAATCACGGTCAACACCACCTATGTGCCCGAAGTGGCGCCTCTTGGAGAGTGGGCTGGAAGAGTGTCGCACTGCATAAGAAAATGACACTTAATCAGAAGTCTAAACGAAAATGGTTAAGTGTCTATAATTCAGACGCAGAAGAGGTACTGGACGCAGAAATTGTCAAAATCCGCGTCCAGACCTGAGGATCCGCGTCCAGACATGAGCACCCGCGTCCAGACCTGAGGACCATAAGGCCAGCAGGGAGTCTGCGTTTTCAGAATCCAAGACTTATGAAAAATATCTAAGTACTTGGATTCGGTGCAAGATTCATAAAAACCAGCGTCTGATGTCACAGAACGCAAGAATCAAGTCTGCGTCCGAATCTTTCACAATTAGAAACATTCTAAGTGATGACTCCGGAACGCAAGGCTTACTGGCGCCCTTTGTTCAACAAACAAGTACATCCTCAAGCAGATAAAAGCGGTAGGGTCATCAGACCCGCGCCTTGTTTGTTAACTCAAAGACCGCGTCTGAGAACCAAGCACGGTTTCGAATCCATATTGGCGGTTCTCCTTCAAGGAGGGATTTTTAGGGTTATAAGAACTCCATAAACCCTTCTAATGGCGAAGATCAAGCCTGATAGCGTTATACCTAAGATAGGGGCTTCCTGCATGGAGGAACCGCCCCTTTAGGCCTCAGTGACGACCGCCTTCGATGATGAAACAGTTCGCTTGGCCTTGGGTGCCATTGCGAAGCAAGAATCTGATGCTAGACGGAAGAGAAGAAAACAAAGAGAACTTTTTTTCTCAAAACCCTAGCAGCTGCACCCGAAGACGAAAGAGAGACTAATGAGGACTCTCTCGATGACTGTTGCCATTTATAGGCACAGTGATTCGCAAAGATATGCGGCGCTTGGCTCGATTGACTCGGCATCGAATCATTTCTTGACGCGTGGACAGCGCATTTAATACAGCGCGAAGTTCGCACGCCAAAAAGTAGATGTCCCTTCGGATCCACAAGACACGTGGCAGTGCACTCATGACATGGCGCGGATTCGCACCCAACAGCCACGCCTCTTCAATGGACGCACCCCTTCAGCACAACCATAGTTGCATTCAGAAAGTCGCGTCTTTACTCAAAAAAGATGCGTCCCTCCGAAGTTCGCATCCTTCCAATCTGGCCTAGCATCGCGTCTGCCTTGTGGAATATCAGTTGCGTCTTAAAAGCAGTACTATCCCTGCGTCTCAAAAGAGCTGGCGTTCAGTCCTTGCTTCTGCAAATCAGTTCAACAGTACACTGGCACAAGCAGACGACCGTCCACTCCTGGCTTTAAAGTGCACCCACGACAGACTTAAAGCAATCGGGGAGGTTTAGACTGTGCATCTAGACACTCAACACGATTAACTTTGGTGGCTTCAAAGAGTTCCACAGTACACTCACGAAGACCATACCCCAAACAAGATCAAACCCGGAGCATTGACAGTCCAGTCACAAGGGTGAGCTCAGATAGAGTCCAAAGTATTTCAAAATCCGTCCCATTTACTGCGGAATGTCGAAAACTTTGGAGGGGGTTCTGTAGGCTGTCTAAAAATCACTAAAAGACAAGCCATTAAAAAGCAGAATTCCAAGTTCTAGATGCAAAACTAACGAAACTCGCGTCTCAGCCGCACCAAGGCGCGAGGGTCGAAACCCGCGTCTCAGCAGCACCAAGGCGCGAGGGTCGAAACCCGCGTCTCAGCAGCACCAAGGCGCGAGGGTCGAAACCCGCGTCTCAGCAGCATCAAGACGCGTGAGTTGACACCCGCGTCTCAGTTGTAACCGTCCCGGTTTCGGGGCCAATCGCGGCCCACATAACGGGGAAGGTTAGCCCCCATTATGGAGTATTTTTAGGAGGCACGTACGCCCCCTGAAACCCCTATAAATAGCCCCGTCGCTATGAAGAAAAGGGATTTTTCAGTCAGAGGATTTCGGAGAGAAAGAGAGAGAGAGAGAGAGAGAGAGAGAGAGAGAGAGAGTTAAACCCTTCAGAGAACTTGCTGTGTTTAAGTTGCTCCTTGCCTATCTTCTCTTTGAGAGTTTTGGTAGACAGAACTGAGTTACTCCATCTACCACCCGAAGAGAAACCCCCGGAAGATCTCGACGGTCACCCCGGTCAACGGAGAACAAGATTCACTCTCCACCGCCACTTGAAGAACCCAGCCTTAAACAAAGGGAGGATTCAAGACTCAACATCCTCCCTCCCTTGTAATCGGAAGACTGATCAGTTGTAATCTTCTATCCAATCAAAAGAATTTTACAATCGAATTCCCTTTTTTCCGACGCGTACAGTAGGGCATTATGAATACCTTGTGATGGCTTTTGGTCTCACAAATGCCCCAGCAACATTCCAAGGTCTCATGAATGAGTTATTCAAATTATACTTAAGAAAATTTGTATTAGTATTCTTTGATGACATCCTCATATATAGCTCATGTTGGAACGATCACCTGAAACATGTCAGGTTGGTGTTTCAAATTCTAGTGGATAATTGATTGAGGTTTTACCTGCACACAAAAATACAGAATTTCAGAACTTAGAATAAAGAGTGCAAGTACTCAATTCTACTGCTATAGCAAGTGGCTATGTGGGTCGTAATCTACAAGGAGGGACCAGCGATGGAAGCTTTTTAGTAAGTTCTCTTTTAAGTTACAAAGAATGGTTAAAGATCTTCTTTTAGTTCTTTAAAAGAAAAGAGAAAAATGGAGTTACAGTTAAGTGAGGAAGAAGGTGGTAGATTGAGAAGATGGAGAGAATAGAAATGGATATATACAAAGAAATTGAAAAAAGTGATAAAAGAGTTGGTGTTGGTGATATAAACTAAAATTAAAAGAAAAGAAAGTTAAAATAGTTACCTCCTTTGACCCAATACTTACCTTGAATCTATGGCAATGATGTTACCTTGAAGTAGAGGCGATCAGCGCATAGCCCAAAAGAGTTAATTCTCGTATCTTCCACATTGCATCATCAAGACGATACAAGTATGAAATGATATAGAATGAGACTAAAAATCCATCGTCATGAGCTATCGGTGGCACTCGCAAAGACAAGACTTTTTTGATGCTATAAGACTCACTTGGATAGCAATTGGTACCAAAAGAAGAAAAGTAGAAAGGAAGAAGAAGAACACAAAAAAAGAACTTACAAATGCAACTATAGATTCAATCTTGTAATAATAAGAGAAAAGAAGAACAATTTACACCGGTGTCACTCTCAGTACAAGCTTCACTCTCGTTCTCCTATGAAACTCTGATCTTCTCTAAATTACATAAATTAAACTAAAAATTACATAAAAAGAAAATAAAAACTACACTAAAAAGAAGAAAAAACTGGCCTAAAGTCTATCTCTGCATGGTCGCTCCCTGTGATCTTTGAAAAACTCAGTATTTATAGGCAAAACCCAACAGAGGAGAGCGTATGAAAATAGGGGGAGCAAACGCTCCCCCAACTCCTTTAATAAAGCCACAAAAACACGATTATGGCCATGTTTTCACAGCCTGGCTGTGGCCAAGTGGCCCAGCTGAGGGGGTACAGCTCCTCGTTTCGCGATATGACTTTATCTGGTTCTGGATTTTCCGTTTTAGCTCCTGGATTTGATGAAACGGCATTTGATCTTAGGCTTTAACCAATAGATTTGTAGAGATTTATTCTAACTGGGTTTCAACAGATCTGATTTATCCTGACCTGCCCTGATTTTCTGGTTTCGAATTAATTCTGAATCAAATCACAACTTTGATGGGCTTTTGGGCCCGTTTCTCTTTCCTTTCTTTTAGCAATGGGCCTGCATATAAATTAGACAAAAATTAGGATTAAAATCAGAGTTTATTATATAATATGTATGAGAATATGATAATAATTATACAATATCAGCGACCGATCACACCCCTATACCTATCTTTTGCTCGTCCTCGAGCAAAACAATAAAACTAAACCAAAAATTATTAGACCACTTTCGCAGGTCACACAATTATACTGAGCTTATACAACAAGCCATTAAACCTCTAGGTTACCCCTAGAGGACGAGTTTTGTCTCGTGAGGGTTTTCAGTGGATTGCACCCACAAAATTCATAAAGAAAGAGAAAAAATGTTAGTATTTTGAAAACATATTTTGAAAGAAAAAATATTTGAAATATTATTGTAAGATTTAAGTAATCTATAAGTTATAGGAAAATTGAATTTTTCATTCCTAAACTTAGTCTCTATTCAAAAATTTGTTATCAATCAAAGGAAGGAGTCAACTTGTACTTCTGATCTAATCTATTATTTTATCCTAAATCATATGCAACTTCGTGACCGTGAAGTTTTGACTAAGAGTTCTTTAACTCTAACTCTTATGCCTTATTTATTTATTTATTTATATTTTTATTTTATTTTTGGTGGTATTATCTTTAGTTTTATTAGGCTTTCTACTCTGCCCATGTAACAAGCCTTTAATCGGTGACTCCCAAACCAAATGGTCTTAGGGCACTGGGTGAGAAAACACCCCAAGGATTTAAGGACTCGAGCAAACAAGGCAACAAAACTAAGAATTTTATTATATGAACCGCCTTTAGGCGTAAATACTTATGCTTTATGAGGCACAAATACCCATCTTAATCAGAGGATTTTTATATAATTTTTTTCTTTTTTTTAATAAGGCATAAGAATCTTTGTTTTTGAACCCTAAGTGTTTAAGTGTATAAAGCATGCATATAATATCAGGGTAAAGAATAAGACTAAATTACTTTCACAAATTTTCTTCCTAACCTTAGAAATCACACAAATAATCTTATTTGACCAAGTATAAGAAATACTGATTATGATTTTTCTATTCCTTAAAATTGACTTAATTTCTTACAAAAAATATGTCAAAATATTGCTTCTATTTTTAAAAGTTTTTAAAAGTAAAGAAAATGTTAATAATAATTTTTTTAATAATAAAAAGAAAACCTAAGTTATGTTAGAACCCTCCCCCACACCTATCTCATGTATTGTTCTCAATGTATGAATTAACGCATAGATGCATGAAAAAGAAGAAAGGGAAGGAAAATATTACCTTAAGGTGGTGATTCCGATGGTGGTCTGATTGGTCCACGAAATGCGGTCCAATCTAATTTGCGTAGAGTTTGGAGGAACCCATTAGAAAACTCTCTAATATAACCCGCTAAAATGATGTATATATGAATAATTTTTATTAAGAATTTTACTTTATTAAGAATTTTATCCCATCTAATTTTCAAATTTCACAAATAATTTCAGAGTCAATTTTATCAACACTCTTGTCCCAAAATAGAGTGTGAAAAGATGAATGATTAACTTGGACTTAGGAAATACATGAACTAATACCGACTCAGGAAAGAGACTTAAGTCAAGTAAATGTTCAGGAGTCGAGATTGGTTCAGGAAGGGGTCTAAATCAAGAAGTTGAAACTCAAGTCCACATTCATTTCCCCACAATAGAATGTGACTTTCTAAGATTGGTGATTCAAGTTCAAGTATGACAGGTGGGGGAATCAAAACTGACTCTAAAATATTGCTCAAGTTAGGTAACAAAACAAGAGTCAATATTGATTCAAGAATTTGAACTGGATCACAAATTTGAAAATCTAGGTCACATTTCTCATTGAGTTCAATTTCATAAAAATGAGACTTTGCCAATTTGTCGATGGGACTTTCAAAAGTATGAAATTAGTCAAGGTCAATATGATGATCATAAAAGATTGGTGATTCAATTTCATGATGAATTGGCACAGGATCCCATGTTGACTCAGGAAAAAGATTGAAATCAGGTGAAGACAGCAGAGTCATTAATGAATCAGGAAGTAGAATTAAATCACCAAGTTGAGGTTTAGGATCATATTCATTCTCAAGTTCAATTTTAGGAAAGGGATAACTTGCCAAAATGTTAATGTGGTTTTTAAAATTTTGAGTTTGGGCAAGTTCAAATGGGTGTGCTGAAATGAAATCTTATTTTTCAAAACAACATGATTCTTCGGCTCTAACAGAATGGTTAGCGACATCTGAAATGGTCAAACGGTGAGAATGGAGAGTTTGGACCATTATATCTATGTCATGATTACGAGCGATTTAAGCCTGAGTCATGACTTCAAGCAGCTTTTCATAGTCGATTGGTTAATCATTTTGTTGCAATTGGACTTGAAAAGATGAAGTTTTGTTTAGAATTTGTGGTGAAATTGTAGTCCGTCAAATTTTGTGATTGTTGCTTGGACTCACGCATACTCATTTTCAAGATTGATGGTTTTCTATTTTGAACTGGTAGAACGGAGTATAAATCTTGAAAATATTATGGACAAGGTGGATAAGGAGGACAAGTTGGGTGAAAATTGGACTCGTGGGAGGTGAATCCCCATTGACTCTGTAAAGAGTTGAAATTATTTAGAAATTATGGTCATAAGATTGGGGGCATGGGTTTATTGATTCGGATAAGACCAATCTGGCACACTAGGTTGGTTAAAGTTATGATATGTCGAGTTGGTAATATCCGAAAAAGAGATCGGGGTGTAATATGGATTACCATTAAAATTGAAATAAATATTGTTATAAGCCATATCACACAGGAATGTCAAACACAAACAAAGAAAAACAAACAAATAAGCAAACAAATAAAAAGAAAAAAAATCTAACCTAAGTTAGGGTAAAACTTAAACCTAGACGACTCTTAACTGGTTAGACTGTCCACGGGGGTATATTGCTGAATCTGACTACAAGTTAATCGGCCAGGTAGGGGCTAGATTGGTGGGAGGTATCCGTGCTTAAAGCAACGGGCCTAATTATACCAAATCACTAGCCTTCGGGGTTTCGCCCCTCAATCCCCAACCTTAGGCATCGATTTGGCAAGAGTCAAATTCAAATCAACTTTTCCCTTAAGTCAGTCTCCTATTTGAGTCCGAGATGTCCCTAGGGCCAACATCTACTCATTTTAGTTAGGCTTGGGTTAGTGAGTGAGGAGATTATTTGTAACGCCCCGATCCCGGCGATACGGGGTCGTCACTGCGACGTATATACGTAAGTCGAATTACCCTCCCGTATATACGCTAAGCATCAGTACAGACAAGAATCAGAGTACGGAAGCAGTGGTGCATTATACATTCCAACACATATAGTACAATTACACAGTTATCATCAGAAGTGATCACAATATTACATGAATATCATATCACTAGTATGCGCAAATGCGAGAATACAAAAGATATACATATATGAACAGTATAAAAGGGTGTCCACATACATGTATACAAGGAATGTGCAAGTATGAATAGAAAAAAGGGCACTCACGAGTTTGCTAAGGGAAAACTCGAGAGGCTCACAGGGGGCCTGGAAGGATATGGCTCAGGACGGTCGGCTGGAGATCCACGCTACCGCTGCGCCACTCTGATGCAGCAACAGGAAACCCATACGCTCCAAGCTCCGAAACCTGGACATGAGAATCCAGGGAGTCAGTGAAACTCCCCAGGCGAGTAGGATGCAAAAGCCAGGTGGCGAGCCAAGGGTGAGTACAAGAGTCAAGTACAGAAGACAGGAGGGTTAGAACACAATGAAGTATATATAAGAACGGGTATAACGTAACAATCGTAAAACAGGAAATCCGAAGTAAAACTGATCACAAGCAAAATTGATTGTATACGCTTAGGTTACGGTCCCATGAGACTAGTACATCGAAGGAATAATCCAAACAAGGAAACCCTCATCTATATACCGTTATCTCATGCCACCGAATATCTAAGCGTATAGAATCAGAATTGCAAAGTAGTCATAACAAGAATACATAACAGATGTGACAAGAGTGCATAACAGGTATCAAAACAGGAATCATAACAGTAATCATAACTGGGGTCACAGAAAACACCTATTATTATTATTACTCGTCTGACCCATATATCTCGGTATGTGACCTGGTGTACGGCCAACCCACATACATCCATATATAAGCAAGTCGAGGGTTGTTAACGGAAGTAGATGGAGAGACTGATATAGCTTCTTATAGTAGTTCCCATACACCTGGGACCAGTTTTGGAGGCCCAAAGTCCCCCTAACAGTAATCTTAACAGTAATCATAACAGTACCGCCAACATGTCATATTCCCATACTATAAGCAAGATATCATTCCGGCATCCATCACTTCCTCCCATACCCATACAAGTTGTCCTTTTATATAGCTTATGAACATAATTATCAGATTTCGGGAATGAGCAATATCATAACAAGAATACATAACAGTGATCAGTACATAACAGTAATCAGGTACTACATTCCCTTTATCGTGATAATTATAAGAATCGGTGTATCATGCTTGGTGTCAAGAGATAGCATGATAAATGGTGATGTATATCAAGTAACATGCATAACAATGGATTGATAATAAGTCTGGGTAAGTCATGACATAACAAGATGGTCTTGCCAGATAGTGGCATGTCAGGTGGTCAGGTGATAACATACTAAATGGTCAGGTGATATACATGTGTTAAAAGGAAGCATGCAACCGACAGGTCTGAAATAATAGCAAGTAATAACATGGAAGTGACTCCAAGTCCAACGACCACGAAGGGTCGGCCACGCATGGTATACGATAAAGAAGCAAGCATATCATAAGCCTGGTACAAGCACAAGATGAAGCTACCATAATACAAGCAATGTAGTGCAATACATGAATATGGAAATAAGAAGCGAAATACTTATCGACCGATGAAACGGGAAACTCAAATAGAGGCGAGACTACTCGCATACAAGAAAGTAGCGAGTGAGAATACTCGCCTAAACCTCAAAGCGCCGAAAGATCCGAAATCCACGAAATCCGGGGCACGCCATAAACTATGATATATATATGTAGAGTGAAGAGGAGAGAGAAAGAGAGAAGTGAAGATGATGTTAGTCAAGATACAAGTCAAGAAGTATAATATACACATATAACCAAGTATAGGATCCAAGTTTGAGAAGGTAAATAACTATAACAAACAGACAGGATTAGTCGACTAGGGTAGGATGAGTAGTCGACTAATAAAGGGTTAGTCGACTAACAGTCTGGTATAGTCGACTAATACTGGGTTCCAGAGAGTTGATATTCTGATTCAGGAAAAGTTAGTCGACTAGGGTCATAGGGGTAGTCGACTAACAGACATGACAAGTCGACTGATAGTTAGGCTAAGTCGACTAATACTGTGATACAGAGAGTTAAGGTTTCAGGTTCGGGAAGGGATTAGTCGACTAGGGTCAAGGTGTAGTCGACTAAGGGCCTCTAGTCGACTAGGAACTAATGTAAGTCGACTAATACTGTGTTTCCAGAAAAGGTTAAGTTTCAGCTAAGGGTTTCTAGTCGACTAATCTATAGGTCTAGTCGACTAATCGTCTGGAAACAGTAAACAGAACAGATTTCCTAGGGTTTGGGTTTGATGGCTAAATAATCATGGATTGAAGTCATAATTGAACATGATATGATTACACATGTATACTAAGAATAGACTAAGTCTAGATGAGTAAGATCACTCACCAAAGAGAGTGATTGGTCTCCATGAGGTGAGGGAGTGATGGTGGTGGTGATCGAAGTTGATGATGAAGAAGATGGTGGAGTCCTTAGGTGTTGTTGAAGACCTTGTGGTGGTTTCCATGGAGATGAAGACCTAGGTGATGCCTTGGGAGTTGGTGGTTAGGGCCTTGGTGAAGAGAAGAGAAGAGAAGAAAGAGAAAGTTGAAGTGAGAATGAATAAAGAAAGGAGAGGAAAGGTATTTATAGGTTTTGACTTTTGTGAAGGTGGTGCAAATATGATAGAAGGGAGGGGGTTTTTGTAAAGTGGGGAGGTGAGGTGAGTGTCCTTCACTTGGCCACTTGGCCGGCCATGGGGGAGAGAGAGAATGAGTGGGATTTAAAAAGGATTAGGTGAAAGTGAGTGGGATTATGTGGAAAATTGGAATTATTGGAAAATTGGAAAAGGCTTTGGTTTGTGGAGGAAGGAAAGAAATAAAGGAAAAGGAAAAAGGAAAATAAATTATAATGAGAAGATGTTTTCTTGGGAAAGAAGATGAAAATAATGGAAGTGGCGGATTCCGGGATTAAGTCGTGGAGGCGGAAATCTTTCGGGAAAATACCGGAATCGTCCGAAATTCAAGTGTCTCGGAACGACCCGAAATAATTACCAAAAATCAAGAATATTAAACTAAGATTATAATGAAATCCGTTTTAAGAAATACTTTATAGTTTTAAAACTAAAAATCCGGAACCAATTATCTACCGACTCCGGTGGAATTTTCATAAAATCATAAAATCCTCAGAAAAAGAATGTAGGTAGAAAATATGATTCTAAGGAATAAAGCCTAAAGGATCATTTAGAAATTTCAAACCGTTTGAGAATTAAAATCCAGGAATCGGTCAGCGGCACTGGCCGACACCGGTTTGAAGACTTTCATTTTAATTCCAGAAAAATCTAGAAAATTATAGAAAATATATAATATTGGAAAATGATATTTAAAACTAAAATCGGTCAATTCTAATTATCAGAATGTCTAAATCGAGTAATACTCTAGGATCGGGCCTTCGGTTCAGACTAGGGCTGACTCCGAATCCACGAATCCAAATCCAAGACAAAACAGTCATATAAGGAATTCATAATACAGAATAAATACAGGAAACAAATCGAAAAAATGCGACCGAAAATCTGAATACGCAACTAAGTACGTATTCCGGGAACGGGGTATTACAATCCACCCACCTTACAAAAATTGCGTCCTCGCAATTTCGTTAAGGGGTAAATTGAATACAAAGGGGACAGCGGTGGAATTTATACCAATTAAGATATGAAGCACTAGAGGTAGGGCTCTCAAGTCAACTGAATAATAATCATACTCTGCATTTCCGGCTGTATAAATCTTCGAATAATGCTGAATGATACTGCTGATGTCGTGGCTGTGCAATAAATGAGCCAGAATACCGAAGATAAAGAAAACCCTGATGGTCCTGAGCATAATAAAGAAGACCGATAATTAAGAATCCCGAATACCAGGCACCAATCACCCTGAACGATATAGTAGAGAATGTAGAATATCCGTAGAGAATTCCGACTGCTGTCTTCTGAAAGATAGTCAGATCAAGATCGATCTGGAGAATACCAAGCTTCATAGAATTGGCCGAAGTGATCACATAATAGCTTCATTCTGAACCAGCCACTACCTCTCTAGTCTAGTCATATCTTAAAATAGTATAAGGCTTCATAAAACCAAAACAGGGAAAGGATAGGAGGAATTTGGAATCAAAGGAAAGATAGTCAAGGAGGGATTTGAAATCAAAGGAAAGATAGTCTAGAAATAGATAACTCTGCACTTGCAGTTGGAATGTATAACCAAGACTCATGTATTCCAGTTGCAAATCTCTTTACCATTGATTTGCCTTCTGGACGTACTGAGGAGGTTAGAGCCTAAGCTCTGATACCAACCTGTAACGCCCCGATCCCGGCGATACGGGGTCGTCACTGCGACGTATATACGTAAGTCCGAATTACCCTCCCGTATATACGCTAAGCATCAGTACAGACAAGAATCAGAGTACGGAAGCAGTGGTGCATTATACATTCCAACACATATAGTACAATTACACAGTTATCATCAGAAGTGATCACAATATTACATGAATATCATATCACTAGTATGCGCAAATGCGAGAATACAAAAGATATACATATATGAACAGTATAAAAGGGTGTCCACATACATGTATACAAGGAATGTGCAAGTATGAATAGAAAAAGGGCACTCACGAGTTTGCTAAGGGAAAACTCGAGAGGCTCACAGGGGGCCTGGAAGGATATGGCTCAGGACGGTCGGCTGGAGATCCACGCTACCGCTGCGCCACTCTGATGCAGCAACAGGAAACCCATACGCTCCAAGCTCCGAAACCTGGACATGAGAATCCAGGGGAGTCAGTGAAACTCCCCAGGCGAGTAGGATGCAAAAGCCAGGTGGCGAGCCAAGGGTGAGTACAAGAGTCAAGTACAGAAGACAGGAGGGTTAGAACACAATGAAGTATATATAAGAACGGGTATAACGTAACAATCGTAAAACAGGAAATCCGAAGTAAAACTGATCACAAGCAAAATTGATTGTATACGCTTAGGTTACGGTCCCATGAGACTAGTACATCGAAGGAATAATCCAAACAAGGAAACCCTCATCTATATACCGTTATCTCATGCCACCGAATATCTAAGCGTATAGAATCAGAATTGCAAAGTAGTCATAACAAGAATACATAACAGATGTGACAAGAGTGCATAACAGGTATCAAAACAGGAATCATAACAGTAATCATAACTGGGGTCACAGAAAACACCTATTATTATTATTACTCGTCTGACCCATATATCTCGGTATGTGACCTGGTGTACGGCCAACCCACATACATCCATATATAAGCAAGTCGAGGGTTGTTAACGGAAGTAGATGGAGAACTGATATAGCTTCTTATAGTAGTTCCCATACACCTGGGACCAGTTTTGGAGGCCCAAAGTCCCCCTAACAGTAATCTTAACAGTAATCATAACAGTACCGCCAACATGTCATATTCCCATACTATAAGCAAGATATCATTCCGGCATCCATCACTTCCTCCCATACCCATACAAGTTGTCCTTTTTATAGCTTATGAACATAATTATCAGATTTCGGGAATGAGCAATATCATAACAAGAATACATAACAGTGATCAGTACATAACAGTAATCAGGTACTACATTCCCTTTATCGTGATAATTATAAGAATCGGTGTATCATGCTTGGTGTCAAGAGATAGCATGATAAATGGTGATGTATATCAAGTAACATGCATAACAATGGATTGATAATAAGTCTGGGTAAGTCATGACATAACAAGATGGTCTTGCCAGATAGTGGCATGTCAGGTGGTCAGGTGATAACATACTAAATGGTCAGGTGATATACATGTGTTAAAAGGAAGCATGCAACCGACAGGTCTGAAATAATAGCAAGTAATAACATGGAAGTGACTCCAAGTCCAACGACCACGAAGGGTCGGCCACGCATGGTATACGATAAAGAAGCAAGCATATCATAAGCCTGGTACAAGCACAAGATGAAGCTACCATAATACAAGCAATGTAGTGCAATACATGAATATGGAAATAGAAGCGAAATACTTATGGACCGATGAAACGGGAAACTCAAATAGAGGCGAGACTACTCGCATACAAGAAAGTAGCGAGTGAGAATACTCGCCTAAACCTCAAAGCGCCGAAAGATCCGAAATCCACGAAATCCGGGGCACGCCATAAACTATGATATATATATGTAGAGTGAAGAGGAGAGAGAAAGAGAGAAGTGAAGATGATGTTAGTCAAGATACAAGTCAAGAAGTATAATATACAACATATAAACCAAGTATAGGATCCAAGTTTGAGAAGGTAAATAACTGTAACAAACAGACAGGATTAGTCGACTAGGGTAGGATGAGTAGTCGACTAATAAAGGGGTTAGTCGACTAACAGTCTGGTATAGTCGACTAATACTGGGTTCCAGAGAGTTGATATTCTGATTCAGGAAAAGTTAGTCGACTAGGGTCATAGGGGTAGTCGACTAACAGACATGACAAGTCGACTGATAGTTAGGCTAAGTCGACTAATACTGTGATACAGAGAGTTAAGATTTCAGGTTCGGGAAGGGATTAGTCGACTAGGGTCAAGGGTGTAGTCGACTAAGGGCCTCTAGTCGACTAGGAACTAATGTAAGTCGACTAATACTGTGTTTCCAGAAAAGGTTAAGTTTCAGCTAAGGGTTTCTAGTCGACTAATCTATAGGTCTAGTCGACTAATCGTCTGGAAACAGTAAACAGAACAGATTTCCTAGGGTTTGGGTTTGATGGCTAAATAATCATGGATTGAAGTCATAATTGAACATGATATGATTACACATGTATACTAAGAATAGACTAAGTCTAGATGAGTAAGATCACTCACCAAAGAGAGTGATTGGTCTCCATGAGGTGAGGGAGTGATGGTGGTGGTGATCGAAGTTGATGATGAAGAAGATGGTGGAGTCCTTAGGTGTTGTTGAAGACCTTGTGGTGGTTTCCATGGAGATGAAGACCTAGGTGATGCCTTGGAGTTGGTGGTTAGGGCTTTGGTGAAGAGAAGAGAAGAGAAGAAAGAGAAAGTTGAAGTGAGAATGAATAAAGAAAGGAGAGGAAAGGTATTTATAGGTTTTGACTTTTGTGAAGGTGGTGCAAATATGATAGAAGGGAGGGGGTTTTTGTAAAGTGGGGAGGTGAGGTGAGTGTCCTTCACTTGGCCACTTGGCCGGCCATGGGGGAGAGAGAGAATGAGTGGGATTTAAAAGGATTAGGTGAAAGTGAGTGGGATTATGTGAAAAATTGGAATTATTGGAAAATTGGAAAAGGCTTTGGTTTGTGGAGGAAGGAAAGAAATAAAGGAAAAGGAAAAAGGAAAATAAATTATAATGAGAAGATGTTTTCTTGGGAAAGAAGATGAAAATAATGGAAGTGGCGGATTCCGGGATTAAGTCGTGGAGGCGGAAATCTTTCGGGAAAATACCGGAATCGTCCGAAATTCAAGTGTCTCGGAACGACCCGAAATAATTACCAAAAATCAAGAATATTAAACTAAGAATTATAATGAAATCCGTTTTAAGAAATACTTTATAGTTTTAAAACTAAAAATCCCGGAACCAATTATCTACCGACTCCGGTGGAATTTTCATAAAATCATAAAATCCTCAGAAAAAGAATGTAGGTAGAAAATATGATTCTAAGGAATAAAGCCTAAAGGATCATTTAGAAATTTCAAACCGTTTGAGAATTAAAAATCCAGGAATCGGTCAGCGGCACTGGCCGACACCGGTTTTGAAGACTTTCATTTTAATTCCAGAAAAATCTAGAAAATTATAGAAAATATATAATATTGGAAAATGATATTTAAAACTAAAATCGGTCAATTCTAATTATCAGAATGTCTAAATCGAGTAATACTCTAGGATCGGGCCTTCGGTTCAGACTAGGGCTGACTCCGAATCCACGAATCCAAATCCAAGACAAAACAGTCATATAAGGAATTCATAATACAGAATAAATACAGGAAAAAAGTCGAAAAAATGCGACCGAAAATCTGAATACGCAACTAAGTACGTATTCCGGGAACGGGGTATTACATTGTTTGTGGGCTAAGGGAAGGTAATGACTTCCCCACCTTATCTTGTTTATAGGACAAGCCCTTAAATTAATTTAGTGCAGTTTACAAGTATATAGAAAAAGTAACACTCAAGCAATATTTCATACAAGAATGAACATTATACTAAATGCTATGCACACATACCTTGGCTCCAGCACTCTTCAATAGTAAATAAAAAATGTAACAAAATAAACATGTGCCTAAATGCAAAGTCTAAATCATTTTTAGCATTTACAATCAATTTTTTACTGTTGTTGTTAGAAATGTATGTACAGTGAGTCAAACAGAAAATAAATAGCTACAGATTAAAACTTTACAATTCAGCCAATCTACAGAAAATACATGTTAGTAATTCACTGAGATTGTCATACGAATGTAGCAAATCTGAGGCCTTCTGGGCTCTGCTTTCTTGAGTAGAGTCCAGGGCCACTTATATGTCCACTGCAGCAAAAATTTCTTGTTGTCAAACCTGTACACCAAGAACAAAGAAGAAAGTTAACCAAAAGTATAAATCTAAAAAGAGAATAACTTATCGTCCCTCCCCGGCAACGGCGCCAAAATTTGATTGAGGTTTTACCTGCACACAAAAATACAGAATTTTAGAACTTATAATAAAGAGTGAAAGTATTCAATTCTACTACTATAGCAACTGGCTATGCGAGTCGTAATTGATTAGTCTCTAATTTTGCATAATTTGTATCACATCTTCACATTAATTTCATATTAAATTCTGCTAATAAATCTTTACTTGCTTGATTCTAAGTCCATGGGGTGCAATGAAGAAGAAGACCCTAAATCACCATTTAATTGATAATTAAAAGCATATTAAAGATAACCATTGACCTAGAAAGCTGATTCTGTAAAAACCAGGGGCTGCAAAGAAGAAACCGGGCACAGGGCCTGACAAGGGACAGACGGGACCGCGCGCGGCTCGAAGCGCCGCGCGCGCGACCCCAGTATGGTCGCAAAAACGCAGCCTGGGCAGCATTTCCGCGACCGTACGGCCGCGGCCGCGGCCATGTTTTGGGCCAGGGCCTGTCCCCTGGCCCCCCTCTTCCCTGGTGGCTATAAATACCCCCCTGGGGTTTCAGAGAAAAGATATACAGAGTTTTAGGGTAGTTTTCATTTTCATGTTGTAGTTTAGTTTAGGTTAGGTTAGTTCTTCTTCTTCCCCATTGTATTTTTCATTTTGTAGATCTTGTAATAGGGAGAGAGAGTGGTACATGTTGGGAAGCAAGAGTGCTTGTAATAGAAGGTGACAATCTATAAAAGGTGCTCTCTTACCTTATCTTTATTTTCTTCTCTCTAATCTTTTTACATGTGTAGCTAATCTTTTCTCTCTTGGCACTAACTACTAACCACCAACTTGCTAACTTCTTTTATGATAATCCACATAAATCTAATAGCCTCGTTTTGGCCTTGCTCTTGCAAGAGCCATTGATGGCTCATGATGATGGATCTAACACTCTAACTTCCTAACCACTAACAAGCTAACATTACTTTACTTCATGCTTGCTCTTATCGGGTTTTGATGATTTAAGTGTAGCTTGAACTTGTTTTGTAGAGTTGGCTTGTGATGAGTTACATATGGGTCATGCTTTGAATAGCTCTTGAACCAAGGACTAGTGATGGCCAATGATACATGTGAGGCAACTATCAGTAAGAGGTTAGCATGTTGGTGGAGTCATTAGTAGTTAGTGCCATGAGTTTTCTTTCTCTTTCACTTGTTTTAGAAATATTCCGAAAACCACAAATACCATTCTATTTTATGTTTTCCACTTCTTCGTATTTCACCGTACTTCTCTTTTCATTCTTTGTTTTTTTTCTTTTCATTCTTTAAAACTTTGAAGAACTTTTTAACAAACACGTGAATCAACCAGTAAAGCTTCTATCGCCTCCCGTCCTTATGGATTCGACTCGTTTTACCCTCTATGCTATAACGGAAGTATCGAGGAAGCCAAAGCGCACACACTTTAAATCTTGATTTCAAAACATACACTTTTGTGCGCGGTTTTCCCTCGATCAAATTTTGGCGCCGTTGCCGGGGATGGAAACGGTTTGAGTTCACATTTTTGTTAACTTTTCTTCATTATTTTTGGAGTGCAGGTTAAAGTTTTAGCATTGCAGAAGCCCACACTTGCGCAAGTGTGGTTGGATAAATTCTTGTACATTTTTATATTCTGCTGGTAATTTTTGTTTATATTACCTGTGCACTATAAATAATTGTAAGAACTAAAATACAGAAATTGGATGCTTTAAAACGATTTAGACATTTGCATCTAGGCACGTGTCAATTTTTATTCCAATATACTGTATTTTATTCTTATGTTGTTGTGATACTGATAGGAGGTGTACATATTGTATTGCATATAGTTAGGACAAACACTTCAGTGATTTACTCGCTTCTTTGTGTTCATCTTATCTATATTGCACACTTGCACTAATTTAACTTAAGGGCAAAACCCAATACAACATAAGGTGGGGAAGTCATTACCCTCCCTTAGCCCAAAATTTACCTCCTCACTCACACAAATCCAAGCCTAATAAAAATTGCTAGACGTTGGCCCCTAGGGACATCTCGGACTCATTTAGGAGATTGACCTAAGGGGGAAGTTATTAGAATTTGACTCTTGCCAAATCGGTGTCTAAGGTTGGGGATTGAGAGGCGAAACCTCGAAGAATGGTGGTTTGGCATAATTAGGCCCGTTGCTCTGGCACGGATACCTCCCACCGATCTTGCCCCTACCTGGCCGATTAACTCGTGGTCAGCTTCCGACAATATACCCCCCATGGACATTCTAACCAGTTAGGAGTCGTCTAGGTCTAAGTCAACCCTAGCATAGGCTTGTTTTCTTTTTCTTTATTGGTTTGTTTGTTTTTTTTGTTTGTTTTCTTCTTTTTTGTAAATTATGATATGAATTTTAACAACAATAATTCTTTCAATCATAATATGAATCCATATTTCACCCTGACCTCATTTGACTCGGATAACTCTGAACCGGCTATGTACAACATGAATAAACCATATATACCGAGTAGGGATTATCCGACTTAATATGACCCATATCTCCAATCCTATAACCAAGATTTTCAAAATAATTTCAACTCTTCACAGAGTCAATGGGGATTCACCTCCCGCGAGTCAAATTATCAACCACATTGTCCACCATTTCCATTCCCCGATTCTTCTTCATATCCTCCTTTTCCTGAAGAAAAATCATCATTGCAAAGGACTTTAGAAGAAGCGATAGAGGCCTAAAAACAATTTGAAAACAATATGGCCTCATCATGTCCACAAAATTTCCAACATTCATATAGTTCTTTTCCAGAACCAATCAAAGAAAAATCATTGTGGGAAAAAACTATGGAATTTGTGCAAGAGACCGAGCGAATAATTCAACATATGAATAAGTTCCCATGTCCATCAGATATTCATATGACTCAAGAACTTACCATTTTGAAAATCCAGCTTCAATTTCATCATACCAACCTGAACTTGACCCACATCCAATTTCTGATACTTTGGCAAGTTATCCATTTCCTGAAATTGAAGATGAATGTGAAACTGAGCTTCAAGTTAGCGATTCGAATCTATTCCTTGAATCAATATCGACTCATGTAGTGTTACCTGACATAAGTGACGTTCTTGAGCCAGTTTTGATTCCCATCATTCCTGAACTTGACTCGATCATTTCACCCATTCACATTCCTTCTGTGGATAAAAATCAAGATTCAATTTCATTACATCCATTTGAACTTGTCCAAAATCTTGAACCACCTTGACATTTTGGCAAGTTATCCATTTCCTGAAATTGAACTTGACCTTGAAAGTGATCCTGAACCTCAAGTTGGTCATTTTATTTCACTTTTTGATTCAATAATGACCCCGGTATCTTTACCAGATTTTATTTCTATTCCAGATCAACATTGAATCTTGTACCAGTACACCGTGAAATAGAATCACCAATCTCTCATGATCACACTTCATTCATGGGGACAGTGTGTGAACATCAATTCTTTGGTTTGGACCCTCTTTTTGAACCAATTTTGACTCTCATTGTTGACTCTCGACTTGATCTGAGTCAACTTCCCGAGTCAGTATCGATTTTTGTTCCTGTTCCATTTGAGTCCAAATCAATCATCTCTCAAAGTCACACTTCATTGTTGGACAAGGATGTTGAAGAAAATGACTCAGTAATTATTTTTGAAAATTGAAAATTGGATGGGGATAATTTTTTAAATAAGATCATACATTCAATCAACATTTTATTGGTCATATTAGAGAGGTCATTGGTGGGTTCCTACACGATCCACGCTATTTGATTGGGTAGCAATGCTTGGCCTAGTCAGACCACCACCGGAACCACCACCATGAAGTAAGTTTCCTTCCCTCTCTATTTGTTTCATGTCTATACACATTCACGATGCATTGCGGACAATGCATGAAATAGGTGTGGGGGAGGGTTTACTAATGTAGTTAGTTTTATATTTTCTTTCTTTTACACTTATTTTTAATCTTTTCTTTTTATAAAACTTTTTGAAACAAGATAAATAGTTTTGATTTATTTTTAAGAAAATTAAGATTATCTTAGGAATTAGGAAGACCTAAAATTATGAAATTTTAAACCGAGTCAAAATAATAGATCTTGTTTAAATTTTAGGATAAGAAAGTAAGATTGAAAAGATAATTTGATCTTGAATTTTTTGCCTTGGAATTATGCACTCCACACTTACACAATTTTTGGGATTGAAACAAAGACTGAAATACCATAAAAAATATATATATTCAAAAAAATATATTATAAATAAAAATCACTTATTGAAGTTGGGTAATTATGCCTCAGGAAGCATGATTATTCATACCTAAAACGGTGGACAAAAATAAATAATCCCCTTTAGTTTTGTGGCCTTGTTTACTCGAGTCCTTAAGTCCGAGGAATGTTTTCTCATCTGGTGTCCTAAGACCATCTGGTTTGGGAGTCACCGGTTAAAGGCTCACTACCCGGGTAAATAAGAAAGCCTAAGAAACTAAGGGAAGGAAAAAAAGAGAGAGAGAAAAATATATATATATAATATAAATAAATGGGATGAAAGTTGGAGTCCCAAAAATCTTCACAGTCCACAAAGTGCATATTTTCTAAGAATTTTATGAAAGATCAAAGAGTCAATTCAATTTTAATTCTTACATTTAATTTATAACAAGATTTTTTACATTTTGACTTAGTTTAAGAAAGAACAATTTCTGGTTAACCTATGACCTTGGATCACTTATATTTTCACAAAAATACTTCAACACTTTTCTCTATTTCAAAAAGCGTCTTCAAAATACTAACATTTGATTTCTTTCTTTATGGATTTTGTGGGTGTAATCCGCTGAAAAACCTCAGGAGACAAAACTCCTCCTCTAGGGGAAACTTAGAGGTTTAACGGCTTGTTGCACATGCTCAGTGCAATCGCGTCACCTGCGAAAGTGGTGTAATAATTCCTTAGTTTTTTGTTTTGCTCGGGACGAGCAAAAGATAAGTGTGGGGGTGTGATTAGTCTCTAATTTTGCATAATTTGTATCACATATTCACATTAATTTCATATTAAATTCTGCTAATAAAGCTTTGCTTGCTTGATTCTAGGTCCATGGTGTGCAATGAAGAAGAAGATCCTAAATCACCATTTAATTGGTGATTAAAAGCCTATTAAAGATAGCCATTGACCTAGAGAGCTGATTATGTAAAAACCAGGGGCTGCAAAGAAGAAACCGGGCACAGGGCCTGACAGGGCACAGTCGGGACCGCGCGCGGCTCGAAGCGCCGCCCGTGCGGCCCCAGTAAGGCCGCGGCCCCGGCCGCGTTTTGGGCCAGGGCCTGTCCCCTGGCTCCCCTCTTCCTTGTGGCTATAAATACCCCTGGGGTTTCAGAGAAAAGATATATAGAGTTTTAGGGTAGTTTTCATTTCCATGTTGTAGTTTAGTTTAGGTTAGGTTAGTTCTTCTTCTTCCCTATTGTATTTTTTATTTTGTAGATCTTGTAATAGAGAGAGAGAGTGGTACATGTTGGAAGCAAGAGTGCTTGTAATAGAAGGTTACAATCTATGAAAGGTGCTCTCTTACCTTTTTTTTCTCTCTAATCTCTTTTACATGTGTAGCTAATCTTTTCTCTCTTGGCACTAACTACTAACCACCAACTTGCTAACTTCTTTTATAATAATCCACATGAATCTAATAGCCTCGTTTTGGCCTTGCTCTTGCAAGAGCCATTGATGGCTCATGATGATGGATCTAACACTCTAACTTCCTAACCACTAACAAACTAACATTACTTTACTTCATGCTTGCTCTTATCGGGTTTTGATGATTTAAGTGTAGCTTGAACTTGTTTTGTAGAGTTGGGTTGTGATGAGTTACATATGGGTCATGCTTTGAATAGCTCTTGAACCAAGGACTAGTGATGGCCAATGATACATGTGAGGCAACTATCACTAAGAGGTTAGCATGTTGGTGGAGTCATTAGTAGTTAGTGCCATGAGTTTTCTTTCTCTTTCACTTGTTTTAGAAATATTCCAAAAATCACAAATACTATTCTATTCTATATTTCCCACTTCTTCATATTTCACCGTACTTCTCTTTTCATTCTTTATTTTATTTTATTTTCTTTTCATTCTTTAAAACTTTGAAGAATTTTTTAACAAACACGTGAATCAACCGGCAAAGCTTCTATCGCCTCCCGTCCTTGTGGATTCGACTCGTTTTAGCCTCTATGCTATAACGGAAGTATCGAGGAAGCCAAAGTACACACACTTTAAATCTTGATTTCAAAACATACACTTTTTGTGCGCGATTTTTCCTCGATCAGTGATCCACAAGGGGGACAAGCGATGGAAGCTTTTTAGTAAGTTCTCTTTTAAGTTACAAAGAATGGTTAAAGATCTTCTTTTAGTTCTTTAAAAAAAAGAGAAAAATGGAGTTACAGTTTAGTGAGGAAGGAGGTGGTAGATTGAGAAGGTGGAAAAAAAAAGAAATGGATATATACAAAGAAATTGGAAAAAGTGATAAAAGAGTTGGTGTTGGTGATCTAAACTATAATTAAAAAAAAAAGAAAGTTAAAATTACTTACCTCCTTTGGCCCAATACTTACCTTGAATCTATGGCAATGATGTTACCTTGAAGTAGAGGCGATCAGACATGGCCCATAAGAGTTGATTCCCGTCTCTTCCGCATTACATCATCAAGATGATAAAAGTATGAAATGATATAGAATGAGACTAAAAATCCATCGTCATGAGCTATCGGTGGCACTCGAAAAGACAAGGCTCTTTCGATACTATAAGACTAACTTGGATAGCAATTGGTACCAAAAGAAGAAAAGTAGAAAGGAAGAAGAATGTTGACTGAAATTTCCTGCACACAAAAGATGGTTTTTTAGTTTTAAAAATAGATGTGCAAGTTTCAGTTCTAATCCGCGGTAGCAGGGCTATGCGGGTCGTGATCCTCAAGGAGGGACTGCGATGGAAGCGTTAAGCAAGTTATCTCTTTTTTTTTAATCTTTTTATTATTAGTAGTGGTATTTACAATGGATGGTATTTACAATGAAGTGAAGAAAAGAATTGTGGAAGATGTGGATTTGATCTACAAAAAAGAAAAGAAAAGAAAAGAAAGAAAACTAACCTTGGTTGGAGAAAATATGCGAAACCTAACACTTTCTACCTTATTTCGGAGGCGTTGAACGTATAAACCTTGGGATCGAACTCAGTCCGTTGTCGCATTAGGTCATCAAGCCTTGGGCAAGCATGAGTTGATACGCCTCGAGGAGGAGAACATCGCCATGGAATATCGTTGGAACCTACTAATCTTCGGTATACTTGTGGTTCGGTAAACGCTCGCGTGCTCGTCAAAGATCAACAAAAAGAAACACAGTAGAAAAGAAAGAGAAAACAAAGAAAAGTAACGACATAAGAACAAAATAAAAATTACCTTTTTATTGATTTCAATGGAAGAGAAGAGAATCATCTGTCGGTGTCACCCTCAACAAAGCCATCTCCCTCACTTACATAAAAATTACAAAAAAAGAAAAACCTAGAAGAAACCCTAAAAATCTGAACTTTGGCCCTTTGCTGGACGCTGGACGCTCTGT
Organism: Agave tequilana; assembly: GCA_038442645.1. Taxonomy (NCBI): domain Eukaryota; kingdom Viridiplantae; phylum Streptophyta; class Magnoliopsida; order Asparagales; family Asparagaceae; genus Agave; species Agave tequilana. The sequence continues at coordinate 71,104 of JAVJIF010001913.1, read as the reverse complement.
ACGTTGCTCTGCAGGGGATATTTATAGGTGCAGAAGGCCGAGGAGTCCTGGATGAACTTGCCCCACGAAATCTGGTACTCTGAATCATCCACTTTGCCGCGAAAACGCCGCGGAACGCGGCACTTTAGTGGCTTCTGGCGGCGCGCGCTTTGGCGCTTGGCCTCTCCTGGTCCGTCCATCTGGGATTTTCCTTCTGGAATTGAATCCTGGCTCTTAATCTTTGGATTTGGATATAACTTGGGAATCAAGTTACCTAGATCCCAAATCTTTTCCACGAATTTTCCTTCTCTTCTTTTAGCTTTTATCCTATCCTGCAAGTGTTTAGGGTTGAATAGAAGTCTATCCTTCCCTCTTCTTTGTATTTGCAACTTTGGCCCTTGTGTATTTGCAATTTTGACAATTGATATTTGCACTTTTACACCTGGGCTTCAAACATGGGCTTGGATCTGGGCTTTGGGCTCTTTAAGCTTTATTTATTGTAAAAATAAGAATTCGAGGCCTGCACACAATAAATTACAAATTATTAATAAATGTGCAGAATTATATAAATAAATATGAAAATGTGACGGTAAATATGATGATAAAAATGCACTTTTGACTATCAATCACACCCCACACTTATCTTTTTGCTCGTCCTCGAGTAAAACAAAGAAAAAGAAAAAGTTAATCTAACCTAACTCACTTCGTAGGAATCACGATTGCACTTAGCACGTGCAACAAGCCGTTAAACCTCTAGGTTACCCTAGAGGACGAGTGTTGTCTCGTGAGGGTTTTCAGCGGATTGCACCCACAAAATCCATAAAAAGGAAAATATTTGAATTATTATTGAAGAGACTAAGTAGTCTATAAGTTTTAGGATTATCATTTTTATTCATTCTTCAAACCTGGTCTTTAAAAGTCAATTGTTATTCATTTTAGGTAAGGATTAAAATTGAATTTCTAATATAGTCTTTTTCGTTACCAAAAATCATATGCACCCTTATGAATCTAGGAATTCCTTAACTTGGACTCTCATGCCTCTTTATTATTTTTATAACATCATCTAATTTTCTTTCGTGTAAGTATCAAGGCTTCTTGAGGCCCTCATACCTAACTAATTGACTATTAGATGTGTCAATATATATTATATATATATATTTTTTTTGGCATGTATAACTCATCTAATTTTCTTCGTATAAGTATCAAGGCTTCTTGAGGCCCTCATACCTAACTAATTGATTATTAGATGTGTTAATACATATATTATATTTCTTAGTCTTCTTAGGCTTTCTAATCCACCCATGTAACGAACTTAAAGTCGGTGGCTCCCAACCTCCTGTGGACGGTCTAACCAGTTAGAGTCGTCTAGGTCATAGGTCTACCCTAACTTAGGTTAGAATTTTTCTTTTTGTTTGTTTATTTGTTTGTTGTGTTTGTGTTGGTGTGATATGGCATATAAGAACAATTCCAATTTTAATCCATATTACACCCCTAACTATTATTCGGATATTACCAACCCGGCATACCCTAACTTTGACCAATCTAGTGTGCCGGAATGGTCTTATCCGAATGAATATAACCCACACCCCCCATCTTATGACTATAATTTCCATAATAATTTCAACTCGTCACAGAGTTCATGGGGTTTCGAGTCCCCCGAGTCTAATTCTCAACCAAATTGTCCTCCATATCCATCTAGTCCACATTTTTCCCAAAATTCATACTCAGATCCACCCATTCAGAATAGAAATCCATCTATCTGGGAAATGATGAGTAGAAATAAGTCCAAGCAAAATTCTCCATCAATTTTAGACATGATGATACGTGAGTCCACCGACTCACAACTTTATCACAAGTACCCTTCCTATTTTCAACAAGAAGCACCTATCGATTATGAAGGGATGCTAGCTGCCATGACTGAGGCTAAATTAGCCCGTGATCATGACATAGATTTGATGGTGGAATGCTTACACCGGCCGGCTGATTCTGATATCGATGACCACTTGATTAGAGCCGACGAACAAGTTGCTTGGAACAACAAGTTTCTAATTCAGTACCATCTTGTGAACTTGCCGAAACTTCAAATTCTGATAATTTGGCAAGTTTTTCCTTTCCCGAATTAGAACTCGAATGTGACCTAGATTCTCAAATCTATGATCAAGTTCAAATTCCTGAATCATTATTGACTCCTGTTTTGTTACCCGACTTAGGTAATATTTTAGAGTCAGTTTTGATTCCCACATCTATCATTCCTGAACTTGAATCACCACCATTGAGTCACATTCCATTGTGGGAAGATGATTGTGGACTTGAGTTTCAATTTTTTGACTTGGACCCACTTCTCGAACTTAGCCCGACTCCTGAGCCCTTACTTGATTTGAGCTTCTTCCCTGAGTCAGTATTCGTTCCCGTACTTCCCATGTCCAAGTCAATCATTCCATCTTTTCATACTCCATTTTGGGACAAGGAGGTTGAGACAATTAACTCTGAAATTTATTATGAAATTTGGAAATTTGATGGGTGGAAATTCTTAAACATGATTGTACATATATTTTAGTGGGTTATGTAGGAAAGTTTCTGGTGGGTTCCACCAAATTATCTGTTATCTTGATTGGGCCGCATTTCGTGGACCAATTAGACCACCTCCGGAACCACCACCCTAAGGTAACTTCCGCCTTCCCTTGTTCTGTTTCATGCATATATGCATTCATTCATACATTGAGACAATGCATGAGATAAGTGTGGGGGGTGGGCTTTACTAACATAGGTAAAAACATAAAAAAAAAAAAAAAAAATTGCTAATAAAAAATTTTAAAAAAAAATTGTTATAAAAAGGAAATATTTTGACTTATTTTTTGAAAGAAATCTAAGTTAGTTTTAAGGATTAGGAAAATCATGATTAGGATTTCTAAAAACTTGGTCAAAATAAATAAATTGTTTAATTTTTAGGTATAGAGAGAAATTGAATAAATAATTAGTCTTGATTTTTACCTTAATGAAATGTGCATACCAAATGCATATCTAGGATTCTAAGACAAAGACCTTGTGCCTCATAAAAAAAAAAATAATAAAAAAAAAAAAGGAAAAAAAAAATAATTCACCATTAAGCTGATACATGTGCCAAGAAGCATAAATTCATGCCTAAAGGTGAGTAAATAAAATAAAGTCCTTAGTTTTGGGGCCTAATTCACTCGAATTTGAGTCCGCGGGGTGTTTTCTCACTTGGTGCCCTAAAGCCGACCGGTTTGGGAGCCACCGACTTTAAGTTCGCTACATGGGTGGATTAGAAAGTCCGAGGGAACTAAGGAAAAATTACTATATGTACTAACACATCTAATAATCAATTAGTTAGGTATTAGGGCCTCAAGAAGCCTTGATGCTTATACGAAAGAAAATTAGATGAGTTATACATGCCAAAAAAAAAAAAAAAAATTATATTAACACATCTAATAATCAATTAGTTAGGTATTAGGGCCTCAAGAAGCCTTGATACTTACACGAAAGAAAATTAGATGAAGTTATAAAAATAATAAAGAGGCATGAGAGTCCAAGTTAAGGAATTCCTAGTAAAAACATAAGGATGCATATGATTTTTGTAACGAAAAAGACTATATTAGAAATTCAATTTTAATCCTTACCTAAATGAATAACAATGACTTTATAAAGACTAGGTTTGAAGAATGAATAAAAATGAGGATCCTAAAACTTATAGACTACTTAGTCTCTTCAATAATAATTCAAATATTTTCCTTTTTTATGGATTTTGTGGGTGTAATCCGCTGAAAACCCTCACGAGACAACACTCGTCCTCTAGGGTAACCTAGAGGTTTAACGGCTTGTTGCACGTGCTAAGTGCAATCGTGATTCCTACGAAAGTGAGTTAGGTTAGATTAACTTTTTCTTTTTCTTTGTTTTTACTCGAGGACGAGCAAAAAGATAAGTGTGGGTGTGATTGGTAGTCAAAAGTGCATAATTATCATCATATATACCATCGCATTCGCACATTTATTCATATTATTCTGCACATTTATTAATAATTTGTAATTTATTGTGTGCAGGCCTCGAATTATCAATTTAATAATAAATAAAGCCCAATGAAGCCCAAAAGCCCATATTTGAAGCCCAAGAGTCAAAATGCAAATATCAAGTGTCAAAGTGCAATTATGCAAGGGCTAGAGTTGCAATTATTGAAGTTTAGGGAAGGGTGGACTTCTATCCAACCCTAAACACCTGCAGGATCAGATTAAAAGGCCAAGATAAAGAAGAAATTCGTGGGAGGAAGATTTGAAGAAATCTGGATTAAGGGTAACTTGATTACCAAGTTATCTCGAAAATCCAGATTTAAAGGCCAGGATTACAATTCCAGAAGCAGGCGCCCCTATGGACGGACCAGGAGAGGCCACGCGCCAAAGCGCGTGGCAGAAGCCATCAGATTGCCGCGGAACCGCGGCAAAGCCGCGGATCCGCGGCAATAATGATGAGATTAAATCCCAAATTTTGTGGGCAGTTTCGTCCCGACTCTGTGGTCTTCTGCCCTATAAATATCACCTGCATTGCAACATACAGAGCGTCCAGAGGCGAGCCAAGGGCCAAAGTTAGGTTTTTCTAGGTTTCTTCCTTTGTAGTTAGATTTTTCTTTTCTTTTTATTTTAAAGAGAGAGAGAGATGATTATATTGAGGGTGACACTGATGTATCTTCTCTTCTCTGCCATGGATTAAAGCAATAAAGGTATTATTTTGTTTTGTTTCTTATTTCTATGTTTTACTTTTATTCTTGTTTTCTATTTCTTTTCTCTCTTTTCATCTCTGTGATTGGTGATGAGCATGCAAGCGATTACCGAATCATAAGTATACCGAAGATTGGGGTTCCAACGATATTCCATGGCGATGTTCTCCTCCTCGAGGCGTATCAACTCATGCTTGCCCAAGGCTTGATGACCTAATGCGACAACGGAATGAGTTCGATCCCAAGGTTCATACGTTCAACGCCTCCGAAAAACGGTAGAAAGTATTAGGTTTTCACTTATTTTCTCCAACTCAAGTAAGTTTTCTTTTCTTCTTTTTTATTTCTTTTTTGTAGATTAAATCCATCTCTCTCCATATTCTTTTCTTCGATCCATTGTAATACCACAACTCATTGTAAATACCATCGTGACTAACAAATAACTAAAAAAGATAAATTTTTAGAGTATAACTTGCTTAACGCTTCTATCGCAGTCCCTCCTTGAGGATCACGACCCGCATAGCCCTGCTACCGCGGATTAGAACTGATTCCTCGCACGATTTATTCTTAAATCTAATATTCATTATTTTCTGTGCAGAAAATTCAGTCAACTACAGTGCCCTAGCTCGGGGCATTGAAGTAAGTGAATCACACTCTGCCATTGCGAAATCGCAGGCCTCGAACTCTTCTATAGATAACGAAGCCTTGGCGTATATGACAAACACTCCCAAGGAGACGACCAGACGCTTAGAATAGCAGCCCAGGTCAGAGGGACAATTCGATATGATTCGCGCCCAAAAAGAATCTATCGATACCCTCAAACAGATGCTTGCACAATTTCTTGAAGACAAAAGGAAGTCAACTGACAAAGCTTCTTCTAAGAAGTCTAAAGGCAAATAGAAGGAAGAAAAAAGCTCATCTTCCGTACATATCGAGGAGAAGAGGCAATCCATTCTGAGTCATCTAAATCCTCATCTAAAGAGGAAGGCAATCCAGAGAATGGGGGTACTCATTCTAAAAGAATGAATCAATGGAGCAGCGTCTGGAAGGCCTTACAACCGGAAAGGCCTTCAAGAAGCAGGAGTGGTCCGGGCATATCCGGCCGTGGGACCTTGTTCCATACCCTCCCAAGTTCAAAGCTTCGACCCAACAGGCTTTCGACGGCAAAGGGTCACCGAACCACACATTTACTACTTCAAGTCTTAAACGGGGAATGTAGTAGATAATGATGCCATCTTGGCGCGTTTGTTCATCGGCACTCTAAAAGGGCTTGCCTTTGAATGGTTCATAAAACTTCCAGAAGGCTACATCAAAAACTGGGGTAATTTGGAGAAGCTCTTCCTGACATGCTTCTTTGAAGACGACTCGGAGATTACAATGCCCACTCTCCTGGCAACGAAGCAGCGAAAGGGGAGTCCGTCAAAGCATTTGTGGAAAGATTTCAAAATATGGCACTCCAATGTCCTAGCGGTATGACCCAGGCCACCTTGGTGGAAACATGCCGCCATAATTTGCAAACTTCGCTCCTAACCCAGATAGGAGTTGCTGAAAGCCGTACCAGAAAGCAATTGGTCCAACAAGGTGAACAGGTTGAAGAAATTGTCGACAGGGTTAGGACGGAAGAAAACAAGCCCTGACCCAAAAAGTCAACATGGCGCGCGCCAAAAATATCTTTTCAATCAAAAGGAAGAATACATTGGCGACAGAGATAAAATCCCCCGTCAAACCTTAGCTGGCCAGGAGAGGTGTTTCTTCAATCAGCCACGCGCCAACAAGCAGTACTCTTTCAAGGACGAACACGTCAATTCGTTGTTCAAGTTTCTCAATAAGAGCAACAGATTGAAACTTCCTGAAACTAGACGTCCTGAGAAAATCGGCAAGACTGACAATCCAACTACTGCCTGTATCATATGATGCTAGGGCACCCCACCAAGAGCTGTTATATTTTCAAAAGATATTTTTCAAGCTCTGATTGATGCAAAAGTGCTAAAGCTCCATCCAGAACAGAAGAAATTGACGGCTAATATGACGTCATTTCTTCAATTTGGAAACCAGCCTCCAGCACCAGCCGCAGTAGTTCCCATCCCGAAAGGGGAACTAAGGATGATCAATACAGATCTGCATCATCAGCAGGAGAAAGGTCTTGTACCTATCCCCACACCTCAGGGAGAAAGTATGTGGGTCCATCTCGTCCTTGTGGATGGCCAACAGTGGACTACTGTTACCAACAGAAGGTCCAAAGGTAAAGCAAAAGCTTCATCCTGCAATGTGGTGTGCGCTTCTTCCCCGGAAGCAGAAATCGATGTTCCCTCACTACTGATTCGGAGGAGGAAACAATCGTCCTTGTCATAGAGCTCAATAAACCGCTCGTGGCCGAAACTCATTCGGTCAGTCATATTTAAAGAAGTATGACGAAATGGTGGCAAGCCCTCCTAAACCTACCGCAAAGCCAACCAAGCCCTCCGCAAAGCCACCTGTGGAGAAGCAGAAAGGGCTTCGGTTTTCCAAGGCTCTCCCAAAGAATAACGCGGAAGGATCTCCAACACCTTACCGCTTTGACGTCTTGGCCCAACTGGCCAATATCCCGGCCAGGATCACCCTTTACGAGCTCCTGAGACTATCAAATCAACAAGAGAAGCTCTGAGGGAAGCCCTAACTGATGCTGAGGTCTTCATGGCCCAGATCTCGGCTGGACCATAGGAGGAAGATGACAAAGACTGCCTCCATACCTCACAAAATGCCCCCTGCATCACCTTCACGACAAACGACATACAGGTCAAGGGGAAACATGATCGGCCCCTGTACTTCACAGGATACATTGGATCATCTGAAGTGAGCTGCATTCAGGTAGATTCAGGATCCGCGTTGAGCATCATGCCTCGCCGGGTCATGCAGCACTTAGGGATCCCCACCTACTGATTGAGCGCCACCCAAACAACCATTTATGGTTTCAACGCCAACGGTACGCGCCCATGGGGAGATCAAGCTCAAATGCCAGATTATGGATCTAAGATCTGAAGAGACGTGCTATATAATGACACCGACACTTCGTACAATTTGCTGTTCGACGATCATGGATTCATCGTAATTCCATTGTCCCCTCCACTCTCCATCAAGTCATGAAGTACATCGACAGAAGTGGGAAAGTCCGAATGTTGATTGCTAAAAGGCATCCGTTCAAGGGGTAGAGAACTATTTCACGGACTCCCTCCCATACCAGGATTCTCTGGAGATGAACGAGAATCCACAACCAGAAGAACTAGACTCTGATAATGAAGCTGATACTGAACCAGAGGCAGAAGAAGAATGTCTTTGGGAGCTGAACCCACTTGTAACGAGTATTAATAAACTCGATGTCAATAATCTCGCCAATGATATAGGCGAGTGGTATATTAATGAAGAGTTAGATTTGGCTTACTTTTCTGTGTTGGTTTCTGATTCCGTGCCATCAGACACTAGTACCGAGGTAGATGACGACCCCTGGTCGGCAATAGATACTCTGACATCATTGCATGTACCAATGAGGTCGTCCCTCACAGTATATCAAGGTGTTAGTGATGCGCAAGCATCGTTATTCATGGTCCCAGCAAGATACAAGGGTCAAAGACCAATCCTTTTTGGAAGAGTCGAGTCCAAATCAATGACCGGGAAAGCTCTGAAAGACATGATGAATCCCCGCAATTCTCTCATTATGAGCCAAATGTATTCAGAATGATGGAGAACATGGGATACGACCTAATAAGGGTCCTGGCTTGAACTTCGGCTAAGGAAGAAGAACATTCCTTCGATCTTTCGTTCCAAAAGGAAAGACCCCTGATTATTATAATCGAACTCGCAGGGGATTAGGCTATGTGTCAACCCCAATCCCATTAGCCTCCGAGTCTGAAGAGTTATTATACCATAATCACTCATCGGGCACATCATCGTGGGAGTCAGATGTCAATATTGGTAACATCTTCAGAGAACTTTCAGTAAACATGGTTTCAACAAGCCACCTGGAAGACGGAGATGAAGAAATGATCTAGTCGAATACAGATCCTTGGATCAAACACCTAAACGCTCTCTAGGATATTTGTTGGAACAATGTGAACCACCCACAGAGGATAAGGTCACCCAGATCAATTTGGGAGATGAGGCTAACCCTAAGCCCATCTTTATAAGCGAAAGCTTATCACCCTCTGAGAAGGAAGATCTAATCTCTCTCATGCGGGAGTATATAGATGTTTTCGCTTGAAATTACGAGGACATGCCCAGGCTTGATCCTCGAGTGCCTATGCATCGCCTTAACATTAATTCAGATGCGAAACCAGTCAAACAGCAGCAACGACGGTTCCGTCCAGAAATAATGGAAGCAATCCAGTTGGAAGTCAAAAAGCTCATAGATCTGGCTTCATCAGGGAGGAACAACACCCCGATTGGGTAGCCAATATCGTCCCCGTTATCAAAAAAACGGGCAGATCCGAATTTCTATTGATTTTCGCGATCTAAATCAGGCATGTCCAAAAGATGAATTCCCCCTCCCAATTACGGATGTCATGATCAACAATACGTGTGAAATTGAACAGATGTCCTTCATGGATGGATTCTCGGGATATAATCAAATCAAGATGTACCCTGATGATGAAAAGCATACATCTTTCAGGACGCCGTTAGGGGTATACTGCTATACTGTTATGCCCTTCGAATTAAAAAATGCGTGAGCAACATACCAGAGGGCTATGAATGTAATTTTTCACGAGCACATACGTAAAATAGTGGAATACTACGTCAATGACATTGCAGTAAAAAGTCGTGCCAAGCAGATCTGAAGACGGTATTTGATATCATGCAGGCGCATCAGCTAAAGATGAACCCCACAAAATCCTTCCTAGGGGTAACCAGTGGTAAATTCCTAGGATTTGTGGTGACATCCAAAGGAATCCACCTCGATTCAGAGAAAGTCAGTGTTGTCCAGGAAATGCAGCCTCCAAGGAATCTTAGAGAGCTTAGAGGGTTGCAAGGGAAATTAGCGTACATCCGGAGGTTTATCTCAAATCTCTCGAGGAGATACCAACCCTTCACCAAATTAATGAAGAAGGGTGTCTCATTTATTTGGGACGATTCTTGCCGATAAGCGTTCGAGGAAATTAAACGATACCTCACACAACCACCCGTCCTTATAGCTCCAGTTTCAGGAAAACCTTTCCTGATATATGTTCGAGGGATGGATCATTCCTTAGGAGCTTTGCTAGCCCAGAATAATGAGCAGGGATACGAGCAGGCAATCCACTATTTGAGTAGAACTATGATCGGAGTTGAGCATCGGTACAACCCGATTGAAAGGAATGTTTGGCGTTGGTGTTCGCCGTCCAGAAAATACGACATTACTTGACGGGCCATACCATACATGCCGTATCAAAAGTCAACCCTTTAAGGTTGATTATGATAAAGCCATCATCGCTAAATGGTCGACTGGTAAAATGTTCCATACTGCTCTCCCAATATGACATGCACTTTCTACTACAAAAAAACCGTGAAGGGACAAGCGGTGGTTGATTTCCTGGCTGAACATCTAGATCTGAGAGGGATCGACCTTTATGAGGATCTTCCAGACGAGGTCACTGAAGTTTGTCTGACCCAGACATCTTTTGAAGATCAGGTGTGGAAACTTTTCTTTGATGGCGCCTCAAGAAGGGCCCGCAAGGAAAAATCGTTGCAGGAGTGGGGGTAGTACTTATCTCCCCACAAAACTACGTGATGCCTCGTGCATTCTCATTAATCGAGCCATGTTCCAATAATGTAGCGGAATACAATGCTCTCTTGATCGGAATGCAAATCGCCGATGAGATTGGTGTTAAAAATATTGAAGCATACGGTGACTCTAAACTCATCGTTAACCAAGTTCGCGGGGAGTACGAAGTCAGACATGAAGACTTAGTACCCTATTACAACGCAACTATTCACATGGCTGAGAGATTCAAAAACTTTTTCATCGATCATGTGCCTCGCCAGCAAAATGCGCATGCAGATGCACTGGCATCTCTCGCTGCTTCCTTAGCTCTTCCAGCTGGAGTAGTAGAAAAAATACTCATTTACAGCCATCACTTGTACTGCCCAAGATTCGCTTTTGAAGATCACCAAAAGCTGATTGGAGACTATCAAGCCAATAAAGCTCTAGAGACTTCAACAGGTCCAGAACTCAAGGATTGGCATTCCCGTACATCGACTATCCATTGTACGACATTCTGCCTGATTATCCCAAATAGGCGGCTGCCATTAGAAGGAAAGCCCCCAAATTCTACTACAACGCGACCACACGAACACTGCATCGGGGATTGCATGATGGGATCCTCCTCCGCTGCCTGTCACAAAAGGAGGCACAGGATGTACTCAACGAAGCGCATGACGGCTTGTGTGGAGCTCATCAGCCTGATCCGAATCTTGGAGATCGACTCCAAAGACTGGGATATTATTGGCCTAAGATGATCCCTAACGCCATTACTTACGCCAAACGATGTCACGCCTCTCAGGTCCATGGTGACTTCAACCATCAAGCACCACGATATCTTCTCTCTACAACCTCAACCTGGCCATTTGAGATGTGGGAAATGGACGTGGTTAGCCCTATCAGCCCACCTTCTGTTGGCCCGGAGGCCTTCCTCTCTAGTTTTGATGATGATTAACTCATGTAGTTATGTTTACTAATAATCTTGTGATTTTTGTTTCAGATCATTAAATAAGATATTAGTTGGTGATTGCTTCAAAAAGAGGAGTTTGGAAGCTTTCACTTGGTGATTCCCGAGCCGAGCGTCAAGATCATACATAGCCTAGCTCGTGGATCACGGCGTTTTTGGATCGGGTCGACTTGAAGATGAAGATCATCAAGAAGACTTAGGTATCCATAGTTTAGTGTGTTTTAGATCCATTTGTAAAGATAAGAATAGTTGATATGCTCAAGTGCACAACACACACGTTTTATGTTTGGATATGTTTTTTCGGTTTTTTAGTTTAACTGATATTTGTTTTTCATGAATAGTTTAGATCAAAACAAGTTTAAATGATTTTTATGTATATTAGATGTGTTCGATATACATACATGCTTCATATCTTAAACAAACTTATTTTGACTTTCCTATTCATGTATTGAAAAATCCAAGTTTGATAAATACAAGTTTTGGTTTTTGGTAAAAATGTTAAACACAAAAATAGTTTCATATGCTTGACATTTGAGCTAAACTTTTTATCACAAGTTTTTGTATCAATGCAAAATGATAAACTATTTTTTGAGATTTTTACAAGACTTAAAAGAATTTTTAAAAATATGTTTAACTGTTTTTTTGACCCAATTTCTGACCTAGAACTGTGCTGACAGGCCATGCCGGTCGACCGGGCGGTCGACCGACGTGCACAGACCTGTGCACTCTGCTGGCACAGTGGGCCGGTCGGCGACCGGATCAGAGAGCCTTGCTCTCTGTATCTTGGCGGTCGACCGAGCGGTCGACCGGAGCAGAGAAGTCTGCTCTCTGTATCTGGGCGGTCGGCCGTGTGGTCGACTGGATTGCCCAACGGTCATATTTATGACCGTTGGCGGTCGACCGGCTGGTCGACCGCCAGCCTGTCAGGCTGCCAGATCAGCCTAACGGCTAGTTTTCTGTTTGGGCTATAAATACCCAATTTCTTGGGGGTTTTAACTAAGATTTTCAAGAGCAAAAATTCCTAGTTTTCTGAAGTATTTTTACAAGTTTTAAAAAGTGTTTAAGTGCCAAAAAGATCAATCTTTATTTGTTTTAGAGTTTTTGGAAAAATCAAAGAAAATAGAAAATTTGGGAGATTTGTATTGTTCTTCATTTCTATCTTTTACAAAGAGTTTTCCCAAGTATTTTTCTTTGAGTTTTTGTTTTTCAAACTCTAAGTTTTCCACACTTGAGCTATCATCTATCCTATTCTATTAGGATCTTGTTTTGTGGAAAAGTGAAAAGAGAGATTGTTTGAGGTTGTTGTAGCCTCCAAGTTGTACACCCTTGCTTTTGTTGTATCCCTCTTTGGTAGAGGTTGATCGGGTGATTGGTTTGCTCCCTCTTTGGTAGAGGTTGAGTTGGTTGGTTTGCTCCCTCTAGTGAGAGGTGGAGTTTGGTTTGTAAACCCTCTTCGGTAGAGGTGTTGGTTGTTGTTGTTTGGCTACGGGCCTACCCCTCGGTTGTGAGGCGGTGTTTGAGAGAGGAGTTCGGTACTCCCTTTGTTGTAACAAATCCTCCTCGGTGGAGGTTCCTTCGGTGGGAGATAGTGGATTGGAAATCCTTCACGGTGGTGAAGGCGGGGATGTAGAGCTAGGGGCTCGAACCTCGAAACATATCTTGTCTTTGCGTTTGATCCATTGTCTCTCAACTCTCTCTCTTTAATTTGTGCAAAGCATCATTCATTCATTCACATCTTATTGCTTGCTTGTGTTGTGCCTTGCATATATTCATATTGCCTATTCATCTTATATGCTTGGTTGTTTGTGTGTGCCTCACTTATAATTAATCACAAGAGCTTTATATAGCACCTCAACCCATATTTAGGGGAATCAAGAGGAGTTAGTCCAGAGCCCTTCACGGGGAATTCGGCTACACTTGTTGGTTGTATTAAGTGTGATTGCAAAATTTTTTTAAGCTTCCGCATTTAGCGCATTTAGTTTCTAGATTAGCATTAACACCTATTCACCCCCCCTCTAGGTGTTTTTCAATTGGTATCAGAGCCTACGCTCCTGATACTTTAGGCCTAACATCCTAGGAGTAAGATCCTTTGTTTGCTAATCTACATTTGCATTTGCTTGTTTGCACACATATAGTTTGGACCCATGGCCTTCATGACCCCACCTATGTTTGACCCTTCCAACATTCTTGTTTGGAAGACTAGGATGTCCATTTACCTCCAAACCTTAGGATATAAGGTTCACCTTGCCATTACCAAAGAATCCTACCTTAGTGATAGCAAGCATATAGGGGCCAATGCACAAGCCCTTGAGGCCATTAGAAGCACGCTACCTAAAGAATATCTTATGCTTGCTTCTAACTTTGATTCCGCATTTGCAGTATGGAATATGTTGACAACCACCACCACCTCCAAGCTTCAATTGCAAATCCACCGGAGGAAGAATCTAGTGGAGATGAATCCGAGTCACAATGCTTCATGATCCAAGGGAATGACTCCCTTGAGGTACAATCGGAAACTCAACTAGATAGTTTTGATTCTAGTTCTTCATATAATGATCATGTTGATGCCCATGTTTTGAATGAAGAACTTTCAATAGTTTGTGAAAAATTAATTGAAAAAAATAAGATTTTGAAAAAGAAAAGTCTAGGAATTGAAAAAGAAAATATAAGTTTGCATTCTAGACTTAATAATGTTTTGCAAGAGAAGGTTGAGGTCTATAATGAAAGGGATTCATTGAGATCTCAACTTGAACTTACATTAAAAGAAAATAAAGTTTTAAAATCTAAAAATGATTGTGAAACATTTTTAAAGAAAAATGAAATTTGTCTTCAAGAGTTGATTTTGTTTTAAAAAAAATGTTGCTTTGAAAATAAAATAATTTCTATTTCAAATGATTTGAATGTTTGTTTGAAGAAGAATGATTGTTTGCAAAAAAAGATTGATGCACATGTTTGCCATGCTAGTATAGCTTCTTCATCTAGTCTACCTATTGCATGTACCTCTTCTTCTAGAATTAATGATAATATTTGTTTGTTAAAGAAGAGTGTAGATTGTTTGGGCTCCACCTTGAGCCAATGTGCCAAGAGCCATTCACATTTGGAAACTTTGTTTCGAAAGAAACAAGTTCCATCTATTCATGCACACCCTCCACGGCATACACATGCTCCTCACGGACACCATCACACTATGTATGCTCATGTGTACACTTGTGCACATTGTGGACGTAAGGCCACCTTGCTAAATTTTGCTATGATCGTATACATGTTTCAAATTTAGCAAATAATTTTATTTGAGTTAGAGAAGGGACTAACCCCCATGGACCCAATAAGATATGGGTATCGAAGACCACCCCTCTGCTTATGATGTAGGTGTGGGCTCTCACATGACGTGAGAGTAGCGGTACCTTGGAGTGGATGCGTTCCGAGCTTCATGGAAATCAATTGGATGCATCACTTTCAAGGGAAGTTTGGTGGGAGGACCACCTTGTTTTGGAGACAAGGAGAGTTGCCTTCTAGGTTTTGGTAACGATTCCTAACTCCTTATTTATGTTTACATGCTTTCATATTCATTGTTTATAGCATGTTTTATTGTTTGTAGATTATTACGATAATGCCATGCTTATTAGACCCTTGACATACATGTATAGCCTTTTGAGACACCCATGTTTAATATGGACCATTATTTTAGTGTTCTCACCTTTGTTTAGCTATCATGTTTATCATAGGTTTAATAGCATGTGGATTTACATAATAATCATGTTTATGTTTATCATGTTGATTTATGATTTGTTTTATACTTCATGCTTTGAATATATGTTAAATGTTAGTTTTCATTAAGACTAGGTATATACTTGTGCATATAGTGGGCCACAAATAAATCTATATATGTTTGTGCTTGAATGCTTATTTGAACCCATTAGATGTGCTAGTATAGTCTAGTTTTGATGATCCATGCATTTTAAACTTGTATTCCCTTTTTGGAATTGTTTTATGATTTTTGTTTAACTTCATGTATATGTCTATTTTATCCAAACTATTGTTTATACATATACATCCTTTTGAGCCACGTGCCTTCATGCACATATCTTTGTGGACTCGTTGTGTTTGGATATGTATGTATACTTTAGTTTGTATAAGACATACATATACCTTGAAGATTAAATAGTTTTGATGATTTTCATGTTTTTATGTTTCAAGGAATATTGAGCTTATTGACCATCTTTCATGATTATGATCTTCACATTGTATTTGTACACTCACATTTATTGTTTACTCATGTGTTTGTATTTATGAGTCATATTTATGCTTAATTGATTATGAGTGTTAGCTATTTTGTGAATTTCATGTTTATGAAAAATATTTTGTTTTATTCCTTACTTGAAGGATTTCGTACTAGTTTACAAATTTTTCTTATAACTAGTTGCGATATTCTTCATTTGGTAGAGTTTTCAAACAAAGCTTATTTTCAAATCTATTTTTTTGAAAACCCCTACCATCCAAGGGCGGATGGATGGGCGATCATGCTCATGTATGCCTTATATTGAAAATCATTTTAAACTTGAACATGATTGGGAGGATAGTTATATGATGTATACACTTGATCATTATTGTTGTTTCAATTGGTATCATTGAAATTCTTTCAATTGGTATCAATTTTGATCTTTCTTGTATACTCATATATGTTTATATGTATGTATGTTTTCAATTTCAATAATATCAATTTCGATTGGTATTAAATTTTTCATACATATATTTTGTTTATGCTAAGCTTGAGCTTCAACTTTGTTTCAATTGATTCAATTTTCAATTGGTTTCTTAAACAAGCTTATGCATGTGTTTTGTTGGTATTTCATAAAGGGGGAGAAAATTCGATTTTCATATTTCAATTAGTATTTGTATTTCCACTCCCTTACTTTATGATAAAAATTTGAAATTGATACATATACTTGAAAAGAAAATACTTTTTTTTGATATCAAGATGTTTATTTGAATATGTTCTAAAATTGGTATCTCAAAATTTTATTTTAAAAGATAAATACAATGTTTTGATTTATATTGCCTATATGCAAGGAGAACTTAACATCTCTTCTACATATAAATTCATGTTGAGTGTATATTGTATTGAGGAGCTTGACATCTCTTCTTTATGTGATACACGTGTGTAGGGGAGCTTCACATCTCCTCTTATACATTGCATATTTTACGTTATGTGAATTAGAGATTGTCATCCCTCTTTCATATAGGGGCTGTTTGGTTGCAAGGAAGTGGACGGAAGTAAGGAAATAGGGAAGTATAATTGCTCAGTTCCTTATCTATCCAAACACCAGAAAAGGAAAATAAGAAAACTCTCCTTTTCCTTTTCTCTTTTCTCTTTTACACAACCATTTCCTCACTTTCAAAGTGCTACAGTTAATTTTGTGGTCATGTAAATCTCATTTGTAATAAGTTGTAGCACAAAACAGTTAATTTTTTGATCATGTAAATCTCACTTGCATTCTAATTACAGTCCATTTTTTAATTTTCTTAATTAATTTTTATTTTAATATTATTTTACGGTCAACTTTGTGGTCAACTTTTTCACTTCCACTTTCACATTACCATCCAAACACCCGAAAAGACAAAACATTTTCCAAACCACACTTCCCAACAACATCCAAACACCGGAAAACTTACTAACCAATTCCCAAGTTCCAAAGGGATTATTACCACTTCCTCAATTCTTCACTTCCTCACTTCCACTCTTAATGTATATATGTAAGGAAGTTACTTTATCGTCTTCCTCTTCATGAATGTATATCGCATATACCATTTGTTGATTGATCTATGTTTACTTCAATTGGTATCAAGATGCTTCTGTGACATATTTTCAATTGATATCTTAATTGATTGTCACCCCTATTTGGTTTTTGTTTTTGTTTTAGACAAAAAGGGGAGAATATTGTTATTATTAACCCTTTTGTTGATTCATTGTTTTCAAACAAAAAGGGAGAAATTTTTTTTTTAGTTTTACTTTTACCCCTTTATTGATGATTGTTTCTTTGTAGTAAAAAGGGGGAGAAAATTTTGTTTTGTTTTGATTGTTTACCCCTTTATTGATGATTGTTTCTTTGTAGTAAAAAGGGGGAGAAATTTTGTTTTGTTTTGATTGTTTACCCCTTTGTTGATGATTGACAAAAAGGGGAGAAAGATTTTGAGTTTGATCAAGTTTTATATATGCATAGTTATGTTTTTGCATATATTAAGTTTAATTTAGTTTAATTTTAATTGGTATCTAGAGCATGTTTTATTTTTGCACATTTCATTGGTATCTAGAGCCTTTTTATTGTTTATGCATATCTATGCATTCATGTTTCATATTCATTGCATATTTATGTTTATTTGTTTATGCATGAGTTAAGGGAGAGCTTCTTTAAAGCTTAACTTTAATCCATGCATATATAACTTCATGAGTTTTGTCATCATCAAAAAGGGGGAGATTGTTGGCCCGGAGGCCTTTCTCTCTAGTTTTGATGATGATTAACTCATGTAGTTATGTTTACTAATAATGTTGTGATTTTTGTTTCAGATCATTAAATAAGATATTAGTTGGTGATTGCTTCAAAAAGAGGAGTTTGGAAGCTTTCACTTGGTGATTCCCGAGCCCGAGCGTCAAGATCATACATAGCCTAGCTCGTGGATCACGGCGTTTTTGGATCGGGTTGACTTGAAGATGAAGATCGTCAAGAAGACTTAGGTATCCATAGTTTAGTGTGTTTTAGATCCATTTGTAAAGATAAGAATAGTTGATATGCTCAAGTGCACAACACAGACGTTTTATGTTTGGATATGGTTTTTCGGTTTTTAGTTTAACCAATATTTGTTTTTCATGAATAGTTTAGATCAAAAAGTTTAAATGGTTTTTATGTATATTAGATGTGTTCGATATACATATATGCTTCATATCTTAAACAAACTTATTTTGACTTTCCTATTCATGTATTGAAAAATCCAAGTTTGATAAAATACAAGTTTTAGTTTTTGGTAAAAATGTTAAAACACAAAAATAGTTTCATATGCTTGACATTTGAGCTAAACTTTTTATCACAAGTTTTTGTATCAATGCAAAATGATAAAACTATTTTTGGAGATTTTTACAAGACTTAAAAGAATTTTTAAAAATATGTTTAACTGTTTTTCTGACCCAGTTTCTGACCCAGAACTGTGCTGACAGGCCATGCCGGTCGACCGGGCAGTCGACCGACGTGCACAGACCTGTGCACGTCTGCTGGCACAGTGGGCCGGTCGGCCGGTCGGCCGGTCGGCCGACCGGATCAGAGAGCCTTGCTCTCTGTATCTGGGCGGTCGACCGGAGCGGAGAAGTCTGCTCTGTGTATCTGGGCGGTCGGCCGTGTGGTCGACCGGATTGCCCAACGGTCATATTTATGACCGTTGGCGGTCGACCGGGCCGGTCGACCGCCAGCCTGTCAGGCTGTCAAATCAGCCTAACGGCTAGTTTTCTGTTTGGGCTATAAATACCCCATTTCTTGGGGGTTTTAACTAAGATTTTCAAGAGCAAAAATTCCTAGTTTTCTGAAGTGTTTTTACAAGTTTTAAAAAGTGTTTAAGTGCCAAAAAGATCAACCTTTATTGTTTTAGAGTTTTTGAAAAAATCAAAGAAAATAGAAAAATTGGGAGATTTGTATTGTTCTTCATTTCTATCTTTTACAAAGAGTTTTCCCAAGTATTTTTCTTTGAGTTTTTATTTTCCAAACTCTAAGTTTTTCACACTTGAGCTATCATCAATCCTATTCTATTAGGATCTTGTTTTGTGGAAAAGTGAAAAGAGAGATTGTTTGAGGTTGTTGCAGCCTCCAAGTTGTACACCCTTGCTTTTGTTGTATCCCTCTTTGGTAGAGGTTGATCGGGTGATTGGTTTGCTCCCTCTTTGGTAGAGGTTGAGTTGGTTGGTTTGCTTCCTCTAGTGAGAGGTGGAGTTTGGTTTGTAAACCCTCTTCGGTAGAGGTGTTGGTTGTTGTTGTTTGGCTACGGGCCTACCCCTCGGTTGTGAGGCGGTGTTTGAGAGAGGAGTTCGGTACTCCCTTTGTTGTAACAAATCCTCCTCGGTGGAGGTTCCCTCGTGGGAGATAGTGGATTGGAAATCCTTCACGGTGGTGAAGGCGGGGATGTAGAGCTAGGGCTCGAACCTCGAAACATATCTTGTCTTGTCTTTGTTTGATCCATTGTCTCTCAACTCTCTCTCTTTAATTTGTGCAAAGCATCATTCATTCATTCATATCTTATTGCTTGCTTGTGTTGTGCCTTGCATATATTCATATTGCCTATTCATCTTATATGCTTGGTTGTTTGTGTGTGCCTCACTTATACTTAATCACAAGAGCTTCATATAGCACCTCAACCCATATTTAGGGGAATCAAGAGGAGTTAGTCCAGAGCCCTTCACGGGGAATTCGGCTACACTTGTTGGTTGTATTAAGTGTGATTGCAAAATTATTTTAAGCTTCAGCATTTAGCGCATTTAGTTTCTACATTAGCATTAACACCTGTTCACCCCCCCCCCCCTCTAAGTGTTTTTCACCTTCATCCAAAGGACATCGGTTCATCTTAGCTATAACCGATTATTTCTCTAAATGGCCTGAAGCTATTCCCTTGAGGGAGGTAAAAGCATCTGACATGATCAAATTCGTTAAACATCACGTCATTTACCGCTTTGGTGTGCCACAACGGATCGTCCAAGATAATGGCCCCAGTTCGTCAACCAGGCTTTTCAGAGGTTCTGCAACAAGTTCAGGATCCATAGCGTGTCTTCAACGGCATACTATCCAGCCACTAACAGCCTTGCAGAAGCTTTCAACAAGACTATTGGAAAACTTCTCAGAAATTCATCTCGAAAAGCCAACGTGACTGGACGATAAGTTAGGTGAATGCTTATGGGCCTATCGCACGACGGTTCGAACCCCAACGAAAGCTACACCATTCTCCTTGGTATATGGGTGTGAAGCCGTACTCCCATTAGAAATCCAAATCACATCTCTACGTGTTGCCTTGACGGTAGAGATGACAAATGAGGAGAAACATCGACTGCGACTCCAAGAGCTGGAGGCTTTGGATGATAAACGCCTGCAAGCTCAACAGCAAATCGAGCTCTATCAAGCTCGAATTACCAGAGCCTTCAACAAGAGAGTCAAGGAGCGGACTTTCAAGAAAGGAGACCTTGTCTTAGCTGTCAGAAGACCTATGATGATGACGCATAAGACTAAGGAAAAATTTCAGCCCAAATGGGAAGGACCATTTGTAGTAAAATTAGTCTGCTCAAATGGAGCATATCGCCTTATAACTCCAGACGGTGATACGCTCATGATGCCAATTAACGGCAAATTCTTAAAGAAATACTATCCTTGATAGCATTCTTCTCCTGATCAGGTTAATACTATACCTTTGATTAAGACTCTAGATCCAAGAAAAGCTTCTTTCCTTCATTGGATCACATCACGGGCGACCAGTGTCAAGCTGATCAAGCGATGGTCACATCATGATGCATGATATAAATATTGAGAAAGAAACAAAATGCATAAAACTTTGGTTTTAACTTGGTTACTCTTCTATAGACATCTGACGTCTCCGACGGCTAAGGATAGATGAAAATGTTAACTTTTAAGTCCAACATAAGTCTTCGACAACTCATCATGCTGAGGGGAATAGTATGGCTAGCCCAACTCAAACGGTAGTTGGTAAGGCACACCAAATCCGTTGATAGCTGAGGATTGCTAAAAATCCTAAGGGACTTGGTCCCATCCTATCCTACAAAATCTCCTACCAATTCTCACCCACAGAATGGTAGGAACAGAAAACACTTGTGTTCATTTCTCCAACAAAATGAGCCAGGACTTGTCACGTTAACAGTAAACCTCCGACAAGCCGGATTTCCTGATCCCCAATGGATTCTATCAAGTTAATATTAAACCTCTGACAACAAAACTCATTAAAATTCTCATTGTTATGTTAATATTACACCTCTAATGGTGAATCTCTCATGTCTCTAGGATATCAATGATTGTCACGTTAATATTAAACCTCTGACAATTCATTTCACTTTTCACCAAAATCCCCTACCAATTCTCTTCCATAGAGTGGTAGGTCCACAAATGTAATCATTGCTATGTTAACACTACACCTCTGATAATAAAAAATTTCAATACTTCCCAGTGAGTACAGACTTCACTTGTCTCTCCTCTACATGGAGTCACAAATCGTCAAATTTGTCAGTTAACTCTACACCTCTGACATTCCAAATTTCACTTGTCAATTCTCATCAATAGAATGACAGGTCCTCAAAATTGCTCCTATCGCAAATCAATTCTTGTCAAGTTCAAAATTACAGCTCTGATATTTCAAATTTCACTTATCAATTCCCATCAATAGAATGACAGATCCTCAAAATTGCTCCTATCGCAAACAATTTCAGTCAAGTTAATATTAAACCTCTGACAAATTACTGTTAAGTTCAGCACCACATCTCTAACAGTAATTAAGTCGCTGTCAAGTTCAATATTAAACCTCTGATAGGCACTTTTTCTCAGGCTTCCATATCGAAGCCGAGTCGAGCGATGCTAAGTTTAACATCACACCTCTAGCGTCCAGTTCATTGTTAAGTTCAACAATATACCTATGACAATGACTTCCCCTCGAACTTTCCTATCGAAGTTGAGATGACTAATGCCAAGTTCAAAATTACACCTCTAGCATTACCTTCACTGTCAAGTTTAACATTACACATATGACAGTGATGTTTTCAGTCTTCCCAAATAAAGTTGAAATTCCCATTGAGTCAAGTTAATATCACACCTCTGATCCACATTCCTGTCAAGTTAACATCACACTGCTAACAGTAATCTTAAAATTCTGAAATGGAATTTTTTTTCCCACTTTGACTTGTTAAGTTAATTATCGCATTTCTAGCGAGTCAAGAGTTCCTACTTCTATCTGTCTGATTTTTATTGAAAAAAAAAAAGAATTCAAGACATATAAGAAGACAAGAAAAAGTGTCATTTTTTATTGATATTCAAACATAAGAAAGTGATACGAGATGCTCTCTTATACAATAAGATTGAGTGTTACAATAAGGAGTACAAAGAAGTCCCTCTCGCCCAATGAAAGGTTGCATCACTCCTTAAAACAATTACAACACTCCAGATCCAAGATGTTTGGGAGAACGCCGAAGAAAGGTTCCTCTTTTCCTCCACTGGATCATATCACGGTTGATCAGTATTGAGATGATCGAGTGCTGATTACATCATGATGCATGTGTAAACATTGAAGAAGCTCATCGCTAACCAAGAACAATGGTGTTTCTTGAGGTCGAAATGCAGAGGATCATTCTGATTCCACCCAACCAACTGGTGTGGCCGTAATCCGTTGCTTAATGGCAGATTTTGCCACCAAAGAGCTGGATCTTCCTTAATCAAAATTGGCAAAGGGAGGATCCAAGACCTTACTGGTGGGCAAATTTTTGCACCAAAAAGCTAGATTTTCTTTGATCAAAATTGGCAAAGGGAGGATCCGAGACCTTACGGGTGACATCCTCTTTCATGTGGCCTTCAAGGGCACCATACCCACTGTGACCATGACGAACCCGGGGCTTTGCTGGTGTGTCATGTCCAATAAGGCCTTGACGGATGTCATTAACCGCGTGAATCCTCCTCGTCCATGGACAGGAGCTCTGACTTCCCAAGAGCTTGAACGGGCTGGCTGGTCCAAATAGTCTCCCATGAACCAAGCTTGCCCAGGAACAGGAGCTCTGACTCCCCGAGTGCTTGCCGACCGAACAGGCTTGCCGGTCGAAATATTCTCCCATGAGCCCAGCGAAGACGTAGAAGATTGACTGAGACTGCC
This sequence comes from Agave tequilana, assembly GCA_038442645.1. Taxonomy (NCBI): domain Eukaryota; kingdom Viridiplantae; phylum Streptophyta; class Magnoliopsida; order Asparagales; family Asparagaceae; genus Agave; species Agave tequilana. Next base: position 47,839 of record JAVJIF010001913.1, on the reverse strand, counting down.
AGAACCTGCAAGAAGCAAAAACCAAAAGGTTAAAATTCTGCTAAGACAGGAATAGAAAATTAGAGGTGCAAACGTGAGACTGAAGTCATAAACTCCAGACGCGGAATTAATCAATGCAGAGAATATGGATACGAACGTGGTCTGTTTTTAGACCTGCGTCCGAGATGTAAGACGCGAGGTAACTCAGACGAAGAGTTCGTCACACCCGCGTTTGAGATACAGGGGTTACCATATTCAAGTCCAGAGGTCTCAAAAGAGCTAAAGTTCTCTAAGTCAAAAACCTCAAACGCAAGCATCATGTACAAAGCTTGTGTTTCAAGATCCAAGCACAGAGTTTAAAGTCAGTCAGCTCGTGCTTCAACAGAGTCTGAAACGCGTCTACCGTACACAGGCACATCAATCAGATTTCAAGAGAAGATCAAGATATCAAATTTCTTCAATGGACAGGAAAACAGAAACTCAGTGGGATTGAGTATCTCATGGCGACAAATAGTTCCTACCCAGGGAAGAATTCCCTAGAAGTTGGACTTTGTTCCCAAGGCGCAGCCGTAAAGCATTTAAAGCAATACTTTTTGATCTTGAAATCACTTGACAGTGATAATCTTCGGAGAAGATTAAAGGAAAGCATGGAAGTTTTGAGTTCTCACTGTTAATTGGAACACATCTCCTGCAAGGAAAGATAGACAAGTCAGGATGAAGGCCTTCAGAGCGCATGCTCTCAAAGGGCAACAGTCTAAATAATGGACTGTTAAAAGGGTGAGGCCTATTTATAGGCAAGCCATAAGGCTTGTAATTAATGATCGGCAAAAAGCAAGCATAAAAATAAGTGAAGGAATGTGGGTCGATATTACTGCTTTTGTGATTCTTCCGTAGTAGCAAAGTGGCTCTACGGGTCATATCCACAAGGAGGGAGAGCGATGAAAGCTTGATGCAGCTTCTTTGTTCAAGAAAAGAGAAAGTTCATTGTTTCAAAATAACGAATTGGAAAATGAAAACAAGTTGGTTTCAAAAATTATTTTAGAATGATTTTGGGGGTTGTAAAATTGGATTTTCTTAATGGTAAAAACGCATGGCTAACTTTCTACTAAGTGCTCCCACTAATCCCTAACTTCTTGAAGATGCAGCCTCACGATGGATCATAGGCAAGTATACCCCTTATGCATAGGAACTATTCACGTGAAAATTGAGTGAATGTTCTTCCTATAACTTAGTTTAACACGGCAAAAACTTGGACATTTCCTTATCAAGATCCAATTGAAGGCGAGAATACGGGAAGACACAAGTGCACTAATGGTATCGGCAAAATTAAAAAGAAAATCTCTAACTTACAAAAATAAGTAAAGTATACAATCCATAGATCATCAAAAATCCGTTAAGTATGAAATATAAGAAAGTGGATACTTGAATGTAAATTAGAGTTAGAACCCTCGTCTTAAGATGTCATAGCTCTCGTTTGCACAAGACTTGTTTGACACTATTGACTCATTTGGGTTATCAATCAAATTGTTAGAGATTAGTTGGTTAGCAGTTAGTTAGCCATGCAATGGAAGAGTTAGTTAAACATGATAGTAAAAGAAACAACAAAGGAAAAGAAGTAAGAGAAAGGGAGTTACACTATAATAAGAAAGTAAAAGCAAATGAAAAACACAAGTAAATGGAAAGAAGAAAGAGAAGTAGTTACTTGTATTAGCTTGTCACCCTTCAAATACAACCTTTACACACACTCTCTCTTTCACTCTAATGGCTAAAATTAAAACTAGAAGAAGGAAGAAACTACAACAACTACAATCCTAAAAATAAGATAATAACAATGCTCTAAACTCTGGATATCCTTCTCTTCAGACCCCGGGGGGTATTTATAGGCACCAGGGGGAAGGGGGCCAGGGGAACGACCCCTGGCCCAAAGCCCGGGCGCGCGCGCCCGTACGGCCGCGGAAACGCGGCCTGGGCCGCGTTTGCACGGCCCTGCCAGGGCGGTGCGCTCCTGGCTTCAGTCAGTGCGTCATCCTATCTGTCCCCTGTCCACTTGATCTCCTGGATTCGTGACTTGATGCCCTAGGCTGATAAATCTCCTCCCTAAAGTCAATGGCTACTTGGTAGGCCTTTAATCACCCATAAATGGTAGTTTAGGGTCTTCTTCTTCATTTGCACACCATGGATATAGGATTAAGCAAGTAAAGCTTTATTAGCAGAATTTAACATCAAATAAATATGAGAATGTGATGAAAATTATGCAAAATTAGAAACTAATCACACCCCCACACTTATCTTTTTGCTCATCCCGAGCAAAATAAAAATAAGAAAATTATTACACCACTTTCACAGGTGACGCGATTGCACTGAGCATGTGCAACAAGCCTTTAAACCTCTAAGTTTTCCTTAGGGGAGGAGTGTTGTCTCCTGAGGTTTTTCAGCGGATTACACCCACAAAATCCAGTAAGTGAAAAATATTTAAGTGTTAGCAAACCTCTTTTAAGAAAAAGAACTTTCAATCATCTAAGTAAAAATGACCAAATGGTGTAAGAATTAGATTCAACCCTCATAAGTCCTCCTATGCTTTAGCCCTTATAAAAGAAGATATTATGATTTTTCTTTAAATTTAGAAAGGATCTTATACTTCTAACTCATTCTGTTATTTTGCTTTGGATAGCTATGCATAATGTGTAAGTGTGATGTGCTTGGGATTTTTCAACTCAATTTTGAATATCATTTAATTTTATTAATCTTTATCTATTATTCTTGGTTTCATTAGGCTTTCTACTTTACTCATGTAACACATATCAAACTGATGACTCCCAAACCAGATGGTTTTAGGGCACCAGGTGGAAAAACACCCCTCAGGTCAAATATGCAAGTAGAGTAGGCCACGAAATCAAGATTTACTTATATATTATTTATTATTTATTATTTTTTTTGGCGTGAGTAATCATGCTTCTTGAGGCACAATTATCCAGCGTTTTTTTCCCAGAGTTGTGTCTCTAAATCTCAAGCATGTGTGTGTGGTTTATGCATATTCTACTAAGGCTAAATAAAAGGTATGAGTTATTTTCCTTATCCCTCCCAACTCTTAGTCAAACCAATCTCTCTTGTTTATTTAGGCAAAAATAAAGATTCATTAATAAGGTTCCCTTAATTCCTACAACCTTTTGGTATTTTTATAAAGAGTATGAAATTTCTTTTCAATCTGGAGATTTTTTTTTTTTTGGGGAAAGAAAGAAAAAGTGTTAGCACTCCCCCATACCTATCTAATGCATTGTCCTCAATGAATGTTGATGTAAATGCAAAGGCAATAAATAGGGTAAAGAAATGATGTCACCGTCTTCGTGGACTTGGGCCGGCCAGGGCGAATAGGCTAAAGAAATATCAAAAAATGGAGAAGGGGTAAGCATATAAAAATAAGATTTTTTTTTTTTGCAGTGTGGATGGCTGGGTTAGGTGTAGGATGGGACAAAAAGAGTCAGCACACTATCAGCCTATGATGTAGGCTCAGTGGTCAAAAAGGACTTCAGTCTTTGTCCATTCACTTTGAATTCCGTGTTGTTCTTAGGATCTACAATAATCACAGCGCCGTGTGAAAAAACGGTGCGCACGATGAACAGTCCTGACCAACGAGTCTTCAGCTTCCCCGCAAAAATATGAAGCCTCGAGCTGTACAGCAGAACCTTGTCTCCCGAGGCAAAGTTTTTCCGGGTTATGATCTGGTCATAAAAAAGTTTAGTCCTGCTTTTTGTGATTCGAGCATTCTCATAGGCTTCATTCCGTATCTCCTCTAATTCTGAGATCTGCGGTCTCCTTAGCTCACCGGCCTTACTCAGATCAAATTGAGTTGTTTAATGGCCCATAGGGCACGGTGTTCTAACTCGACTGGTAGATGACAGGCTTTTTCAAATACGATTCTATAAGGAGACATCCCCAGAACTGTCTTAAAAGCAGTGCGGTAAGCCCACAATGCATCGTTGAGTTTGACCGACCAATCCTTTCGGTTCTGTCCGACAGTCTTTTCTAAAATGAGCTTGAGTTGTCGATTAGTGACTTCTACCTGCCCATTTGTCTGGGGATGATACGGAGTGGATAACTTGTGAGTGATGGAATATTTCCGCATCAGAGCTTCAAAACTCTATTGCAGAAATGTGATCCATTATCACTAATTATCGCTCTGGGGGTGCCAAATCGGGAGAAGATGTTTTGTTTGAGAAATTTGATAACTACTTTGTTGTCATTGGTCTTTGTTGGCACAGCTTCTACCCATTTAGAGATGTAATCGACAGCAACTAAAATGAACTGGTTGCCGAAGGAATTAAGGAATGGTCCCATGAAGTCGATACCCCAAACATCAAAAATTTTAACTTCCAAGATTGGGTTCAGGGGCATCATGTCTCTTCTTGAAATTTTCCCAATCTTCTGACAATTTGCGTACGACTTGCAAAAATGGTATGAGTCTTTGAACAAAGTGGGCCAGTAAAACCCACTTTGTAGAACCTTCTCTGTAGTCTTGCGGGGACCGAAGTGTCCTCTGCATGCAAGTTCATGGCAAAAGCTTAGCACACTCCTCTGTTCTTCCTCTGGTATGCATCGTCTAATAATCTGGTCGGGACAATACTTAAAAAAATACGGCTCTTCCTAGAAGAAGTACCGTACTTGGGCAAAGAAACGACATTGGTCTTGCTTTATCCAATCAGCGGGTAATTGTCCTGTGGCCAGGTAATTGACGATGTCCGCATACCAGGGTTCCTTAAAAATGGCAAGGATGTGCTCGTCTAGGAAATCCTCATTGATCAGAGCTTGTATGTTCGGTGCATTCGGATTTCGTGATAGATGATCAGCGACCACATTTTCTATACCTCGTTTATCCCGAATTTCCAAGTCAAATTCTTGAATCAAAAGGATCCACCGAATCAATCTGGCTTTTGCTTCCTTCTTGGTCATGAGGTATTTCAGTGCCGAGTGATCCGTAAAAATCACCGTCTTCGAGCCAACAAGTAGGGTCAGAACTTCTCTAACGCAAAGACAACGGCCAAGAATTCCTTCTCAGTCGTTGTATAATTCTGTTGGGCGTCATTCAAGGTCCTACTCGAGTAATAAATCACGTGCTGCCTATTGTCGATGTGTTGTCCTAGAACAGCGCCAATAGCAAAATCAGAGGCATCGCACATGATTTCAAACAGTTGGGCCCAATTAGGAGCAGAAATAATAGGCGCAGAAATAAGTTCTTACTTAAGCTTCCCCATGACTTGAAACATTCATCATTAAAATCAAAGGGTACGTCTTTAACGAGCAGGTTGGTTAAAGGCCTAGCGATTTTGCTAAAATCCTTAATGAACCATCGGTAGAACCTAGCATGCCCTAGAAAGGATCTAATATCCTTGATGCTTTTGGTGGTGGAAGCTTAGCAATCACTTCTACTTTAGCCTTGTCCACTTCGATGCCTCTCCTAGAAATCTTATGGCCTAAGACAATCCCCTGTCTCACCATGAAGTGATATTTCTCCCAGTTTAGAGTTAGATTCTTCTCCTTGCATCTCTGCAGAACTAACTCTAGGTGATGAAGACACTGATCAAAGGAATCTCCGTAGATGGAGAAATCATTCATAAAAATCTCAAGGAAACGTTCGACCATGTCGAAGAAAAGACTAAGCATGCACCATTGGAATGTTGCGGGAGCATTGCACAATCCATAGGGCATGCGTCGGTAAGCGAAGGTTCCGAACGGGCAGGTGAACGTGATATTTTCCTGGTCTTCTGCAGCAATGGGGATTTAATTGTATCCCGAGTACCCATCTAGGAAGCAATAGTACTCATGTCCAGCCAATCGTTCAAGCATTTGGTCGATGAAGGGTAGCGGGAAGTGGTCTTTACGGTGGCTGCATTCAACTTTCTATAGTCGATACAGACACGAACCTTGGTAGGCAGTCTTGTCTGCACCAAGTCTTTTTGCTTATTTTCAACCACCGTAAAGCCAGCTTTCTTTGGGACCGCATGAACAGGGCTAACTCATTGGCTATCAGAAATGGGATAAATTGATCCCATTATCTAATAGTTTCAAAATTTTCGCTTTAATTGCCTCTTGGATGAGTGGGTTAAGCCTGCGTTGTGGGTCCCTCCTGGGGTTTGCTTCATCGGTCAAATGGATTCTATGTTGCACTATGGCTGGACTTATCCCTTTGATATCCTTCATCGTCCATCCAATGGCTTCCCTATATCTTTTCAGAATAGACATTAAGTTGTCCTCTTGTTGCTCAGTCAGGTGGGATGCTATGATGACTGGCAGGGTTTCTCTTCCGCCCAGGTAGGCGTACTTGAGGTGTTCAGGTAAGGCTTTTAGCTCTAAAGAAGGTGTTGCTTCATTGGAGGCAATATCCGAACTTTCATTCCGTGATGAGGTACACTTGGGCTGGACGTCCAATCCACTGCCGAATCTACGATCTGTTAAGGTTAAAATCCTCAGACTCCAGATCAAACTCTACCTCTGTTTCTATCTCCATTCTTTCCCTCATTCTCACTGATCAGATTTTCAATGGAATTGACCTCAAAATTCTGATCATTGACATCCCTAGGTTGTCTTCTAAGATTAAAGACATTGAATTCCTTCGTCATATCTCCAAAGGTCAATCGCATGGACCCGTTCCTATGTTGATTATGGCATTGGCTGTAGCAAGGAATGGGTGCCCTAAGATGACTGGAGTTTGAGACCGTGAATTTGACACAGGTTGGGTCTCAAGCATAATGAAGTCAACGGGGTAGATGAAATCCCCGACCTGGATAAGAACGTCTATGATTTCCCCCTTGGGGATTTCACAGATCGGTCAGCTAACTGAATGGTGACTCAGGTTGGGCTCAGCTCGCCCAACCCAAGTTGCTGGTATACTGAGAGAGGTAGCAAGTTGATACTTGCTCCCAGGTCAAGGAGTGCTCTGCTGATTTCTGTTTGTCCTATGGTGCAGGAAATTGTGGGACATCCGGGATCCTTGCATTTCACCGGAATGGGACCAGACAGCATTTCGCTTATATTGGTTACCAAGAACACTTTCTTGGACACATTTGTTTTTCTCTTCTTTGTACACATATCCTTAAGAAATTTGGCATAAGCTGGGACTTGTTGGATAGCGTCAAGAAGAGGCACATTCAGTTTGACCTAGTTGAACATCTCAAGCATCTTCTCCATGTGCATATTCTTATTATTGTTCTTAAGCCTATTGGGAAAGGGTGCTACAGGCTTATGAACTTGTTCAGCAGCTTTGTCCTCGTCAGATGTTTGTGGAGGAGATTGGGAAGAACTAGCAGAGGTGGAGGCTAGAGTAGGATCAATGTGGACTGGATTTTTCTGTTGGTAGACCTGGTTATCCACCTTCTTGCCAGATCGAAGTGTGTGAATAACATTGCACTGGTTGATCGACAGATCCTGAACTTCATATGCTTGATTGGAGTTTTTAGGGTTAACTAGCGGCTGACTAGGTAAAGTACCTTTTGGTCTTTCACTTAGAGAGCTAGCTAACTGACTCAATTGCATTTCCAATCTCGATATAGCCTGTGAATGGTTGTTCAGCGTTTGTCCCTGGTTTTGCATGAAAGCGGTTTAAGACTTCATAAAAGCTTCCATGCTCTCCTCCAATTTGCTGAATTTATTTTCCACTGGTGAACTTTGAGAGGAGGAAAATGGAGCTTGACTGGGAAAATTTGGTGGAGGACTGGGATGGTGAAAATTGTTGGAGAAATTAGGCCTGGGAGGATTGTTCTGGGCCCAAGAGAAATTTGGGTGATTCCTCCAACCTAGATTGTATGTTTGCGAGTAGGGATTATGTGGCGGCCGTGAGTAGGCCGCGTTCAGGTGTTCCGATGGCACTTGCTGGGTATGAAAAACAGGGCACTCTTCAAAGACATGGTTTAGTGCCTGACAGTATGAACAACCCAGATTGTGAATTGGTGGTGGGTTGATTTGGTTGACATTGGCTGGCTCTTTTGTTTCTAGAGCCTCTATTCTTCTCATTTGGCTTGCAATCTTAGCTTCTGCAGTTATGGATGATTCTAAAGATAGGAGCCCTCCTCTTGAAGCTATAGATTGTGAATTCCTTGATTTTTTTGAGGCTGGCTCCCATTGCAGGTTTTCTCAGCTAAATCCTCAAATAAGTCCCAGCCTTGGTTCTCATCCTTTTGCAAGAACCCTCCCTGACACATGGTTTCTAACAGGGTCTTTGTCTGATAGTCTAGACCATCGTAAAGAATCTGACACTGACACTATTTCTCCACACCATGATGAGGGCACTGAGCTAGGAGATCTTTGAATCGCTCAAAGTATCTCCAAAATGGTTCGCTCAGTTCTTGTCTAAACTGCATGATATTCTTTCCAATGAGGGCAGTTTTGTGGATTGGGTAGAATTTCTTCAAGAAGGCCTTGACGAAATCATCCCACGTCGTGACTGAATCTACCGCCAAACTGTACAACCATTTCTTCGCTAGGTCCTTTAGGGAAAAGGGGATGAAACGTAACCTAAGGCATCGTCTCCTAGCTGGGGTATATGCATCATGAGGCACACTTCTTCAAACTCCCTAACAAAGAAGTATGCGTCCTCTGATTCTAAACCATGAAACTTTGGGAGAGTATTGATGAATTGAGGCTTTAATTCAAAATTATTTCCATTTGCCTCAGGCAGTTTTATACAAGATGGTAATGAGGTTCTGATCGGGTAAAATCTGTCCTGAAGTGACACCATCACAGGTTCTGGATGTAAGGGTAAAGAAGTGTTTCTGGTAATCTGAAAGATACAGGATCTCTTACCCACTCTTGCATGATAGCACACCACAAACAACGTAAAGAAACAAACAATCGAAAAGAATAAAAAAACAAACAAAAGAAAGAAAAACAACCACAGGCCTTAGTCTAAGGTACCTGGACCTAGACGACTCCTAACTGGTCGATTCTCTGAGGTTGTTGCAGGAACTCGACTATAAGTTAATCGGCCAGGAAAGGGCAAAACTCGGTGGGAGGTATCTGGGCGTGAGCCACAGGCCTTAATTACGCCAAACTACGGAGCTTTCGAGGCTTTGCCTCTCAATCCACTTTCCTTAAACACCGATTTTTTAAGAGTATAGTTCTTGTAATTTTCACCCTCAGTTAATCTCTTAATGAGTTCGAGATGTCCCTAGGGCCAACGTCTATCAGTTTTTAGTTAAGGCTTGGGTTGTGAGTGCACTTGGAGATAGTTTTTTGGCTAAGGAAGGGTGATGAACTCCCCAGTTTTGTTTATTTGGGATTTTACCCTTAATGTCAATTGTGCAAGTGTACAGTTTATTCACAATAAGGTAACACTCAAAGCGATAAATCACTCCAAAATGTTGGTCCTATTCTATATGAATGCACACGTACTTTTTCTCCAGCACTCTTCAACTGAAATTGAAATGAATTGAAATAGACACGTGCCCTAAATGCAAGTCTAATCCAAATTTCAATTAAGCAACAAGTGAATTTCTGTTGAGTTTATTACACAAGTATAAGGTGAAGCATTCAAGGTAACAAAAAAAATTTTGAGAAAGAAATTTGAGCGGCTTTCGGCAACCCTGCAGAAGAGTTCGTTAGTACTTCAATCGGAGAAACTCGTTTTTACATGAATTTTCCGAGGGCAAATGAATCCTCGTGCAACGTCTTTGGCCACCACTTTCGCTTCCCGTGATAGTGAGCTCCTTGGTACTTCTCCTACACACAAGAATAAAGAAAAATCTTTAGTATTGAACAAGAAAGTCGTTCCCTCCCCGGCAACGGCGCCAAAATTTGATCGGCAAAAAACAAGCATAAAAATAAGTGAAGGAATGTGGGTCGATGTTACTGCTTTTGTGATTCTTCCGTAGTAGCAAAGTGGCTCTACGGGTCGTATCCACAAGGAGGGAGAGCGATGAAAGCTTGATGTGGCTTCTTTGTTCAAGAAAAAGAAAGTTCTTTGTTTCAAAATAACGAATTGGAAAATGAAAACAAGTTGGTTTCAAAAATTGTTTTAGAATGGTTTTGCGGGTTGTAAAATTGGATTTTCTTAATGGTAAAAACGCATGGCTAACTTTCTACTAAGTGCTCCCACTAATCCCTAACTTCTTGAAGATGTAGCCTCACGATGGATCATAGGCAAGTATACCCCTTATGCATAGGAACTATTCACGTGAAAATCGAGTAAAAGTTCTTCCTATAACTTAGCTTAACACGGCAAAAACTTGGACATTCCCTTATCAAGATCCAATTGAAGGCGAGAATACGGGAAGACACAAGTCCACTAATGGTATCGACAAAGTTAAAAGAAAAATCTCTTAACTTATAAAAACAAGTAAAGCATACAATCCATAGATCATCAAAACCCGTTAACTATGAAATATAAGAAAGTGGATACTTGAATGTAAATAAGAGTTAAAACCCTCGTCTTAAGATGTCATAGCTCTCATTTGCACAAGGCTTGTTTGACACTATTAACTCATTTGGGTTATCAATCAAGTTGTTAGAGATTAGTGGGTTAGTAGTTAGTTAGCCATGCAATGGAAGAGTTAGTTAAACATGGTAGTAAAAGAAACAACAAAGGAAAAGAAGTAAATAGAAAGGGAGTTACACTACAATAAGAAATTAAAAGCAAATGGAAAACACAAGTAATGGAAAGAAGAAAGAGAAGTACTTTCTTGTATTAACTTGTCACCCTTCAAATACAACCTTTACACACTATCTCTTTTTCACTCTAATGGCTAAAACGAAAACTAGAAGAAGGAAGAAACTACAACAACTACAATCCTAAAAACAAGATAATAACAATGCTCTAAACTCTGGATATCCTTCTCTTCAGACCCCGGGGAGGGGGGGGTATTTATAGGCACCAGAGAAAAGGGGGCCAGGGGGACGACCCCTGGCCCAAAGCCCGCGCGCCCCGCGCGCCCGTATGGTCGCGAAAACGCAGCTGGGTCGCATTTTCGCGGCCCTGTCAGGGCGGCGCGCGCCTGGCTTCGGTCAGTGCGTCGTCATGTCTGTCTTCTGTCCACTTGATCTCCTGAATTCGTGATTTGATGCCCTGGGCTGATAAAATCTACTCCCTAAAGTCAATGGCTACTTGGTAGGCCTTTAATCACCCATTAAATGGTGGTTTAGGGTCTTCTTCTTTATTTGCACACCATGGACCTAGGATTAAGCAAGCAAAGCTTTATTAGCAGAATTTTACATCAAATAAATATGAGAATGTGATGAAAATTATGCAAAATTAGAAACTAATCAATAAATGGCATAAAAATCAAAGCCATCGGCCTTAAATAACTGCACGAGTATCAGGTCCAATAAGGAGTAGACACGTGGATTACCACTTCGGAAAACATCAAATGACACAAGTCCCCAACCGTCAGTGCCGACTTGGCATTAAAAGATCCAATAAGATCTTTAAGACGGATTGCATGTAACGCCTTAGAAGCTGCGTCCTGGAGTTCGCATCTATTTACAAGAAATGAAGGTCGCGCCCCAAAAGTCCACGTTCTTGCACAGACTTAAAGAGCGCGTCCTTACATATAGAATCACATCCGCGTCTCATTAAGCGATCCACAGCCGCTTCTCATTACGCGATCCAGAGCCGCATCCTCTTAGTAATTCAGAGCCGCGTTACACAACAATTCAGAGTTGCGTCCAGAAGTTCGCATTCTTACACGGATGCAAGGGCCGCGTCCATAAGTCTGCGTCCTTCCACAAACCCAAAGGTAGCGTCTCTTTTATCGAGAACGCAAGTTCACGTCTCAGAGTCGCGTCCTCTCAAGGGGCCAGAGTCACGCTTCTCTTGAGCCAGATCCGCTTCCCTGCCAAATAGCTGAGATTCGCGCGTCTTTCCTGATGAGCCAAAATTGTGTCTCCACCAATGGTTCAGAGTCGCGTTTCTCTTATCCGCGTCTCCACTACAAATGAGAGTCGCGTCTCGATCAAGAACTCAGCGCAGCCTGAGTTTATTATTCATGGCCATACCCTATCAAAAAGATTAAGGACTGCGTTTCCACGAACAGTTAAGAAGTGCGATTATGAAAGCTAAGTTCATCCAGACAGCAAAGAGTCCGAAAGGATAAAGATGAGACAAAGATTTGAGAACTTTTATTATTTGACTCAAAAATGATAAAAGTAACACAACCACTCTTATTTGACAAATGGAGTGTTATAAAAAAGATGGGACGATACAAAAAGGGAGAAGAAGGTTAATAATCTTGCTTCGCCAAGAATAGATTCATTCTCGGAGGCGCCACATCTCGTGTTGACGTGCCCTTTCAGCTTCCGCCAAAGCTTGGACCTGCAACTCTTCCTCTGACAAAAATCTCTTCGTAGCCAATTGTGCCTGAAGAGACTCCAACCTAGAGAAATGAACAGCAAGATTTTCTTGAATTTGTGTCTTGGCGGTTTCTAGCCCTTCTAGTTTTTCTTTGGCAACAACAAGTTTCTGCTCATTGGCTTCAATCAAGGCTTGCGCCCTAGCAATAGTAATCTGAGCAGTCGTGATAACTTGCTCTGCACTTTGGATGACGATTTCAGATTCCTTTGAATCGTCAATCAGTCTTTGGTAGTCAGCTTGGAAGTAGTGGAGATGGCGAGCTTCTTCAGCTATTTGCTCTTCCATATCCTTTCGCTCGTGTTCCTGAGCGGCAAGGAGCTTACTCAGAGTCGACCGAGCCTCATCCATTGAGCTAGCATTCTCTAGGGTCTTTAGCTCCTTCAGGCAACTCCCCAGCTGTTCGACTAGCACCAAATACGCCCTAGCCTGCGAAGGGCTCCCAGTGTAACTGATGTTCTCGATCTGATTCTCGAGAAGCATCCAGGTAAACTCAAAGGAACTGCTCCCGGAAAGGACCAAGTCGATACAGGACTTCATGGAAGCAAAAAATTGTCGCACCATTTGACACGCTAGTTCTTCCATGATGTCAGTAGCTGGAGACAACCCTGTTGATGCACTCCCAGACCCCCTTTTCATGACAGAATGAGAGACGGAAACTAATTCAACTTGTGCAGGGGTGAAGCCGACAACAGGCTCGTCCCACTCTGAGGTCGTCACCAATACCTCCGGGATGGTTATTGTTGTAGCAGCTTCCACTGCAACAGAAGCAACAGCAAACTCTAGGCACTGGGTTCACCGGCCGAAGTTTAAACTATGTTATCTTCTGCGTCAATACTTGTCGCAGGATCCTCTACTTGAGCTACCCCAGTGCTCTCTGCAAACCACAACATTAGATGTCAGTGGTAATAATAAAAAGGAGAGTACCCAACACGTCAGTTTTCTCTTACCAAGTTGAGGATCTGAAGATGGAAAATCCCTAGATAAGCCACTTGGAGATGAGGGCTCCCTGATCTCGGCGGTTGCACCCTCACGAGGCATCCACATAGCGGGAGCATCAAGGTCCTCCTGCTGGGCCAGCTCCTGGATCATCTCCTCAATATGAGAAGAAGTTGTGGTTTCACTACCGGCAGCCAGCCCTGTAGAAGAAAGTCAAAAGGAAATGTTAGAACTCATTCCTAACTTGATGGAGAACTAGTTCAGGAGGATAAAGAAATAGCTTCAGTAGCGGCAAACCCTACTATCGGCGAAACCATCGCAGGGACGTACCCCTATATCTCTTCCTCTGAGATATGCGAGAATTTGCTTGTGTCAGGAAGAGTGGGTTCATCGCCAAAATCGACTTCCTCGCCAGAATAATATCCATGTTCTTTAGAAGACGAAGACGATAACTCAACACAGGAGGTCTCAGCGATCGAGGCTTTACCACTGAGTATCCCGGTAGTAGGGCTGGGTTCGATAGCCCGCGAGGTGGGCATCAATACACTGGGAGACCCAGGTTGTTGCACCTCCACCCTTCTCCCATGAGCTGAAGAAGGTCCAGGCTGAGTCGAGACTCCCGGGATCTCAACATCATCCCTCCTCATCAAGTCAACTTCGGGTCGCTCGACCTTTTCAGCCATGACAGGTTCACCCGCGAGCTCTCCCTCCTCTAGGATCACGAGACCCCTACAGCGCAGACCTCGGGAGCGAAGGACGGGGACTTCCTCCTCCTCTTCTTCTTCCTCCCCTGCTCCCCAACACTAGGAGGAACTACTTCGGGCATCGAAGCTTCCACCTCAGATTCCCTCCTGGCCTTCTTTGGGCTAGGCTCACCCTTGGAAGCAGAACCACGAGAACGTTTGGCTATGACTTGCTGACTCTTTCTAGCGGGTTGCTTCTTAAGCGCTACTATCTGAGGCTCCGGCTCTGCAGCTGATGCCCTTGTTCGACTAACCTCCCTCCTCTGCTCCATCCCTGCCTCCCCTCTTGTTTCCCTTTCGGCCTCCTGGTACTCGGACATACCTCGCACACGTTTATTGGAATCCAGCTTGGCTTTATAAGATGCCTTGATAGTCTTGATGCAAGAGGTATTTATTCTGAAGCCAGGTACCCTACTAGCGAGAAAGTACCACATGCAGAAACTGAGGCTGGTATAACAATTGGGCGTTCTATGAGGCAGGCTGAAAACAGCACTCGTCCCTCTAGCTACACTGTAGTACCACGCCCGAGCACCTTCAAATAGGTTTCCACTGAAGCGGAGGCCAGCGTTAGGGTTACCGACATATAATTGATCATAGCTGAACTGTCAGGCAAACGACTGGGCACGTAAGGCTCGATCGTACTGAAAAACACCTAGAGGGGGGTGAATAGGTGTAATTGCTAATCTAGAACTAAATGCAAAACTAATGACAACTAAATGCGGAAGCTAATGCAAATGTTGCACAAACTAATACAATACAACAAGTATAGCCGAATTCCCCTTGCGAGGCTCTGGACTAACTCCTCTTGATTCCCCTTGAAATGGGTTGAGGCGCTATGTGAAGCTCTTGTTGGATGAGTATAAGTTAGGCACACACACAAGCAATCCAAGCAATGTGCACACACAATCAAGCCAAGCAATCAAGGATATAGCAATATGAATTATGCAATGGCAACACAAGCAATGTAAATGATATGGCAATAAGAATGATGCTATGCACAAATATAAAGTGAGAGAGATTTAAAGAGACAAGTGGAGCAAACGCAAACACAACGACATGTTTCGAGGTTCGAGCACCTTGCTCTACATCCCCGCCTACACCACCGTGTAGGATTTCCAATCCACTATCTCCCACCGAGGGAACCTTCACCGAGAAGGATTTGTTACAACACTAGGAGTACCTAACTCCTCTCTCAATACAACAACCTCCACCGAGGCCAACAACCAACAACAACCACCTCTACCGAAGAGGTTTACAACCAAACTCAATCACCTCACACTTGAGGGATACAAACCAAACTCCACCTCTACCAAAGAGGGAGCAAACCAATCACCCGATCACCTCTACCTAAGAGGGATACAACAAGAATAAGGGTGTTTACAACAAGTGGTTTCAAAAAACCACAAACTCAATCTCTCTTTTCTTTTCTCTTTTCTTTTTCTACAAAAACAAGATCCTAATAGATTAGGATAGGTGATAGCTCAAGTGTGGAAACTAGGTGTTTGGAAAACAACCAACAAAGAAAAACACTTGGGAAAATCCTTGCAAAAGATATAGAATGAAAACCAAGACAAATCTCCCAAATTCCTATTTTCTTTGATTTTTTCAAAACCTAAAACAATAAAGATTAAGTCTTTTTAGCACAAAAACTATTTTGAAAACTTGTTTAAACACTAGAGAAATACAGAAATTTTTCTCCTTAAAAACCTTGGCCAAAATCCCAAAGAGATGGGGTTTATATAGGCCAAAACAGAAACTAGCCGTTAGAGCTGAGCTGGCAGCTCTGACAGGCAACGGTCGACCGGCCGGTCGACCGTCCAACGGTCATATTTTGACCCGTTGGAACTACCGGTCGACCGCCCGGTCGACCCAAACAAACAGAGAGCAGAACTCTCTGCAGCGGTCGACCGTCCGGTCGACCGGACCACTGTGCTGCCAGACGTGCACAAGTCTGTGCACGTCGGTCGACCGGTGCGGTCGACCGTTCCTTGGTGCGGTCGACCGTACTTGTCGACCGACCAGCCTGTCAGCACAAAAAATAAGTTCAGAAAATTTGGGAAAAATATTTTATAAAAATCTTTTATCTTTTCTGAAAATCCCATAAAACTTATTTTATCATTTTATATTGAAACATAAACATGTGATAAAAATTTTCAAGACATATATCAATCATATCAATTCATTTTTGTGTCTTGTCAATTTTATCAAAAACCAAAACTTGTATTTTTCCAAACTTGATTTTTCAACACATGAATAGGAATATCAAAATAAGTTTGTCTAGCAAGTTACAGCATGTATGTATAACTAGAATACATCTACTATACATATAAAACATGTAAACTTGTTTTGATCAATCTATTCATGAAAACCAATATCAAAAATCAAAAACGGTATTTTTCCAAAACTTGAATTTTTTTCAAAACATGAATAGGATAGTCAAAATAAGTTTGTATAAGAAGTTAAGCATGTATGTATATCTAGAACATATCTAATATACATAAGAACTATTTAAACTTGTTTTGAACTACTATTCATGAAAACCAAATCCAAAACATAAATCTTGTGTGTGTTGTACACTTGAGCATATCAACTATACTAAGCTTTACAAATGGATCTAAACACACTATCTAAACTAGGATACCTAAGTCTTTTGAGTCATCAAGAAGACTTGCTCCAAAACGCGATCCACCGAGTGCAAAGTATGATCTTTAAGCTTTGGCACCGGAATCACCATGATAAGCTTCCAACACTTCATGTTGAAGCTAATCATCAACTAATATCCTGTTAATGATCTGAAACTTAGAAACACAAGAATATTAGTAAACATAACTACATGAGTGAGTCATCATCAAAACAAGAGTGGAAGGCCTTTGGGCCAACAATCTCCCCCTTTTTGATGATGACAAAACTCATGGAGTTATATATGCATGGATTAAAGTTAAGCTTCAAAGAAGCTCCCCCCTAACTCATGCATAACAAATAAACAATAAGTATGCAATGAATGACAATGCATATAAACATAGTGCTCTAGATACCAATGAAATATTCAAAAAAAAACAAGCTCTAGATACCAATTACAAAGCAAACTCTATATATCAATTAAACTTAATATTCTTGATATTAAAACATAATATATGCATAAACATAAGCATGCATATAAAACTCAAAATCTTTCTCCCCCTTTTTGTCAATCATCAACAAAGGGGTAAACAATCAAAAACCATAAATTAAATAAGGGTTAAAAATCTTTCTTCCCCTTTTAGTCAATCAAAACAAGAAAAGCAATGTTCTCCCCCTTTTTGTCTAAAACAAAAACAAAGTCAATAAGGGGTGACTACAACATGATATCAATAAAAAATATGTCAATGAAGCATCTTGATACCAATAAACAAAGATCAATATATGTTATATGCTATATACATTCATGAAGAGGAAGACGCTAAGTTAGCTTCCCTACACATATGCATTACATGAAAGAGGGAAGTTAAGCTCTAATTCACATAACACACATTATGTAATGAATAAGAGGAGATGTGAAGCTCCCCCTACACACGTGTACCATATAAGGAAAAGATGTTAAGCTTTTCAATACACAATACACTCAACATGAATCTATATGTGGGAGAGATGTTAAGCTCTCCTTGCATATAAGAAATTTAAATCAAAACTTTGAATATTTTCTTTTAAACAATATTTTGGAAATACCAATTGTAATTAAACATAAGTCTTGAATTTCTAAAACATGAATATTGATACCAATTGTAAATATTTTTCATTTTGAGCATATGATACCAAATTGAAATTCAATATTTTCTATCATAAAGCAAGGGAGTGGAAATCAAATACCAATTGAAATAAAGTATGAAATACACATTTTCTCCCCCTTTATGAAATACCAAAAAAATAATGCATAGTCTTGATACCAATTTAAAAGTAATCAATTGAAACAAAATTGAAACTCAAGTACTAGCATAAACACAAACATACATATGTGTATGGAAAATAGTTACCAATAGAAATTGATATTCTTGGAATTGAAAGCATACATACATACAAAACATATATGAGTATACAAGAAGATCAAAATGATACCAATTGAAATAGTTCAATGATACCAATTGAAAGAATAGGGTCAAGTGTATATCTCATATTATAACGAAGAATACGAACTAGTTAAAATGAAAAGTTTTGTTAACTAGTACGAAATCCTTCAAGCAAGGAATAAATACAAATCATTTTTCATAAAAATGAAATCCACATGATAATCAACACTCTAATCCAATTAAGCATAAAAATGTCTCATGAAAACAAAACGTGAGCAAATAATAAATGTGAGTGTACAAGTCAAGTATGGAGATCACAATCATGAAAATTTGTTCAATTAAGTTCAATTATTCCTTTAAACAGGAAAACTAAAAATTAATATTATTTAATCTTCAAGGCATATGTATGTCTAATACAAACCAAAGTATACATACATATCCAAGATACAAACGAGTCCACAAGGATATATGCATGAAGGCACGTGGCTCAAAAAGGATATTCATGTATATCTAATAGTTTGGACAAGGTAAACATATACATGAAGTTTAAATACCAATTCAAAGAAAAACATGAAAAGCATGAAAAGTATGAAAATTTAGCTTTTCATTAAAACAATTTGATATTAATTCTTTTCAAGGTATATGTATGATTTGTCAACACAAGAAGTATACATACATATCCCTTAAACACACTTTGAGTCCATAATAGATATTTGCATGAAAGGCAAATGACTCAAGGGGTATACATGTATATCTTCAAGTTTGGCAAAATACACATATATATGAAATGAAAAACTCATAATCATAAAAACAAATACCAAAAATGGAATACAAGTTTAAAATGTATAATCATCAAAACTAGACTATACTACACATCTAATGGGAACAAACAAGCATTCAATCCCAAACATATATAGATTTATTTGTAGCCCATCATATGTACAAATAAAATCCTAGTCTTAATGAAAACTAACATCTAAACATATATTCAAAACATGAAGTATCAAAACAAACACGAATATTATTTTGCTATATAAAACAAGCAAAGATTCATCAAAAATTCTTTTATCAAACTTCTAGGTATATGTATGATTCATCCAAATTTAACAATATACATACATATCCCAACCGTAAACGAGTCTATTAAAAGTATTTGCATGAAGGCAAAAGACTCATGGGTATACATGTATATTTATTAGGGTTGAATTCAAAATACATATACATGAAGTAAAAACATGAAAATAGGCATAGCAAGTATAAATGAAGGAATCATCAAAACTAGCTTATACATGTGCATATAGTGGGTACAAATGAGCATGAAGTGCAAACATATAAAAGTCAATTTGTTCTCACTATGTGTACATGCATACATGCAAGTTTTGATAAATCTACATCTAAACTAGTTTATACCACATAAAGCATAAAACAACAAAAAATCATCATGAGAAAACTAAAACATGATTACTATGTAAATTCACATGTATTTGATTCATGATGTACATTATAGCTAAACAAAAGGTGAGAACACTAAATATGGGTTCATATAAGCAAGTGTGTCTCAAATACTATACATGTATGTCAAGGATCTAATAAACATGGCATGTACATACTAATCCATAGACAATAAAAACATGCTATAAAAAAATGATTATGAAAGCATGTAAACTATAATAAGGAGTTAGGAATTGTTACCAAAACCTAGAAGGCAACTCTCCTTGTCTCCAAACATGGTGGTCCTCTCCACCAAAACTTCCCTTGAAAGTGATGCATCCAAATGATTTCCTTTAAGCTTGGAACGCATCCACTCCAAGGTGTCATCACTCTCACGTCATGTGAGAGCCCACACCTACATCAAAAATAATAGGAGGGGTGGTCTTTGGTACCCATACTCTTTTGGGTCCATGGGGTTAGTACCTTCTCTAACCCAAACAAAATTCTTTACTAAATTAGGAGTATGTAATCTATCATAGCAAAATTTAGCAAGGTGGCCCTTACGTCCACAATGTGTACATGTGTACACATGAGCATACATATGGTGATGGGTGTGTCCGTGAGGAGCATGTGTATGCCGTGGAGGGTGTGCATGCATAAAGGATGGAACTTGTTTCTTTCGAACCAAGGATTCCAAGCGTGTATGGTTCATGGCACATTGGCTCATAGTGGAGCCCAAACAATCAACCTTCTTCTTAAGCAAACAAATATCATCATTAATTCTAGAAGAGGTGGCACATGCAATAGGTGAGGTGTGTGATACTACCCTAGCATGGGAAACATGTTCATCAATCTTATTTTGCAAAACAACATTCTTATCTAAACAAGTATTCAACTCATTTGAAATAGAAATAATTTTATTTTTCAAATCAACATTCTCTTTTAAAACAAAATCAACTTTTGAAGACAAATTTTCATTTTTCTTCAAAAGAGCATGGCAATCATTTTTAGATTTTAAAAATTCATTTTCTTTAAGTGCAAGTTTTAATTGAGATCTCAATGAATCCCTTTCATTATAGACCTCAACCTTCTCTTGCAAAACATTGTTAAGTCTAGCATGCAAACTCTTATTTTTTCTGTTCAATTTCTAGACTTTTCTTTTCAACAAATTATATTTTTCTATTAATTTTTCACAAACTATGGAAAGTTCTTCATTCAAGGCATGGGGATCTATAATATCATCACATGAAGAACTAGCATCATCACAATCTAAGTGGGGTTCCGAATGTACCTCAGGGAGTCATTCCTTGGACCATGAAGCATTGAGAATCGGATTCTCCACTAAACTCTTCCGGTTGATTTGGCAATAGAAGCTCGAGGTGGTGGTTGTTGTCAACAAATTCCACACTGCAAAGGCGGAATCAATGTTAGAAACACGTAAAAGATATTCTTTAGATAATGTGCTTCTAATAGCCTCTAGGGCTTGTGCATTGGCCCCTACATGATTACTATCACTAAGGAAGGATTCCTTGGTAATGGCAAGGTAAACTTTATGACCTAGGGTTTGTAAATAAACGGTCATCCTAATCTTCCAAACATGAATGTTGGAAGGGTCAAACATAGGTGGGGTCATGAGAGCCATGGTAAACTATATGTGTGCAAACAAGAAAATGCAAACAAAATATTAGCAAGCAAATGGATCTCACTCCTAGGATGTTAAGCCTAATATCTGGAGCACTAGCTCTGATACCAATTGAAAAACACCTAGAGGGGGGGGTGAATAGGTGTAATTGCTAATCTAGAACTAAATGCAAAACTAATGACAACTAAATGCGGAAGCTAATGCAAATGTTGCACAAACTAATACAATACAACAAGTGTAGCCGAATTCCCCTTGCGAGGCTCTGGACTAACTCCTCTTGATTCCCCTTGAAATGGGTTGAGGCGCTATGTGAAGCTCTTGTTGGATGAGTATAAGTTAGGCACACACACACAAGCACAATCAAGCAATGTGCACATCGCCAAGCAATCAAGATATAGCAATATGAATTATGCAATGGCAACACAAGCAATGTAAATGATATGGCAATAAGAATGATGCTATGCACAAATATAAAGTGAGAGAGAGTTAAAGAGACAAGTGGAGCAAACGCAAACACAACGATATGTTTCGAGGTTCGAGCACCTTGCTCTACATCCCCGCCTACACCACCGTGTAGGATTTTCAATCCACTATCTCCCACCGAGGGAACCTTCACCGAGAAGGATTTGTTACAACACTAGGAGTACCTAACTCCTCTCTCAATACAACAACCTCCACCGAGGCCAACAACCAACAACAACCACCTCTACCAAAGAGGTTTACAACCAAACTCAATCACCTCACACTTGAGGGATACAAACCAAACTCCACCTCTACCAAAGAGGGAGCAAACCAATCACCCGATCACCTCTACCTAAGAGGGATACAACAAGAATAAGGGTGTTTACAACAAGTGGTTCCAAAAAATCACAAACTCAATCTCTCTTTTCTTTTTCCACAAAAACAAGATCCTAATAGATTAGGATAGGTGATAGCTCAAGTGTGGAAACTAGGTGTTTGGAAAACAAGCAACAAAGAAAAACACTTGGGAAAATCCTTGCAAAAGATATAGAATGAAAACCAAGACAAATCTCCCAAATTCCTATTTTCTTTGATTTTTCTAAAAACCTAAAACAATAAAGATTAAGTCTTTTTAGCACAAAAACTATTTTGAAAACTTGTTTAAACACTAGAGAAACACAGAAATTTTTCTCCTTAAAAACTTGGCCAAAATCCCAAAGAGATGGGGTTTATATAGGCCAAAACAGAAACTAGTCGTTAGAGCTGAGCTGGCAGCTCTGACAGGCAACGGTCGACCGGCCGGTCGACCGTCCAACGGTCATATTTTGACCCGTTGGAACTACCGGTCGACCCAAACAAACAGAGAGCAGAACTCTCTGCAGCGGTCGACCGTCCGGTCGACCGGACCACTGTGCTGCCAGACGTGCACAAGTCTGTGCACGTTGGTCGACCGGTGCGGTCGACCGTTCCTTGGTGCGGTCGACCGTACCGGTCGACCGACCAGCCTGTCAGCACAAAAAATAAGTTCAGAAAATTTGGGAAAAATATTTTATAAAAATCTTTTATCTTTTCTGAAAATCCCATAAAACTTATTTTATCATTTTATATTGAAACATAAACATGTGATAAAAATTTTCAAGACATATATCAATCATATCAATTCATTTTTGTGTCTTGTCAATTTTATCAAAACCCAAAACTTGTATTTTTCCAAACTTGATTTTTCAACACATGAATAGGAATATCAAAATAAGTTTGTCTAGCAAGTTACAGCATGTATGTATAACTAGAATACATCTACTATACATATAAAACATGTAACTTGTTTTGATCAATCTATTCATGAAAACCAATATCAAAAATCAAAAACGGTATTTTTCCAAAACTTGAATTTTTTTCAAAACATGAATAGGATAGTCAAAATAAGTTTGTATAAGAAGTTAAGCATGTATGTATATCTAGAACATATCTAATATACATAAGAACTATTTAAACTTGTTTTGAACTACTATTCATGAAAACCAAATCCAAAACATAAATCTTGTTTGTGTTGTACACTTGAGCATATCAACTATACTAAGCTTTACAAATGGATCTAAACACACTATCTAAACTAGGATACCTAAGTCTTTGAGTCATCAAGAAGACTTGCTTCAAAACGCGATCCACCGAGTGCAAAGGTATGATCTTTAAGCTTTGGCACCGGAATCACCATGATAAGCTTCCAAACACTTCATGTTGAAGCTAATCATCAACTAATATCCTGTTAATGATCTGAAACTTAGAAACACAAGAATATTAGTAAACATAACTACATGAGTGAGTCATCATCAAAACTAGAGTGGAAGGCCTTTGGGCCAACACGTACATGAGTCACCTTGTCGGAGGATCAGATATCCAGGCCGAATATTGATCAGCCACCAGAAGACTCCAGATGGCAGCCTTGTGAAGTCATCTGATCCCGCAAGGTCAGCAAACTTGTCCCCGTAAGATGCACCAGAAATCTCGGGGAAGCAACGGTCGAGCTGATAATTCGAACTGCTCAGAATGAATTTCCGAACAAAGAACATATAGTAGCAAGACTAGCTCAAATTCTCCAGCTTTTGCACGAAGGGAACGAAGCCTTCAGAGGGAGGACTACCGTCATCAGTGAAGGGTAGTGCATAATATACCAAGTCATCAGGTATGTATATGGAAGCTCGATCCTGGGGTTAGGAGTCTTCACTTCTAGCCTTCCCTCAGAATCTACCACCGGCCTGCCCTGGGAGTCTACAATGGCCTCTACTTGGTACAGACTTTTGATCAGTGCACGTAATCCGCTCTGAATTCCTGCCACCATCGCCGGAAGGAGGGCGATAGACTTACCGTAGGCAAGCAAGACCGCCGGGTACACCACATCGGCAACGATTACTTCATGCGGCAGCGTTGGCACTACACAACGCTTCAGTCATAGCATGAGAAAGCCCACCAATAGAGCCCGGTCAGAAATGAGAATTCGGGCCTGGTGATGAAAACTTTCAAAAATCGTATCAGGTTTGAAAGTGTCCTCGTTCGACCCAGTGGTGTAGGAGCTTGTAGAGGCATTAATCCTCTCGGCAATTTCCTCGTCAGTGCAAAGGTCCAGACTAGTCACTGGGCTATCTTTTTCATATATGTCGTTGAACATATAGCTCGCCGCCCAGGACATCTACTTAACACCCTGTTCCTCCAGGAGGATGTCTGCCCACAGATGTGGAAGTGGCACAACACTTCCCAGTATGTCTCGTATATGAGGGTCCTCTTTCCTTAAGAGGTGAAGCTCCTCAGAAGTCGGGACGTATTCTTCATAAGGGGCATCTCCCATAACTAACCCGAAACTTCATATAGCTCATGAAGAGCGAGCCCCATCTCTCCGACTGGAGTAAAAAACGTGCGATGAACATACATATGTTGAAGATAGGACAAGGGATACATCCTCTCCATGTTGGGAAGGAAGAACCTCCTGTCCCCTATCTGGCGAAGCCACTTATAATCTCCGTCATACAAAATCCTGTCATCCTCTTCAATGGCGTCACCAAAGAAGAAGGCAGGCTTCCTTAGCGGAGTGCGGGAATCCGACTCGAACAACCCATCAGAAATAATCTCCCGAAGGGTCAACATACTGGCCTTGTTGATCCTCTCCTTTCGCTCCTTTGACTTACCAGTAGTCACAGAAGCAGTCTTCTGAAGCGCGAAGGTCAGATTACGATCAGCGCCACCTACGTGCCCAAAGTGGCACTTCTTGGA
The DNA here is from genome assembly GCA_038442645.1 of Agave tequilana. Lineage (NCBI taxonomy): Eukaryota > Viridiplantae > Streptophyta > Magnoliopsida > Asparagales > Asparagaceae > Agave > Agave tequilana. The sequence continues at coordinate 23,005 of JAVJIF010001913.1, read as the reverse complement.
TAGAGGGCCAGAAGAATATTGCACTGCAATGAAGACGACACTTGGTCAGAAATTGTAATACCCCGTTCCCGGAATACGTACTTAATTTCGTATTCAGATTTTCGGTCGTATTTTTCGATTGTTTCCTATATTTATTCTGTATTATGAATTCCTTATGTGACTGTTTTGTCTTGGATTTGGATTCGTGGATTCGGAGTCAGCCCTAGTCTGAACCGAAGGCCTGATCCTAGAGTATTACTCGATTTAGACATTCTGATAATTAGAATTGACCGATTTTAGTTTTAAATATCATTTTCCATTATTATATTTTTCTATGATTTTCTAGATTTTTCTGGAATTAAATTGAATTTCTTCAAAAGGTGTCGGCCAGTGCCGCTGACCGATTCCCGGATTTTTAATTCTCAAACTGTTTGGAATTTCATGATGATTTTTTAGACCTTATTTCTTAGAATAATATTTTCTACCTACATGCTTTTTCTGAGGATTTTATAATTTTATGAAAATTCCAACAGAGTCGGTAGATAACTGGTTCCGGGATTTTTATTTTAAAAACTATAAAGTATTTCTTCAAACGGATTTCACCATTATTCTTAATATAATATTATGGATTTTTGATAATTATTTCGGGTCGTTCCGAGATACTTGAATTTCGGACGATTCCGGTATTTTCCGAAATGTTTTCCGTATCCTCGATTTAACCCGGGTATCTGTCCTTTCAATATTTTCCAATCCTAATTCCAAGAAAATATCTCCTCATTTCAATTTCTTTTCCATTTTTCCTTTTCCTTTATTTCCTTCTTTCCTCCACAAGCTAAAGCATTTCCATTTCCAAAATTCCAATAATTCCACACTTTTCCACACACTTCCCACAAAATATCTCTCTTTCTCTCTCTCTTCCTTGGCCGGCCAAGTGGCCAAGAGAAGGACACTCACCCTTCCTCCACTTTGCAATTAACCCCCTCTCATCTACCCTAATTTCACTTCCTTCACAAATTCCAAATCATATATAAACATTCCTTTACATTTCCTTTCCTTTTTTTCTTCACTTCATTCACAAAAGAAATCCCTTCACCAAATCCTCCTCCATCTCAACTCAACCTCCAACTTCAAGAGCTTCATCTAGGGCATCATCAAGGTCTTCATCTTCAACACCAACTCCCAAAGCAACACCAAGATCATCTTCTCCACATCAAGCAACTTCAACTTCAACAACTACTCTTGGATTGAGGCCATCATCTCCACCTTGGGATCTTTTCAAGACTACAAAGCTTCACCTAACCAATCCTTGTGAGTATTTCTACTCACCAAGACTTGTTTCTTTCCTAAGCATACTTGTATCTCCATATCTTGTGTTCATATGTCATAAAAATCCTATTTTTAGACCATCCAACACAACCAGCAGATTCTGCTCTGTATTCTGTTTTTTCCCCACGATTAGTCGACTTGACCTAGATATTAGTCGACTAACCCTTCTGTTTTTAAACTTAGACTTTCAGGATTTCACAGTTTTAGTCGACTAGTCCCTTTTACCAGTCGACTAAATATCCCTAGTCGACTACTAGAATTTCCCTAGTCGACTCCTGAAATAAGCTCAACTCTCTGTATCACAGTTTTAGTCGACTTAACATAACTGTTAGTCGACTTGACATGTCTGTTAGTCGACTACTATTTCAACCTAGTCGACTAAGTTTCCCTGAATCAGAAACCCAACTCTCTGTTACACAGTTTTAGTCGACTATACCCTACTGTTAGTCGACTAACCCTTCTATTAGTCGACTACTCTACCAACCTAGTCGACTAACTTATGGTTGTCTATTATACTTGATTACCTTCTTGACTTTGTATCTTATCCTTGATACATATACTATATATTGTTCTTACTTGTACTTCATAACTTGTACTTTATGACCTATTACTTGATGTATGTCATCTCTGTCACTTCATATTTCCATTGATATGCTACTGCTTGTTTTCATTCTTGTTCATGTACTCTATCTGTGTTATGCCTACTTTCTTATCGTACACTATGCGTGGTTGACCCTTCGAGGTCATTGAACTCTGGGTTTCTATTATATTATCATTGCTATATCGTTGCTTCAGACCGTCAGTTTCATGTTTCCTTTTAACACATGTATATCCTAACTCCCACTATGTTATCACCTGACCACTTGGCATGTTACTACCTAGTAAGAACCACTTGTTATGACATGACTTGCCCTGATTAATATCAATCTCTTGACTTGATTGGTTACTTGTTGGATATCATCATCTTGTCATGCTGTCACTCTATACCCAGCATGATACACTCTTCTCACTCGCTACCCTCTTGCTTTACCATTCCATTGATTATGATAGTATTCTCGCTCTAGTCTTCATGTATTGTATTTCATGCTTTATATCTTTTATTGCTTTATGCTATGCGTGGCCGACCCTTCGTGGTCGTTGGACTTGTTTGACTGGGACCATTGCTTTTACATTACCACTTGGCATTATTTTAGACCTGTCAGCATGTGCTACCATTTATCATATGTATATCACTTGGCAACTGTGTTATCATCTAACCACCTGCCATGCCACTATTTGGCAAGACCCTTTTTATTATGTCATGACTTACCTGACTACTATCCATTCTTGATATGCTTGGTTGCTTACTAAATATCACCACTCTGTCATGCTATCACTTGACACTCAGCATGATGACTCGACTTGTGTTTGTCATCTTTACGGAAATCCTGATTTGTTATCCTGTATCATGATCAGTGACCTGTATATTGTATTCCTGCTTTGCATGCAGTGACCTGACTGTATAGTACTTATGTACTCCAGATTCCTGATCATGTCCTGATTCTATTATTCCCGTAAAGTGATAATTAAACTAATAAATCTTAAAATGGACCAACTTGTATTGGGTCGGGGGAAGTATGCGGATATCGATATGTGTTCGTGTTTACAGTGGCTTTAGGTATTGTGCACTATATCCGGTCTGACCTGTGGTACTCCAGGGACCGAGGGGAGAGCTGGCTCCCTACACCCCAGTTTTAACGGGCATACATAAGTCCCTCCTCCTGGATAAGCCTTGCGGCTGGTTTCTGTTTCCATGCAACGGAACAACCCTGGACCGTAGTCCCGGGTATGTACGGGACCCACTGTAAACATAGTTCGTTGATACAACCGTTGTTTCCAATAACAACCTCGACTTTCTTATATATGGATGTATGTGAGTTGGGATATATACCGGGTATATACCGAGACACATACCTAGATATATGGGTTAGACGAGTAATAATAATAAGACTTATTATAATTCCTGTTATAGTTTCCATTAGATACCTGATATGTTATGACTCCTACTATACCTGTTATGTCATAATCCTTGTTATGATTCCTGTATTCCTGTTAGACTTGATACATGATGATTCTAGTTCCTGTTATACCTCCTACATGTTTCTATCGTAATCTACTATGTTTTCCGGACTTTGATTCATTATACTTCCATTACTCGCTGGTTCATGTTTCTATTACTGTTCCATCTTACTTATTCATGTCTCGTAGCCACTTGGCTATAGTTGTTTACTATTATATGTCTTGACCCTTTGGATTTGCATATTCAGATTTCGAAGCTGGATCGAAGTGGAGCCATCCACAGTAGATTTAGCTTTCCTTAGAGTGCAGTCAGATTAGCTCCAGTTCCTTCGTGCCAGCCATCTCTTTTGACTCACGAGATCTTCATCCTTCTCGTGAGCATTTTGTGTTTATTGTATATTTTACTTTTGGACTTGTTTATGATAAAAGACACATGTAATGTGTAGTTGTTTATCATACGGTGATAGCTTTGTATATGTACTGTTATGTTGGCATATGTATGTATACCACGCTTTGTGTTGTACTCTGATTCCTTGCTTGTACTTTTATGCTTAGCGTATATACGTGGGGGCACTTTCTGACCTACGTATATACGTCGCAGTGACGTCCCCGTATCCGTGGAATCGGGGCGTTACAGGTTGGTATCAGAGCTTAGGCTCTCAAACCTAAAGTACAATCAAGCAGCAAATTATTGTAATTTGCTAATGCCAACTACAATGTACAAAGTTATCTAGTCCTTCTTTTTATTTCTAGTTCTTCTTGATTCCTTCCTTCATATCCTGAAATCCTTCCATTCTTCCAACTCTTTCCAGTTATCTTTCATCAACTAAGGTATGGACGCTGGGCAAGCATCCAATGTTTCCCGTGGAGTGGAACGAGGATTGGAGCAGAAGAGTGAGAACCAAGTGCAGAACAAGTCGATTAAGAAGGCTTTGCAGTTGATGAGGAGGGCCTTGCAGTTGATGAATGAAGTGAACGAAGGAGGTGCGACCAGGACAATCAATGGCCCGAAGATCAAGCGACCGTTCAAACGTCCTCTTCCTGGGAACACATGCAATTTCTGCCACACAACCCGGACATTTTAAGAGAGATTGTCGAATGGCTAAGGGATTGTGTTTAGTGTGTGGGTCAGGGAGACATATGATAAGGAATTGCCCACACAGGAAGTTTGGACAGGTGGCACCAGTCAGGTCAGCTCGTCCAGCCCCAGCACTTCCAGCCCCGCCACCAAGGAGGAATCCAGAACCTGTTCCACCCCAACAGAATGATCAGCAGCAGAGGAGTGAAAACTGGAGCAGATCAGAGTAGAGCAGAGGCATCAGACAGTGCAGCGGAGCGTGAGGACCAGTGTCCAGACCCGGAACCTTAGGGATATCAGGGTAACCACTACCCCAGATCTTGTATTTGAGTTGGTTATTATTCTAAATAATTTTTTCCTTATCATTCTATCATTGTTCATTCTAGTCCCTCACGTGTTCATCTTATCCCCTGTTTTGGTTTTATGAGGCCTTTATTCCAGCCATTGTCCCCTTTGTATTCAATTTACCCCTTAATGAAATTGCGAGGACGCAATTTTTGTAAGGTGGGTGGATTGTAATACCCCGTTCCCGGAATACGTACTTAATTTCGTATTCAGATTTTCGGTCGTATTTTTCGATTTGTTTCCTGTATTTATTCTGTATTATGAATTCCTTATGTGACTGTTTTGTCTTGGATTTGGATTCGTGGATTCGGAGTCAGCCCTAGTCTGAACCGAAGGCCCGATCCTAGAGTATTACTCGATTTAGACATTCTGATAATTAGAATTGACCGATTTTAGTTTTAAATATCATTTTCCATTATTATATATTTTCTATGATTTTCTAGATTTTTCTGGAATTAAATTGAATTTCTTCAAAACCGGTGTCGGCCAGTGCCGCTGACCGATTCCCGATTTTTAATTCTCAAACTGTTTGGAATTTCATGATGATTCTTTAGACCTTATTTCTTAGAATAATATTTTCTACCTACATGCTTTTTCTGAGGATTTTATAATTTTATGAAATTCCAACGGAGTCGGTAGATAACTGGTTCCGGGATTTTTAGTTTTAAAACTATAAAGTATTTCTTCAAACGGATTTCACCATTATTCTTAATATAATATTATGGATTTTTGATAATTATTTCGGGTCGTTCCGAGATACTTGAATTTCGGACGATTCCGGTATTTTCCGAAATGTTTTCCGTATCCTCGATTTAAACCCGGGTATCTGTCCTTTCAATATTTTCCAATCCTAATTCCAAGAAAATATCTCCTCATTTCAATTTCTTTTCCATTTTTCCTTTTCCTTTATTTCCTTCTTTCCTCCACAAGCTAAAGCATTTCCATTTTCCAAAATTCCAATAATTCCACACTTTTCCACACACTTCCCACAAAAATATCTCTCTTTCTCTCTCTCTTCCTTGGCCGGCCAAGTGGCCAAGAGAAGGACACTCACCCCTTCCTCCACTTTGCAATTAACCCCCTCTCATCTACCCTAATTTCACTTCCTTCACAAATTCCAAATCATATATAAACATTCCTTTACATTTCCTTTTCCTTTTTTCTTCACTTCACCAAAAGAAATCCCTTCACCAAAATCCTCCTCCATCTCAACTCAACCTCCAACTTCAAGAGCTTCATCTAGGGCATCATCAAGGTCTTCATCTTCAACCACCAACTCCCAAAGCAACACCAAGATCATCTTCTCCACATCAAGCAACTTCAACTTCAACAACTACTCTTGGATTGAGGCCATCATCTCCACCTTGGGATCTTTTCAAGACTACAAAGCTTCACCTAACCAATCCTTGTGAGTATTTCTACTCACCAAGACTTGTTTCTTTCCTAAGCATACTTGTATCTCCATATCTTGTGTTCATATGTCATAAAAATCCTATTTTTAGACCATCCAACACAACCAGCAGATTCTGCTCTGTATTCTGTTTTTTCCCCACGATTAGTCGACTTGACCTAGATATTAGTCGACTAACCCTTCTGTTTTTAAACTTAGACTTTCAGGATTTCACAGTTTTAGTCGACTAGTCCCTTTTACCAGTCGACTAAATATCCCTAGTCGACTACTAGAATTCCCCTAGTCGACTCCTGAAATAAGCTCAACTCTCTGTATCACAGTTTTAGTCGACTTAACATAACTGTTAGTCGACTTGACATGTCTGTTAGTCGACTACTATTTCAACCTAGTCGACTAAGTTTCCCTGAATCAGAAACCCAACTCTCTGTTACACAGTTTTAGTCGACTATACCCTACTGTTAGTCGACTAACCCTTCTATTAGTCGACTACTCTACCAACCTAGTCGACTAACTTATGGTTGTCTATTATACTTGATTACCTTCTTGACTTTGTATCTTATCCTTGATACATATACTATATATTGTTCTTACTTGTACTTCATAACTTGTACTTTATGACCTATTACTTGATGTATGTCATCTCTAGTCACTTCATATTTCCATTGATATGCTACTGCTTGTTTCATTCTTGTTCATGTACTCTATCTGTGTTATGCCTACTTTCTTATCGTACACTATGCGTGGTTGACCCTTCGAGGTCATTGAACTCTGGGTTTCTATTATATTATCATTGCTATATCGTTGCTTCAGACCGTCAGTTTCATGTTTCCTTTTAACACATGTATATCATCTAACTCCCACTATGTTATCACCTGACCACTTGGCATGTTACTACCTAGTAAGAACCACTTGTTATGACATGACTTGCCCTGATTAATATCAATCTCTTGACTTGATTGGTTACTTGTTGGATATCATCATCTTGTCATGCTGTCACTCTATACCCAGCATGATACACTCTTCTCACTCGCTACCCTCTTGCTTTACCATTCCATTGATTATGATAGTATTCTCGCTCTAGTCTTCGTGTATTGTATTTCATGCTTTATATCTTTTATTGCTTTATGCTATGCGTGGCCGACCCTTCGTGGTCGTTGGACTTGTTGGACTGGGACCATTGCTTTTACATTACCACTTGGCATTATTTTAGACCTGTCAGCATGTGCTACCATTTATCATATGTATATCACTTGGCAACTGTGTTATCATCTAACCACCTGCCATGCCACTATTTGGCAAGACCCTTTTTATTATGTCATGACTTACCTGACTACTATCCATTCTTGATATGCTTGGTTGCTTACTAAATATCACCACTCTGTCATGCTATCACTTGACACTCAGCATGATGACTCGACTTGTGTTTGTCATCTTTACGGAAATCCTGATTTGTTATCCTGTATCATGATCAGTGACCTGTATATTGTATTCCTGCTTTGCATGCAGTGACCTGACTGTATAGTACTTATGTACTCCAGATTTCCTGATCATGTCCTGATTCTATTATTCCCGTAAAGTGATAATTAAACTAATAAATCTTAAAATGGACCAACTTGTATTGGGTCGGGGGAAATATGCGGATATCGATATGTGTTCTTGTTTACAGTGGCTTTAGGTATTGTGCACTATATCCGGTCTGACCTGTGGTACTCCAGGGGACCGAGGGGAGAGCTGGCTCCCTACACCCCAGTTTTAACGGGCATACATAAGTCCCTCCTCCTGGATAAGCCTTGCGGCTGGTTTCTGTTTCCATGCAACGGAACAACCCTGGACCGTAGTCCCGGGTATGTACGGGACCCACTGTAAACATAGTTCGTTGATACAACCGTTGTTTCCAATAACAACCTCGACTTTCTTATATATGGATGTATGTGAGTTGGGATATATACCGGGTATATACCGAGACACATACCTAGATATATGGGTTAGACGAGTAATAATAATAAGACTTATTATAATTCCTGTTATAGTTTCCATTAGATACCTGATATGTTATGACTCCTACTATACCTGTTATGTCATAATCCTTGTTATGATTCCTGTATTCCTGTTAGACTTGATACATGATGATTCTAGTTCCTGTTATACCTCCTACATGTTTCTATCGTAATCTACTATGTTTTCCGGACTTTGATTCATTATACTTCCATTACTCGCTGGTTCATGTTTCTATTACTGTTCCATCTTACTTATTCATGTCTCGTAGCCACTTGGCTATAGTTGTTTACTATTATATGTCTTGACCCTTTGGATTTGCATATTCAGATTTCGAAGTTGGATCGAAGTGGAGCCATCCACAGTAGATTGAGCTTTCCTTAGAGTGCAGTCAGATTAGCTCCAGTTCCTTCGTGCCAGCCATCTCTTTTGACTCACGAGATCTTCATCCTTCTCGTGAGCATTTTGTGTTATATTGTATATTTTACTTTTGGACTTGTTTATGATAAAAGACACATGTAATGTGTAGTTGTTTATCATACGGTGATAGCTTTGTATATGTACTGTTATGTTGGCATATGTATGTATACCACGCTTTGTGTTGTACTCTGATTCCTTGCTTGTACTTTTATGCTTAGCGTATATACGTGGGGCACTTTCTGACCTACGTATATACGTCGCAGTGACGTCCCCGTATCCGTGGAATCGGGGCGTTACAGGTTGGTATCAGAGCTTAGGCTCTCAAACCTAAAGTACAATCAAGCAGCAAATTATTGTAATTTGCTAATGCCAACTACAATGTACAAAGTTATCTAGTCCTTCTTGATTTATCTAGTTCTTCTTGATTCCTTCCTTCATATCCTGAAATCCTTCCATTCTTCCAACTCTTTCCAGTTATCTTTCATCAACTAAGGTATGGACGCTGGGCAAGCATCCAATGTTTCCCGTGGAGTGGAACGAGGATTGGAGCAGAAGAGTGAGAACCAAGTGCAGAACAAGTCGATTAAGAAGGCTTTGCAGTTGATGAGGAGGCCTTGCAGTTGATGAATGAAGTGAACGAAGGAGGTGCGACCAGGACAATCAATGGCCCGAAGATCAAGCGACCGTTCAAACGTCCTCTTCCTGGGAACACATGCAATTTCTGCCACAAACCCGGACATTTTAAGAGAGATTGTCGAATGGCTAAGGGATTGTGTTTAGTGTGTGGGTCAGGGAGACATATGATAAGGAATTGCCCACACAGGAAGTTTTGACAGGTGGCACCAGTCAGGTCAGCTCGTCCAGCCCCAGCACTTCCAGCCCCGCCACCAAGGAGGAATCCAGAACCTGTTCCACCCCAACAGAATGATCAGCAGCAGAGGGGAGTGAAAACTGGAGCAGATCAGAGTAGAGCAGAGGCATCAGACAGTGCAGCGGAGCGTGAGGACCAGTGTCCAGACCCGGAACCTTAGGGATATCAGGGTAACCACTACCCCAGATCTTGTATTTGAGTTGGTTATTATTCTAAATAATTTTTCCTTATCATTCTATCATTGTTCATTCTAGTCCCTCACGTGTTCATCTTATCCCCTGTTTTGGTTTTATGAGGCCTTTATTCCAGCCATTGTCCCCTTTGTATTCAATTTACCCCTTAATGAAATTGCGAGGACGCAATTTTTGTAAGGTGGGTGGATTGTAATACCCCGTTCCCGGAATACGTACTTAATTTCGTATTCAGATTTTGGTCGTATTTTTCGATTTGTTTCCTGTATTTATTCTGTATTATGAATTCCTTATGTGACTGTTTTGTCTTGGATTTGGATTCGTGGATTCGGAGTCAGCCCTAGTCTGAACCGAAGGCCCGATCCTAGAGTATTACTCGATTTAGACATTCTGATAATTAGAATTGACCGATTTTAGTTTTAAATATCATTTTCCATTATTATATATTTTCTATGATTTTCTAGATTTTTCTGGAATTAAATTGAATTTCTTCAAAACCGGTGTCGGCCAGTGCCGCTGACCGATTCCCGGATTTTTAATTCTCAAACTGTTTGGAATTTCATGATGATTCTTTAGACCTTATTTCTTAGAATAATATTTTCTACCTACATGCTTTTTCTGAGGATTTTATAATTTTATGAAAATTCCAACGGAGTCGGTAGATAACTGGTTCCGGGATTTTTAGTTTTAAAACTATAAAGTATTTCTTCAAACGGATTTCACCATTATTCTTAATATAATATTATGGATTTTTGATAATTATTTCGGGTCGTTCCGAGATACTTGAATTTCGGACGATTCCGGTATTTTCCGAAATGTTTTCCGTATCCTCGATTTAAACCCGGGTATCTGTCCTTTCAATATTTTCCAATCCTAATTCCAAGAAATATCTCCTCATTTCAATTTCTTTTCCATTTTTCCTTTTCCTTTATTTCCTTCTTTCCTCCACAAGCTAAAGCATTTCCATTTTCCAAAATTCCAATAATTCCACACTTTTCCACACACTTCCCACAAAATATCTCTCTTTCTCTCTCTCTTCCTTGGCCGGCCAAGTGGCCAAGAGAAGGACACTCACCCCTTCCTCCACTTTGCAATTAACCCCCTCTCATCTACCCTAATTTCACTTCCTTCACAAATTCCAAATCATATATAAACATTCCTTTACATTTCCTTTTCCTTTTTCTTCACTTCACCAAAAGAAATCCCTTCACCAAAATCCTCCTCCATCTCAACTCAACCTCCAACTTCAAGAGCTTCATCTAGGGCATCATCAAGGTCTTCATCTTCAACCACCAACTCCCAAAGCAACACCAAGATCATCTTCTCCACATCAAGCAACTTCAACTTCAACAACTACTCTTGGATTGAGGCCATCATCTCCACCTTGGGATCTTTTCAAGACTACAAAGCTTCACCTAACCAATCCTTGTGAGTATTTCTACTCACCAAGACTTGTTTCTTTCCTAAGCATACTTGTATCTCCATATCTTGTGTTCATATGTCATAAAAATCCTATTTTTAGACCATCCAACACAACCAGCAGATTCTGCTCTGTATTCTGTTTTTTCCCCACGATTAGTCGACTTGACCTAGATATTAGTCGACTAACCCTTCTGTTTTTAAACTTAGACTTTCAGGATTTCACAGTTTTAGTCGACTAGTCCCTTTTACCAGTCGACTAAATATCCCTAGTCGACTACTAGAATTCCCCTAGTCGACTCCTGAAATAAGCTCAACTCTCTGTATCACAGTTTTAGTCGACTTAACATAACTGTTAGTCGACTTGACATGTCTGTTAGTCGACTACTATTTCAACCTAGTCGACTAAGTTTCCCTGAATCAGAAACCCAACTCTCTGTTACACAGTTTTAGTCGACTATACCCTACTGTTAGTCGACTAACCCTTCTATTAGTCGACTACTCTACCAACCTAGTCGACTAACTTATGGTTGTCTATTATACTTGATTACCTTCTTGACTTTGTATCTTATCCTTGATACATATACTATATATTGTTCTTACTTGTACTTCATAACTTGTACTTTATGACCTATTACTTGATGTATGTCATCTCTAGTCACTTCATATTTCCATTGATATGCTACTGCTTGTTTCATTCTTGTTCATGTACTCTATCTGTGTTATGCCTACTTTCTTATCGTACACTATGCGTGGTTGACCCTTCGAGGTCATTGAACTCTGGGTTTCTATTATATTATCATTGCTATATCGTTGCTTCAGACCGTCAGTTTCATGTTTCCTTTTAACACATGTATATCATCTAACTCCCACTATGTTATCACCTGACCACTTGGCATGTTACTACCTAGTAAGAACCACTTGTTATGACATGACTTGCCCTGATTAATATCAATCTCTTGACTTGATTGGTTACTTGTTGGATATCATCATCTTGTCATGCTGTCACTCTATACCCAGCATGATACACTCTTCTCACTCGCTACCCTCTTGCTTTACCATTCCATTGATTATGATAGTATTCTCGCTCTAGTCTTCGTGTATTGTATTTCATGCTTTATATCTTTTATTGCTTTATGCTATGCGTGGCCGACCCTTCGTGGTCGTTGGACTTGTTGGACTGGGACCATTGCTTTTACATTACCACTTGGCATTATTTTAGACCTGTCAGCATGTGCTACCATTTATCATATGTATATCACTTGGCAACTGTGTTATCATCTAACCACCTGCCATGCCACTATTTGGCAAGACCCTTTTTATTATGTCATGACTTACCTGACTACTATCCATTCTTGATATGCTTGGTTGCTTACTAAATATCACCACTCTGTCATGCTATCACTTGACACTCAGCATGATGACTCGACTTGTGTTTGTCATCTTTACGGAAATCCTGATTTGTTATCCTGTATCATGATCAGTGACCTGTATATTGTATTCCTGCTTTGCATGCAGTGACCTGACTGTATAGTACTTATGTACTCCAGATTTCCTGATCATGTCCTGATTCTATTATTCCCGTAAAGTGATAATTAAACTAATAAATCTTAAAATGGACCAACTTGTATTGGGTCGGGGGAAATATGCGGATATCGATATGTGTTCTTGTTTACAGTGGCTTTAGGTATTGTGCACTATATCCGGTCTGACCTGTGGTACTCCAGGGGACCGAGGGAGAGCTGGCTCCCTACACCCAGTTTTAACGGCATACATAAGTCCCTCCTCCTGGATAAGCCTTGCGGCTGGTTTCTGTTTCCATGCAACGGACAACCCTGGACCGTAGTCCCGGGTATGTACGGGACCCACTGTAAACATAGTTCGTTGATACAACCGTTGTTTCCAATAACAACCTCGACTTTCTTATATATGGATGTATGTGAGTTGGGATATATACCGGGTATATACCGAGACACATACCTAGATATATGGGTTAGACGAGTAATAATAATAAGACTTATTATAATTCCTGTTATAGTTTCCATTAGATACCTGATATGTTATGACTCCTACTATACCTGTTATGTCATAATCCTTGTTATGATTCCTGTATTCCTGTTAGACTTGATACATGATGATTCTAGTTCCTGTTATACCTCCTACATGTTTCTATCGTAATCTACTATGTTTTCCGGACTTTGATTCATTATACTTCCATTACTCGCTGGTTCATGTTTCTATTACTGTTCCATCTTACTTATTCATGTCTCGTAGCCACTTGGCTATAGTTGTTTACTATTATATGTCTTGACCCTTTGGATTTGCATATTCAGATTTCGAAGTTGGATCGAAGTGGAGCATCCACAGTAGATTGAGCTTTCCTTAGAGTGCAGTCAGATTAGCTCCAGTTCCTTCGTGCCAGCATCTCTTTTGACTCACGAGATCTTCATCCTTCTCGTGAGCATTTTGTGTTATATTGTATATTTTACTTTTGGACTTGTTTATGATAAAAGACACATGTAATGTGTAGTTGTTTATCATACGGTGATAGCTTTGTATATGTACTGTTATGTTGGCATATGTATGTATACCACGCTTTGTGTTGTACTCTGATTCCTTGCTTGTACTTTTATGCTTAGCGTATATACGTGGGGGCACTTTCTGACCTACGTATATACGTCGCAGTGACGTCCCCGTATCCGTGGAATCGGGGCGTTACAGGTTGGTATCAGAGCTTAGGCTCTCAAACCTAAAGTACAATCAAGCAGCAAATTATTGTAATTTGCTAATGCCAACTACAATGTACAAAGTTATCTAGTCCTTCTTGATTTATCTAGTTCTTCTTGATTCCTTCCTTCATATCCTGAAATCCTTCCATTCTTCCAACTCTTTCCAGTTATCTTTCATCAACTAAGGTATGGACGCTGGGCAAGCATCCAATGTTTCCCGTGGAGTGGAACGAGGATTGGAGCAGAAGAGTGAGAACCAAGTGCAGAACAAGTCGATTAAGAAGGCTTTGCAGTTGATGAGGAGGGCCTTGCAGTGATGAATGAAGTGAACGAAGGAGGTGCGACCAGGACAATCAATGGCCCGAAGATCAAGCGACCGTTCAAACGTCCTCTTCCTGGGAACACATGCAATTTCTGCCACAAACCCGGACATTTTAAGAGAGATTGTCGAATGGCTAAGGGATTGTGTTTAGTGTGTGGGTCAGGGAGACATATGATAAGGAATTGCCCACACAGGAAGTTTGACAGGTGGCACCAGTCAGGTCAGCTCGTCCAGCCCCAGCACTTCCAGCCCCGCCACCAAGGAGGAATCCAGAACCTGTTCCACCCCAACAGAATGATCAGCAGCAGAGGGGAGTGAAAACTGGAGCAGATCAGAGTAGAGCAGAGGCATCAGACAGTGCAGCGGAGCGTGAGGACCAGTGTCCAGACCCGGAACCTTAGGGATATCAGGGTAACCACTACCCCAGATCTTGTATTTGAGTTGGTTATTATTCTAAATAATTTTTTCCTTATCATTCTATCATTGTTCATTCTAGTCCCTCACGTGTTCATCTTATCCCCTGTTTTGGTTTTATGAGGCCTTTATTCCAGCCATTGTCCCCTTTGTATTCAATTTACCCCTTAATGAAATTGCGAGGACGCAATTTTGTAAGGTGGGTGGATTGTAATACCCCGTTCCCGGAATACGTACTTAATTTCGTATTCAGATTTTTGGTCGTATTTTTCGATTTGTTTCCTGTATTTATTCTGTATTATGAATTCCTTATGTGACTGTTTTGTCTTGGATTTGGATTCGTGGATTCGGAGTCAGCCCTAGTCTGAACCGAAGGCCCGATCCTAGAGTATTACTCGATTTAGACATTCTGATAATTAGAATTGACCGATTTTAGTTTTAAATATCATTTTCCATTATTATATATTTCTATGATTTTCTAGATTTTTCTGGAATTAAATTGAATTTCTTCAAAACCGGTGTCGGCCAGTGCCGCTGACCGATTCCGGATTTTTAATTCTCAAACTGTTTGGAATTTCATGATGATTCTTTAGACCTTATTTCTTAGAATAATATTTTCTACCTACATGCTTTTTCTGAGGATTTTATAATTTTATGAAAATTCCAACGGAGTCGGTAGATAACTGGTTCGGGATTTTTAGTTTTAAAACTATAAAGTATTTCTTAAAACGGATTTCACCATTATTCTTAATATAATATTATGGATTTTTGATAATTATTTCGGGTCGTTCCGAGATACTTGAATTTCGGACGATTCCGGTATTTTCCGAAATGTTTTCCGTATCCTCGATTTAAACCCGGGTATCTGTCCTTTCAATATTTTCCAATCCTAATTCCAAGAAAATATCTCCTCATTTCAATTTCTTTTCCATTTTTCCTTTTCCTTTATTTCCTTCTTTCCTCCACAAGCTAAAGCATTTCCATTTTCCAAAATTCCAATAATTCCACACTTTTCCACACACTTCCCACAAAAATATCTCTCTTTCTCTCTCTCTTCCTTGGCCGGCCAAGTGGCCAAGAGAAGGACACTCACCCCTTCCTCCACTTTGCAATTAACCCCCTCTCATCTACCCTAATTTCACTTCCTTCACAAATTCCAAATCATATATAAACATTCCTTTACATTTCCTTTCTTTTTTTCTTCACTTCACCAAAAGAAATCCCTTCACCAAAATCCTCCTCCATCTCAACTCAACCTCCAACTTCAAGAGCTTCATCTAGGGCATCATCAAGGTCTTCATCTTCAACCACCAACTCCCAAAGCAACACCAAGATCATCTTCTCCACATCAAGCAACTTCAACTTCAACAACTACTCTTGGATTGAGGCCATCATCTCCACCTTGGGATCTTTTCAAGACTACAAAGCTTCACCTAACCAATCCTTGTGAGTATTTCTACTCACCAAGACTTGTTTCTTTCCTAAGCATACTTGTATCTCCATATCTTGTGTTCATATGTCATAAAAATCCTATTTTTAGACCATCCAACACAACCAGCAGATTCTGCTCTGTATTCTGTTTTTCCCCACGATTAGTCGACTTGACCTAGATATTAGTCGACTAACCCTTCTGTTTTTAAACTTAGACTTTCAGGATTTCACAGTTTTAGTCGACTAGTCCCTTTTACCAGTCGACTAAATATCCCTAGTCGACTACTAGAATTCCCCTAGTCGACTCCTGAAATAAGCTCAACTCTCTGTATCACAGTTTTAGTCGACTTAACATAACTGTTAGTCGACTTGACATGTCTGTTAGTCGACTACTATTTCAACCTAGTCGACTAAGTTCCCTGAATCAGAAACCCAACTCTCTGTTACACAGTTTTAGTCGACTATACCCTACTGTTAGTCGACTAACCCTTCTATTAGTCGACTACTCTACCAACCTAGTCGACTAACTTATGGTTGTCTATTATACTTGATTACCTTCTTGACTTTGTATCTTATCCTTGATACATATACTATATATTGTTCTTACTTGTACTTCATAACTTGTACTTTATGACCTATTACTTGATGTATGTCATCTCTAGTCACTTCATATTTCCATTGATATGCTACTGCTTGTTTCATTCTTGTTCATGTACTCTATCTGTGTTATGCCTACTTTCTTATCGTACACTATGCGTGGTTGACCCTTCGAGGTCATTGAACTCTGGGTTTCTATTATATTATCATTGCTATATCGTTGCTTCAGACCGTCAGTTTCATGTTTCCTTTTAACACATGTATATCATCTAACTCCCACTATGTTATCACCTGACCACTTGGCATGTTACTACCTAGTAAGAACCACTTGTTATGACATGACTTGCCCTGATTAATATCAATCTCTTGACTTGATTGGTTACTTGTTGGATATCATCATCTTGTCATGCTGTCACTCTATACCCAGCATGATACACTCTTCTCACTCGCTACCCTCTTGCTTTACCATTCCATTGATTATGATAGTATTCTCGCTCTAGTCTTCGTGTATTGTATTTCATGCTTTATATCTTTTATTGCTTTATGCTATGCGTGGCCGACCCTTCGTGGTCGTTGGACTTGTTGGACTGGGACCATTGCTTTTACATTACCACTTGGCATTATTTTAGACCTGTCAGCATGTGCTACCATTTATCATATGTATATCACTTGGCAACTGTGTTATCATCTAACCACCTGCCATGCCACTATTTGGCAAGAGACCTTTTTATTATGTCATGACTTACCTGACTACTATCCATTCTTGATATGCTTGGTTGCTTACTAAATATCACCACTCTGTCATGCTATCACTTGACACTCAGCATGATGACTCGACTTGTGTTTGTCATCTTTACGGAATCCTGATTTGTTATCCTGTATCATGATCAGTGACCTGTATATTGTATTCCTGCTTTGCATGCAGTGACCTGACTGTATAGTACTTATGTACTCCAGATTCCTGATCATGTCCTGATTCTATTATTCCCGTAAAGTGATAATTAAACTAATAAATCTTAAAATGGACCAACTTGTATTGGGTCGGGGGAAATATGCGGATATCGATATGTGTTCGTGTTTACAGTGGCTTTAGGTATTGTGCACTATATCCGGTCTGACCTGTGGTACTCCAGGGGACCGAGGGGAGAGCTGGCTCCCTACACCCCAGTTTTAACGGGCATACATAAGTCCCTCCTCCTGGATAAGCCTTGCGGCTGGTTTCTGTTTCCATGCAACGGAACAACCCTGGACCGTAGTCCCGGGTATGTACGGGACCCACTGTAAACATAGTTCGTTGATACAACCGTTGTTTCCAATAACAACCTCGACTTTCTTATATATGGATGTATGTGAGTTGGGATATATACCGGGTATATACCGAGACACATACCTAGATATATGGGTTAGACGAGTAATAATAATAAGACTTATTATAATTCCTGATAGTTTCCATTAGATACCTGATATGTTATGACTCCTACTATACCTGTTATGTCATAATCCTTGTTATGATTCCTGTATTCCTGTTAGACTTGATACATGATGATTCTAGTTCCTGTTATACCTCCTACATGTTTCTATCGTAATCTACTATGTTTCCGGACTTTGATTCATTATACTTCCATTACTCGCTGGTTCATGTTTCTATTACTGTTCCATCTTACTTATTCATGTCTCGTAGCCACTTGGCTATAGTTGTTTACTATTATATGTCTTGACCCTTTGGATTTGCATATTCAGATTTCGAAGTTGGATCGAAGTGGAGCCATCCACAGTAGATTGAGCTTTCCTTAGAGTGCAGTCAGATTAGCTCCAGTTCCTTCGTGCCAGCCATCTCTTTTGACTCACGAGATCTTCATCCTTCTCGTGAGCATTTTGTGTTATATTGTATATTTTACTTTTGGACTTGTTTATGATAAAAGACACATGTAATGTGTAGTTGTTTATCATACGGTGATAGCTTTGTATATGTACTGTTATGTTGGCATATGTATGTATACCACGCTTTGTGTTGTACTCTGATTCCTTGCTTGTACTTTTATGCTTAGCGTATATACGTGGGGGCACTTTCTGACCTACGTATATACGTCGCAGTGACGTCCCCGTATCCGTGGAATCGGGGCGTTACAGGTTGGTATCAGAGCTTAGGCTCTCAAACCTAAAGTACAATCAAGCAGCAAATTATTGTAATTTGCTAATGCCAACTACAATGTACAAAGTTATCTAGTCCTTCTTGATTTATCTAGTTCTTCTTGATTCCTTCCTTCATATCCTGAAATCCTTCCATTCTTCCAACTCTTTCCAGTTATCTTTCATCAACTAAGGTATGGACGCTGGGCAAGCATCCAATGTTTCCCGTGGAGTGGAACGAGGATTGAGCAGAAGAGTAGGTGAAACCAAGTGCAGAACAAGTCGATTAAGAAGGCTTTGCAGTTGATGAGGAGGGCCTTGCAGTTGATGAATGAAGTGAACGAAGGAGGTGCGACCAGGACAATCAATGGCCCGAAGATCAAGCGACCGTTCAAACGTCCTCTTCCTGGGAACACATGCAATTTCTGCCACAAACCCGGACATTTTAAGAGAGATTGTCGAATGGCTAAGGGATTGTGTTTAGTGTGTGGGTCAGGGAGACATATGATAAGGAATTGCCCACACAGGAAGTTTTGACAGGTGGCACCAGTCAGGTCAGCTCGTCCAGCCCCAGCACTTCCAGCCCCGCCACCAAGGAGGAATCCAGAACCTGTTCCACCCCAACAGAATGATCAGCAGCAGAGGGGAGTGAAAACTGGAGCAGATCAGAGTAGAGCAGAGGCATCAGACAGTGCAGCGGAGCGTGAGGACCAGTGTCCAGACCCGGAACCTTAGGGATATCAGGGTAACCACTACCCCAGATCTTGTATTTGAGTTGGTTATTATTCTAAATAATTTTTCCTTATCATTCTATCATTGTTCATTCTAGTCCCTCACGTGTTCATCTTATCCCCTGTTTTGGTTTTATGAGGCCTTTATTCCAGCCATTGTCCCCTTTGTATTCAATTTACCCTTAATGAAATTGCGAGGACGCAATTTTTGTAAGGTGGGTGGATTGTAATACCCCGTTCCCGGAATACGTACTTAATTTCGTATTCAGATTTTGGTCGTATTTTTCGATTTGTTTCCTGTATTTATTCTGTATTATGAATTCCTTATGTGACTGTTTTGTCTTGGATTTGGATTCGTGGATTCGGAGTCAGCCCTAGTCTGAACCGAAGGCCCGATCCTAGAGTATTACTCGATTTAGACATTCTGATAATTAGAATTGACCGATTTTAGTTTTAAATATCATTTTCCATTATTATATATTTTCTATGATTTTCTAGATTTTTCTGGAATTAAATTGAATTTCTTCAAAACCGGTGTCGGCCAGTGCCGCTGACCGATTCCCGGATTTTTAATTCTCAAACTGTTGGAATTTCATGATGATTCTTTAGACCTTATTTCTTAGAATAATATTTTCTACCTACATGCTTTTTCTGAGGATTTTATAATTTTATGAAAATTCCAACGGAGTCGGTAGATAACTGGTTCCGGGATTTTTAGTTTTAAAACTATAAAGTATTTCTTCAAACGGATTTCACCATTATTCTTAATATAATATTATGGATTTTTGATAATTATTTCGGGTCGTTCCGAGATACTTGAATTTCGGACGATTCCGGTATTTTCCGAAATGTTTTCCGTATCCTCGATTTAAACCCGGGTATCTGTCCTTTCAATATTTTCCAATCCTAATTCCAAGAAAATATCTCCTCATTTCAATTTCTTTTCCATTTTTCCTTTTCCTTTATTTCCTTCTTTCCTCCACAAGCTAAAGCATTTCCATTTTCCAAAATTCCAATAATTCCACACTTTTCCACACACTTCCCACAAAAATATCTCTCTTTCTCTCTCTCTTCCTTGGCCGGCCAAGTGGCCAAGAGAAGGACACTCACCCCTTCCTCCACTTTGCAATTAACCCCCTCTCATCTACCCTAATTTCACTTCCTTCACAAATTCCAAATCATATATAAACATTCCTTTACATTTCCTTTTCCTTTTTTCTTCACTTCACCAAAAGAAATCCCTTCACCAAAATCCTCCTCCATCTCAACTCAACCTCCAACTTCAAGAGCTTCATCTAGGGCATCATCAAGGTCTTCATCTTCAACCACCAACTCCCAAAGCAACACCAAGATCATCTTCTCCACATCAAGCAACTTCAACTTCAACAACTACTCTTGGATTGAGGCCATCATCTCCACCTTGGGATCTTTTCAAGACTACAAAGCTTCACCTAACCAATCCTTGTGAGTATTTCTACTCACCAAGACTTGTTTCTTCCTAAGCATACTTGTATCTCCATATCTTGTGTTCATATGTCATAAAAATCCTATTTTTAGACCATCCAACACAACCAGCAGATTCTGCTCTGTATTCTGTTTTTTTCCCCACGATTAGTCGACTTGACCTAGATATTAGTCGACTAACCCTTCTGTTTTTAAACTTAGACTTTCAGGATTTCACAGTTTTAGTCGACTAGTCCCTTTTACCAGTCGACTAAATATCCCTAGTCGACTACTAGAATTCCCCTAGTCGACTCCTGAAATAAGCTCAACTCTCTGTATCACAGTTTTAGTCGACTTAACATAACTGTTAGTCGACTTGACATGTCTGTTAGTCGACTACTATTTCAACCTAGTCGACTAAGTTTCCCTGAATCAGAAACCCAACTCTCTGTTACACAGTTTAGTCGACTATACCCTACTGTTAGTCGACTAACCCTTCTATTAGTCGACTACTTACCAACCTAGTCGACTAACTTATGGTTGTCTATTATACTTGATTACCTTCTTGACTTTGTATCTTATCCTTGATACATATACTATATTGTTCTTACTTGTACTTCATAACTTGTACTTTATGACCTATTACTTGATGTATGTCATCTCTAGTCACTTCATATTTCCATTGATATGCTACTGCTTGTTTCATTCTTGTTCATGTACTCTATCTGTGTTATGCCTACTTTCTTATCGTACACTATGCGTGGTTGACCCTTCGAGGTCATTGAACTCTGGGTTTCTATTATATTATCATTGCTATATCGTTGCTTCAGACCGTCAGTTTCATGTTTCCTTTTAACACATGTATATCATCTAACTCCCACTATGTTATCACCTGACCACTTGGCATGTTACTACCTAGTAAGAACCACTTGTTATGACATGACTTGCCCTGATTAATATCAATCTCTTGACTTGATTGGTTACTTGTTGGATATCATCATCTTGTCATGCTGTCACTCTATACCCAGCATGATACACTCTTCTCACTCGCTACCCTCTTGCTTTACCATTCCATTGATTATGATAGTATTCTCGCTCTAGTCTTCATGTATTGTATTTCATGCTTTATATCTTTTATTGCTTTATGCTATGCGTGGCCGACCCTTCGTGGTCGTTGGACTTGTTGGACTGGGACCATTGCTTTTACATTACCACTTGGCATTATTTAGACCTGTCAGCATGTGCTACCATTTATCATATGTATATCACTTGGCAACTGTGTTATCATCTAACCACCTGCCATGCCACTATTTGGCAAGACCCTTTTTATTATGTCATGACTTACCTGACTACTATCCATTCTTGATATGCTTGGTTGCTTACTAAATATCACCACTCTGTCATGCTATCACTTGACACTCAGCATGATGACTCGACTTGTGTTTGTCATCTTTACGGAATCCTGATTTGTTATCCTGTATCATGATCAGTGACCTGTATATTGTATTCCTGCTTTGCATGCAGTGACCTGACTGTATAGTACTTATGTACTCCAGATTTCCTGATCATGTCCTGATTCTATTATTCCCGTAAAGTGATAATTAAACTAATAAATCTTAAAATGGACCAACTTGTATTGGGTCGGGGGAAATATGCGGATATCGATATGTGTTCGTGTTTACAGTGGCTTTAGGTATTGTGCACTATATCCGGTCTGACCTGTGGTACTCCAGGGGACCGAGGGGAGAGCTGGCTCCCTACACCCCAGTTTTAACGGGCATACATAAGTCCCTCCTCCTGGATAAGCCTTGCGGCTGGTTTCTGTTTCCATGCAACGGAACAACCCTGGACCGTAGTCCCGGGTATGTACGGGACCCACTGTAAACATAGTTCGTGATACAACCGTTGTTTCCAATAACAACCTCGACTTTCTTATATATGGATGTATGTGAGTTGGGATATATACCGGGTATATACCGAGACACATACCTAGATATATGGGTTAGACGAGTAATAATAATAAGACTTATTATAATTCCTGTTATAGTTCCATTAGATACCTGATATGTTATGACTCCTACTATACCTGTTATGTCATAATCCTTGTTATGATTC